>CAMXCT020006548.1:130390-403438 GCA_947184155.2 Cladocopium goreaui | reverse complement strand
TGGCGGCAGCGCTCGACCAACACTCCAACCGCTTCCGGGTCCCCCCTCTGGCCCCCGTCGCTGCCCCGCCACTGGCGCACCCGCGCCGAGCTCCCGCGGCGCCTTCCACTGGCGCCGTAGTGCCCGTGCCCGACTCCGATGAGGAGCGCGCCTTCACCGGCGAAGGCCCCCCCAGCCCTACCCCCAGCACCATATCCGACGACAGGAGCCAACTCGACAGGCCAGAGCACACGCCCCCGCCCGCGGCTGCTAGCGCCATCCCCGCACGAGCGTGGGCATGGCTGGACTCCCTTGACCTCGCCGCAGAACTGCGGAGGCCGTGCGCTGTCACACGTTCCCCTCCAGCTTTCCTGCGCGCCCACCTCAGCCGCGCCTTCCTGGTGCCCATGCGCATCCTTACCCAAAGCCGGGCCACGCAGCTCCAACAACAGCGTGCCTGGACCTTGTTCCTGCTCATCCCCCGGCTACTGCTCCACCGCAGCCCGGACCGTGGCGCGGAGGGTCGGGCGGCGCTTCTGCAACGTGCCGCCCACTTCCAAGCGGGTGCATGGGAAAATCTTTACGGCGCCATCCCTCCGGCTGCCCCCCGGCCGGCGTCCCCGGCTCCTGTCAACCCACAAACCCGCCGTCATGCCCAAGCCTGTGCGCAAGTGCGCCAAGGCAACCTATCCCGCGCCAGGCATACTCTCACCAACCCAGCGTTGGCGCCGGGCACTCCCGCCACGTTGGCCGCCCTTAGGGATCCCGATCGCCGCCCCCCCTCAACTCCGACGACCAATCCCGGACCACTTGACACGACCGCTGCCAGCCACGCCTCTCCGCCTCACCCCGGCAGAGATTGGCGACGCGCTGCGCACTGCGAAGCGTGGCGCCGCGCCTGGGCTTTCCGGCAGCACCATGGATCACTACAAAGTCCTCCTCGAGGACGAGGAAGCGATCGCCCACCTCACAGCAATGGTCAATAAATTGGCGAACGCCGATGTGCCCGCGCCTGTCCTCGAAGCCCTCGCCCGGGCGCGGCTAACTGCCCTCACAAAACCTGGGGGTGGTATCCGCGGGATCGCTACTGGAGAAGCCTTCCGCCGGCTGACCTCCAGAGTCCTGGCGCGCCACTTTGCCACCCAGTTCGACCTGGCCACCCGGCCTTTCCAGTTCGCCCTCCAAACCCGCGCCGGCACCGACGCGCTGGCCACCATACTCCGATACTGCACCGATGCCAACCCGGCTGCCACGGTCGTGTGCCTGGACGGCCGCAGCGCATATGACACCGTCTCCCGCGCAGCCGTTTTGGCCAAAGTCCACGAATGTACCCCGGCGCTCCTGCCTTACGTCAAAGCATTCTATGGGGCACAATCCTCCTACTCCTGGTTTGACAACCAGGGGACCGTGCATGACATAGTGCAAGGAGAAGGCCTCGAGCAGGGCGATTCGCTCGCTCCTGCACTGTTTGCGTTGGCCCAGCATGAAGCTCTGGTCCATGCCTCCCGTACCTTGCCGGCCGGCGACCGTCTTTATGCTTACTTAGATGACATCTGCGTGCTTACCACCAGGGACCACGCCCGGCATGCATACGATGTCGTCTCCCGCGCCATTGAAGGCCACGCGGGCATCGCATCCAACGTTGGCAAAACCCGTGTTTATCACCAGGACCCGGGGCCACCCCCCCCAGGCATAGATCAACTGGGGCCTGACGTGTGGGTGGGAAACCAGCCTCCCGCGCAGCGTGGGTTTGTCGCGTTGGGGGTGCCGATCGGCCACCCGGCGTTCATCGCCTGCCACTTGCAAGCCCGTCTGGCCGCGGAAGCCGAGCTCCTCGAGGAGCTCCCGCGCCTCCCCGACTTGCAAGCGGCCTGGCTCCTCCTCCTGTTCTGCGCCGCACCACGCGCACAACACATCCTCCGTACTGTCCCCCCCTCCCAGTGCTTCGAATACTCCACGGGGCATGACGCGGCCATCTGGGACACCCTTCTGGCCCTGCTTGGGGAACAACGGCCATGCCCCCATTTGGCAGAAGCACGCCGCTTGGCGTTCCTGCCTGGCAGACTTGGTGGCCTCGGCCTTACCAGCGCGGAGCTTTTATCCCCCGCTGCGTATTGGGCCGGATGGACAGACGCGCTGGGCACCCTGCGCCCCCGCGTCCCCGCGTCCCGGACATCGTCGCCGCCTGCGGCCGGGAGCTGCTCCAAGAGGGCGACCCGCATGCGCCATGCATCCGAGAACTCGTCGCGGCTGCCGCCCGCCTCGATGCAGCCGGCTGGGCCACCAGGCCAGCTTGGGCCCAACTCCTAGCGGCCCACCCTGTCCCCTCGCCACCGCTACAAGAATCCGAGCCGAGCCTATGGCGCCACGGCTGGCAACACCCCGCAGCTCTCGCTGTCACTACATCCTTCCGAGAGCAAGAGGTGTTCCCGCCCATGACACCGGCGACTCGTGCTTTGGTTCGCTCCCAATCCGGCCCGGCTGCCGGGGCTTGGCTCACCGCCATCCCGACGGAGCCAGCTACCACACTGGCACCCCACCTCATGGCCATCGCCCTCCGGCGCCGCCTCCGGCTCCCCCTGCCGCTCACAACAGCCAGGTGTGGACAAGTGCCAAATACTCACGGCTGTGGCCGCCTCGTCGACCCGTTGGGCGACCACCTGGCCGCCTGCCCTCGAACCGGCGCTCTAGCTCGCCGCGGACACCTCATGGAGCAGGCTTGGATCAAAATTTGCCGTGAAGCAGTTGGGCCAGAGGGCCGCGTGGTCCCCCAACAATGGCTCAACAGAACCACGGCGCCAGGCGTTCCTCCCGAGGACCGGCGCCGGCTCGATCT
Organism: Cladocopium goreaui; assembly: GCA_947184155.2. NCBI lineage: Eukaryota > Dinophyceae > Suessiales > Symbiodiniaceae > Cladocopium > Cladocopium goreaui. The sequence continues at coordinate 400,623 of CAMXCT020006548.1, read as the reverse complement.
CGTGGTCCACGGGGCCACCGCCTTGGGCGTGGCCCTATGCTGCGACGTGACAGTCGTCTCGCCCCTCACCAGCACAGGGCGACCTCTCCCCCGCGCGGCAACCCACGACGGGACCGCATTGCAGCTGGCACGAGCCCGCAAGCACCGTCGGTACCCAGAGCTGCTCCGCGCCGGAGGCCACCGCTTCCTCGTGCTCGGCGCCGAACTCGGCGGCCGCTGGGACCAGGAGTGCCACGATCTCGTGCGCACCCTCCTCGCTGTGCGAGCCCAGCGCGAACCAGCGGCCATCCGGGCAGCCGCCATCTCTGGCTGGCGCCGCCGCTGGTGGGCGGTCCTCGCCTGCGCGCTCCAGCGTGCAACAGCCAGCACGTTGCTGGGCGGGGTGTGGCTGGCTCCGGCTCAAACCACCGGCACCGCGCCCACTTTGGCAGCCGTGCTGGACTGGGCTGACCCTCCAGCCCTCAGCCGCTTGCCGCTGCGCTAGCTGTCTCACCCGTTTCACCCGCTCCCGCGCCACAGAACCGGGATGGAGGATTGTCGCCGCAAAAAAAAAAAAGAAGGCAGTTTGGGAGAGAGGTTGTTCAGAGAATTATGGGAAGTTGAAGCAATAGAAACTGTATTAACAAGAGAAGAGATGAGATTATTCGCAAAAAGAATAGGTAGAGTAGCATTTGATGAATTAATGCGTCAAGGAAGAGAAGAGTTGATGAACGACACGGACAAGAAACAAAGAGACTTAGATGAGAAGATGAACAACTTTGCAAGAAATCTTAATGAGCAATTCAGACAAAATACAACACTGTATAAAGAAGAAAGGAACATAGCCAACACAAAAGCAACAGAAGACAGACACGGATTGACAAATGCATACAGAAACCCATCGGGATTATATAAGACAGGCAAGACACTTTATTTATATATCAGGAACGGGTGGAAAAGATGGAAGTATAAACAGAGACATTTTAGATTATTTATTAAGGTTACCTACCAGAAATGCACACAACACCGAAAAGTATAAAGATGTGATTAATGAACTCAAAAATCACCAGAAATAACACGTTTGGTGGATTATGACGATGGCCATGTGCATATGGTTTTAGACAATAAAAATCAATTTTCTTTGTTTTTTTTCATTTTTTCAATTTTTTTCATATTATATCATTTTCCTTCGGTTTTGTTCGTTTTTATCATCTTACTGTTGGTTAGAGATTTGTTTCCGATCTAAACCCCTCCGATCCAGGGTACTTATTAAGTTTAGTGAACTATGTACCTGAATGCTAAATGTCGTTCAAACATGTTCAAAACATGCGGTTCAAAACAACGCCGTTTCTGACATGCAGTGATCCTTAATTGGATTCCTAACTCCACTAAATCCCATAAACATCATGAAGTACCATTAAATCCGACCAAACATATTTAAGTACATCCATTAAATCCCATTCGGCCCAAGGACCCCATCCCCAAGGCTGCCAGGGTGGCGCATGGTGTCACATGGTGTCACATGGCCATGGTCACCAAGGATCCAGGCCAGAAGCCCTGTCCAAAATCTTGGAGTCCAACTTCCGCTTGGGCCCAGATTTTTGATGATTTTTGGACCGAGCTATACCGAGCTGAATCTTTTTGGATTGTGGGTGTGTGTAGATATGGAACGCCGTTTGATTTACAATGATATTACCACGCTTAGTATAGTATAGTAGAGTAGAGTAAAGTAGAGTAGGGTAGTATTTAGTAGTATGTTAATTTACTGCTGGGCCAACTGTGATGCTTGGGGCATTTGGAATATGTTGGTAGCAGCTATGCCACGGAGATAGCATGGCGTGATAAGGATTGAGACTAAGAACAAGCCCCAACTCATTGCAGGGTTTGTGTTGCTTGGGATGCTAACATGGTTTGTTATACCAGTTACCCTCTGGTAAACTAGCATAACTATGGAACATCACCACTTTTAATGGGAAAATCCACTATTAATGGCCATTTTCAATAGCTTCGTTAAATTACCAGAGGGTACATGACATTCTTTGCTTTGCCATCATGTCTATTGTTGTGTTGTTTTTCCTTTTTTCAATTCCACCCTTAGAGGAATCTACAGCTGATATGTTTTTCATTCTTTGCTACCATTGTAATCAGATTCCAGAAGATGAACCACCTTCCAGTGAATTGATATGGATATAGTGACCCCCAAGAAGATAGGAAAGAGTAATGTGTCACTTATGTTATTGTTTTTTTTGTGGTTTCTACTTTTTGCGGGATGACTATATATATATATATATTTATTATATGTATATATATAAATCATGATAAATCCAAAACTATGAAAGCATCATCTGCTGGTAGTTACACACCGTTACACACCTGGCAATGAAGCACCGTGCCGGGGATGGCATGTTTTTCAACATCGAGGTTTGACGCTTGCAGGCTCCGGCGCCACTTGGAAGGAGATTTCCTTAGCGATTTCAACAGAGATTGGTGGCTTAGATGGGCCATGGGAAAGCTTCGCGATTCCTGGTTAGTAACTGGGGATTTGTTACCCCCAAACAATCCCAATTTGTTGATCCATTTACTAACTAGTTAACTAACTCCATGGCCCATCTAAGTGGGGATTCAACTAGTAGAAATGGGGGTTGAAGCATGAAACAGATGAAACACTGTGGCTTTCAGCATCCAAACATGATCGACTGCAAGCACCAGAGATCTATGAGTTCGAGGTTTTTTCTCCTAGGATCATATTAGGTTTTTGTCCTAGACCCGTTTCAGGAGACGGGAAAGCCAAAGGGCCTTCCCCTCTACGGTTTCGGGCTCTACTTCGCTGAATGTATCACCAAGGTGCTGTCGGTTCCTTGCAGTGTTTTGCTAACGTATGTCACAAAAGCATCCAAAATATTTGGCTTCTAGGAGCCAATTGGTTGATCAATGTTGATGAGTTGAACATGAATGATGTGATTTTTGGATATGATGTCACATTATTCCGTAAATATGTTGACTGCACGGAGAGCTCTTCTCCTTACCGTGTGGTAGACGGCTCGTGAATCTTCCAACATCCATTTGTTCTTGGAACCCCAACGTGGATTCGGATCCAAGAGCCAGTTCCCAAAGCATTTTCCCCGCCAAGCCCGCCAAGTGGAAAACCGCACCGCGGTCCAGGCCGATGAATATGCACATCCTGTGCAAGAAGGAGATCCTTTACCCATCGAGCCAGGCTATGGACGATCCATGAGATCCTAATTTTTGGGTTCCGCGTTGAACCCAAAAACCATGGGATACACATAGAACTGGGTATAAGTGGGTTATAATGTGGTTGTTTCCCATACTTGAAATGAAACCCACACGGGTTTCTCCAGACATGACTGCCCTGGCTAGATGCTGCGTCAACCCTGTACGCGGTGCTTTTGCGGGCCTACTCAGCGCGGAGCGAGCATCCCGGGGGGGTATGTCTGATGTTTTAATGGGCACCCTGCAAGGATGATTCAGAATGGCATCGTGATTGTTTCACATAGATCTATTTTTATTGCACATACAAATTATGCGCATACGTATAGGTTGCATATATATATATATTATAATATTATATTATATTATATTATATTATATCATATTATATTATATAATTTAATATAATACAATATAATATAATACAATATAATATAATGTATAATATAATAAAATAGATAATATACTATAATATAATATAATATGTAAAATAATATAATAAAATAAATTGAATAAACTATCATATAATATAATATAACACAATATAATACAATATACAATAATATAATATAATATAATATAATACAATATAATATAATAGAATATAATATAATATAATATAATACAATACAATATAATATATACTATATATATTTAGCATGTGCATATATATATATATATATTGTGAATTTCCAATACTTTTCTCCCTTGATGTCCAATCAATTGCAACCTGATGCACTCATGTGAACCCATGTTCATTTTTCCGCAGACGTGATTGCTGGGGACAGCAAAGGGTGGATTGTGGGAGGTGTAAAACCTCTTGAGCCATAGTCATTGCCGTGGCCGGCATTTCGCTTGCAGCTTGGGAGCTTGGATTCGAACTTGAGCAGAAGCTGAGTGGTGAAAAGGTGTGGCCGCCTTCCATTTGCAATTGGGTGTGGATCCTTAGCACTTGGGCTACTGGTTGTGAACCAATCACATTGGTAGCGGGAGCCTCCTAACCAGGGGGTACCGTATAGAACTGGAAAGACCTAGGTCAAGCTGAGGGAAAAGTTTGGTTTGACCGACAATCATGTCGGAAGCTTCTGGCGGCACCGAAACACAGGTGCCTACACAGTTGACAAACCTGGTACCACAGTTTGATGCTGCTCAACATGACTTGGAACAATATACTCAGAAGGTAGAACTGCTTTCAAGTATTTGGCCTGCAACGAAGATGAATGAACTTATCACACGTCTCATACTCGGAACAAGTGGAGCTGCGTTTCAGAAACTACAGCTTCAACGAAGTGAAATGATGACTGGAGATCAGAAAGGTGTTGAACGCCTTGTGACCATCCTTGGAGGTCAATGGGGCAAAATATCACTGGAGAAGAAGTATGAAACGTTTGAAAAAGCCATCTATCGTTGTCAGCAGAGAAATGATGAAAGCAATGATAGCTACCTTGCTCGAGCCGACGTCCTGTGGACAGAACTCTTGACAAGCAAAGTGTCCTTGCAGGAGTTGCAAGCATATGCAGTTCTCAGAGGATCGCAACTGTCAGCAGAGGACAAAAAACGTGTGATTTTGGAATCAGAAGCCACCACCAAGGGAGTGCTCGAAATATCCAAAGTGAACGCTGCTGTGAGAATGCTTGGATCAGGGTTTTTTCATGATGTCACAGGTGCCAAAAAGGTCAAAGGGAAGATCTATGACAATCAAGCTTTCATAGCCGAGGATGTAGCAGAAACAGAACAGGTCTTGGTAGCCGAAGAAAGCTTCGAAGAGGACTTCGTAGATCAGTTAGCTGCCGAGGGTGATGAGGATGCTATCCTGGTTTGTGAGTATGAGTCAGCCATGCAAGACACCATTCAAGAAGATGAGGGATTAGCTCAGGCCTACAATGCCTACACCAATGCGAGAAAAAGGTTGAGCGATCGGTTCAAGAACAGGGGATTCTGGCCTAGCAATGTTTCTTCCAAGGGCAAGTCAAAGGGTTTCAAAGGAAAAGGAAAAGACAGCATGAAAGGAAGCCGCAAGAGCCTGCAACAACGGATTTTAGAATCCAACTGCCGCAACTGCGGCAGGAGGAGTCACTGGAAATCAGAATGTCCAGACAGGCCTCGGAACACAGCCGGACAGTCTTCCTCAAGCCAAGCACCAACCATGACGGTGTCTACCATGCCAGAGCCACTTCCTACCAACGAAACCTTACCTTTGGAGTTCATGATGTTGCCTGAAATCCACGATCAGCCGATCGATGAAGCCAGCCCGCAGACAGTCCATGTTAATGTTTGTAACGGGGAAAGCCAAAGGGGTTGTAAACATCCTAATCTGGGGTATTATCTTGCTAAAAGGCGGGATAAATTTAATTGGGGAATAATTTCACCTGCTCAACAGCATCCGCTCAGGAGTGAAACCGGTCTCCTGAGACAACAGCCGAGCCGAAATGAGCCATCCACAGCCGTGCATTTTGCCGAAAAGCTCGCAAATGACGAGCAAATTCTGTTCGCTTCACATGGAACGCATGGTATCCTAGATACTGGAGCGACCAAAACGGTCATGGGCAGCAATCAGGTGCCTGAACTGTTACAGCAACTGCATCCAGAGATCCGGAAACGCACGTACAGATGCAAATGCCAAATCACCTTCCGGTTCGGTAATGAGGGGACTTTGGATAGTCAGCATGCAATTGTGATTCCCTTAGGTCAAGTGGGTCTTAAGATTGCTGTAGTACCAGGGGGTACTCCTTTGTTGCTTTCCAATTCATTGCTCCGAACCTTGAAGGCGCAAGTAGATGTTTCCCAAAAGGTCCTGATCAGCCCATTTCTGCAGAAACCAGTGAATCTCAATCTGAATGGAAGAGGCCTTTTTCTGGTCGATATAAATGAACTTGCTTTGTCATCAAGAACAACAGGGCCCTCAGCCGAGACCTTTATGCACGAGACACTGGATGCGAAGTCAGTCCAGGAAACAGGGGCGAGCCCTGCCAGTTTGAGTTCACATGCCAAGCCCGAGAACCCAGCCATGATGGAACAATCAAACAAGAAGACACAATTTCAACCACACACAAGTTGGTCACCGCAACCGTCAATACAAGTATCACCTTCCGACAATCATGCCAATGATGTCAACATGAATGTTCATAAAGTACATGATCATAATAACACCGTTGAGAAACATGTAGTAACGAAAATTGTGATGCCTCAGGAAGAAGCCAGTGATGTCCATGTTTCACAGCCTGGGTCCGAGAAACCAGTCGATCGATCACCATCAGCACCGCACTGCCAACATGAGCCTGTCCGAGCGCCTGTGCCGTCTCAGCTGCTCCAAGGGAGACCCCGAGGAGCTGGAGAAGTTCAAGAAGCTATCACTGGAAGAGATGGGATCGTCACCCATCACCTTCGGAAAGGCACATTTGGGCCGTCCATATGCCGAGATCTGGAATCAGGAAGCCAAGTGGCTCCAATGGTTTGTGCGCACGTACGAGACATCACAGAAGATCGACCACCAGAAACTGCTGCACTTCGTGTCTCTCATGATCGAGAGATCCGAAATGGAGGCGACAACAGAGCCTTCACAGATGCCAGTCACGCGACCCAAGCCAAAGCCAAAGAGCCAGCCAACCCAGATGGTGGCGGAGATCTCCGACGAGGAGGATGCCTGGCTAGAGATGCCGAACCCGCCGACATACTCCCTGAATGCCATGGAGTCCGAGAACATCATTGCCCTGCAGACGCGCATGAATCACCTGGAGGGAGCTGTGAGCGAGATTCTCGGTCTGCTGAGGAATCAACAATGAGTGATTCAATGTGGGCCATAGGACTACGGAATGCAGGAGACTTGGACAGCGATGATGTCTGTTGCAATGTCACACAAGTCTCTCAATACCAGAAGCAATTTCAAGAATTGGTTCAACAGCTGTCCAAAGAGTTTCAGAATGCATTCAAGCACACCGAGATGTCACAGGGGTCCAAGCTGCATGTTCTAGAGGTGTTCTGTAGTCCACAAAGTGAGCTCACCCGCCAAGCCACCAATTTGGGATATCGAGCTGAGCGTTTTAGTTTCCAACAAGGAGATTTGTCCACTGTTGAAGGCAGAGGGAAGTTGTTCCAAACAATCGTCCAGAGACAACCTCAAAATTTATGGTTCAGCCCAACATGTGGACCATGGTCATCTTGGAACAATCTCAATGCAGCCAAATCCATGTCCAGTTTTGACTCCATCCATCGACAGCGGCTACAGCACTTGTATCAGATTGCTCTTGGTGTCGTTTTGTTCAGGTACCAGTATTCCCAGAAAAGACACTTCCACTGGGAACAACCACGCAGGTCCCTCATGTTCATGACACCGCTGTTAAGAGAAATCTATGAGTATACATACAGTGCCAAGTTCGACATGTGCAATGTAGGATCACTCAAAGACCCTGAGAACCACAGGTTCATCCAAAAGGGTCTGGAGATCCGCACAACATCATATGTCGTGTACAGCCAGCTGCACGGTAGGTACTGCCGGCATGATCACGAACACCAGGTGCTGGAAGGATCGACCGTTCACCATGGAATCAGAAAGAACCGTACAGAGTTTTCCGAACTCTATCCAAGAAAGTTTGCTCGCAGTCTTGCCAAAATGTTGACCAGTTTTGCCAATATACGCTCAGAGCCAAAAGGGTTTTCCCAATGGAACGAGGTGTTTGCAGCAGCGGTGAAACGACGGTCATCCGACCGTGCTGAGACAAAAGAGTCTTCAGCAAAGCGTATCCGGACAAGCACTGCCAAGAGACCAGGACCACCAATAGACACCAACAAAAGGAGACGTAAGGGTGATGTTGAACCAAAAGAATCTCATATGACTCAAAGGGATAACTTACATGAGCTGTGTGATAGGACTCATAGTAATCTTCCCAGAGTAGGTCGCAAAGAGATTTTGGAACCTGAAATCATCCAAAGCATCCAAGACGTGTTTGGAGAAAAGAAAGTGGTCCGTGTCATTGCCTGCAAGGGAACAGAGCGTATGCTGGCACCTCCCAAGAACATGATGCATGGAGAAGCCCCCTACAGAAGAACCATAGCACTTGAACGGGGTACCAAAAGGGTATGGATTGAAAATGTGTGGGAGGAATGGGAAACACTTTCCCAAAGACAGCTGATTCGAGGCTTGCTCCCATGTGCAGTGAATATAACAGTGTTTGGCCGCAATCATTCAGAAACGTCACCGAGCTCAGCCGAAATTCAACCAAAGCAGGAGTCTCAATCCAATGTCCCGGAAGGACCAATGCATCAGACTCCTGTGCCAGAAGCGACTGCACAAGACAGCCAAACGGAATCATCCATAAGCAAGCCCAAAACAGAGTCACTCGACCAAGATTTGTTTTCTCGCAATCTACAGATTGACTGTGAAAGTTCTAATCAAGGTCCCAAGTTCAAGGCACTGACCGGATATGAAAGACAGACTCTGCTCCGTTTGCACAAGAACCTTGGACACCCATCACCCCAAGTACTTGCACAAGTGCTTCGTCAACAAGGGTATCCAAGTCACTTGATCAAAGGACTGGAAGATATGAAGTGCTCAACGTGTATCCAACAACAAGCACCAAAAATCCAAAGACCTGCTACTTTGAAATCAGAACTAGACTTTGGGGATAAGATTTCAGTTGATGGCATAACCTGGCACAATAAAAGTAACAACAGATTCCACTTCTATCACTATATCGATCACGGAACCAACTACCATACAGCCACAATTGCTCCCAACAGAACCACGGAATGGGCCATGGAGAAGCTAACCGCCGGGTGGCTGTCATGGGCAGGGCCCCCAAATGAGGTAATTGCCGATTCTGCCACCGAATTCAACAATTCTGAGTTTGACCAGTTCCTGCGACAATTCAATACAAAGTTGACCATTATCCCACCACAGGCCCACTGGCAATTGGGGAAGACGGAACGTCATGGAGATGTTTTGCAACACATGCTCAACAAGTATCAGGAAGATTTCCCAATTGAAAACTACAGTGACCTGCAAAGGGCTCTCATGGTTTGCACTGCCGCCAAGAATGCCTGCAGCCTGCGTCATGGTTTTGCACCGGAGGTGCTTGTGTTTGGAAAAGGGTTGAAGGTTCCAGGGTCACTCACCAGTGATGACACCCTACCAGCTCATAGCCTTGCAAATGAAGAGACAGCCTGGGGCATCAAATTCCGAACACAACTTGCCATGCGAGAAAGTGCCAGAAAGGCATTTCATGAAGCTGACAATAAAGCAGCTCTTCGCCGAGCAGCCTTGAGACGTGAAAGACCAAGCAGGGGATTCTACAACCCAGGGGAATGGATAATGTATTGGAGAGCAGGAGAAACCTCAAAGGGTTGGAATGGCCCAGCCAAGGTTGTTCAGCAAGACGGCAGATCATCAGTGTTTTGTCTGCACCGCGGCACCCTTGTCAGGGCAGCTCCAGAACATGTGAGACCAGTAAGTGCTCTTGAAGCCCAGGAAATTCCACACGTTGTGCCACCCATTCCAGATGAAAATAGCCACATGAATCAACTCATCAATAACCTTCCAGATAACCTCAATGACACCCTGAATCCCAATGTACCAAATGAAACAAACACCAGTAATAACTCTCCGAATACCAATGGGCATAACCCACAAAGACCCATCCCTGAAGCTATGCAGCCGAACCCAGAAGAGGCCAGGCCAGAAGGGAGGAATCAGAATTCATCATCCAACAGCCATTCAAGTGATCAGCCTGATCAAGAACCAGACCTCGAAGCTCAACAACCACCAACAGAAACCACCAACCCCAACAGTGCCATTGAAACACCAGTCCCAGATGACGATGATGATGAGCTGTTCTGTGACCTATTGACATGCCACGATGTCACAGCCGAAATGCCTGTACCGAACGGTACTGACTATGCCTGGCGCATGGAACTCGATGTTCCTGAGGTGATTTCCAGTGATAGCTACATGCCCATAGAAGAACTAATCTTTGTTGCTACCAACCAGAAGAAACAAAGAACTGAAGTGAAGCTAAGCACCTTATCACCAGAGGAAAAGGAAGAGTTCGAGAAGGCCAAGCAGAGTGAAGTCAACAATTGGCTTCAAACAGGTACCGTCAGCAAAGTTTTGCGTGATCAACTGTCACCAGAACAGATTTTACGATGTCGCTGGATTCATGTCTGGAAACCAATAGAAGATCCAAAGGAGCAACAAAAACATGGAAAGAGCCGAAAGGCCAAGTCTCGACTTGTTGTTCTAGGATACATGGACCCAGAACTAGAGACCATTCCAAGAGATAGTCCAACACTGAATCGACAGTCCAGAATGTTGATTCTTCAACTGATTGCCTCACTTGAATGGACCCTTAAATCCTTTGACATTAAAGCTGCGTTCTTGCAAGGTAGAACCCAAGAAAACCGAACGATAGCAATAGAACCTGTACCAGAGTTGATTAAAGCAATGAATCTGAAGGAACGAGAAGTGTGCCGGTTGGAAAAATCTGCATATGGTCTAATAGACGCACCATATTTGTGGTTCAAGGAGTTAGACCGAGTCCTCCGACAGCTCTCATTCATACCATCTCCATTTGACCCTTGTGTTTACCTCTTATACAAGGAAGGTTCTGACCGACCATCAGGGGTAATTGGTATGCACGTCGATGATGGACTATGTGGAGGAGACTCATTCTTTGATGAACAACTCAGTAAACTTGAGACCATTTTTCCTTTTGGAGCCAAAAAGTCCCAAAGTTTCACTTTCACCGGAATCGAAATGTGCCAACTCCCCAACAAGACGATAATCCTATCACAAGAAAAGTACATCACCAAGATTGAACCAATTCACATTAAACCTGACCGGAAGGAAATGTTGGAGTCCAAGATAGACGAAGACGAGAGACTTGGTCTTCGAGCCCTGATAGGATCCCTGCAGTACGCCTCAGTGAACACGAGACCTGATTTGGCAAGTCGGTTGAGCAACCTCCAAAGTGCAATCAACACTGCAACAATATCCACATTCATTGAAGCTAACAAAGTACTCCACAACGCCAAGAAACACAAAGATGTAACAGTCAAAATTCAACCAATTGACTTTCAGAAAATCAGGTTCCTGGCTTTTTCAGACGCATCCTTTTCTTCAAAGAAACAACCAGACTCACACACGGGAATGATCATTATGACCACACATGCAGATATCGCCAAAAATCATCAATGCCCAGTGAATCCCATCAGCTGGGGATGCAAGAAGATTCAAAAGGTAGTGGTAAGCACATTGTCAGCCGAGACGATGTCATTGAATTCCACTCTTGACCAATTGTCATGGCTACGTTTGTACTGGGGTTGGTTTCAAAATCCATGGCTGAACTGGAAGCAGTCCAAACAAACCCTGAAAGAGTTGCCACCAACATACACAGCACCAACCATGAAGGAGGATGTCAACTCAATTGCGGTAACAGACTGCAAATCACTCTATGACCTGGTAACCAGAACTGCTCCACCTAGTTGCCAAGAGTTTCGTACTCAGTTGCAAGCAAGAGCCATAAAGGATCTCTTGAGTGAGAATGTGACGTTAAGATGGGTCCACAGTGGTGCCCAAGTAGCAGATGCCTTGACCAAGATAATGGAATGTGCTTTCCTCAGACATGTGCTGTCAGTGGGCCATTACCGTTTACATGATGAGAACCAGACTCTAAAGGATCGTGCAACCTCACGCAACAGAATGCAATGGCTCCAACAAGAAGCGAAGAACAAAAACACCTGAAAATTTTTATGTTTTGGGAGTGTGAATTTCCAATACTTTTCTCCCTTGATGTCCAATCAATTGCAACCTGATGCACTCATGTGAACCCATGTTCATTTTTCCGCAGACGTGATTGCTGGGGACAGCAAAGGGTGGATTGTGGGAGGTGTAAAACCTCTTGAGCCATAGTCATTGCCGTGGCCGGCATTTCGCTTGCAGCTTGGGAGCTTGGATTCGAACTTGAGCAGAAGCTGAGTGGTGAAAAGGTGTGGCCGCCTTCCATTTGCAATTGGGTGTGGATCCTTAGCACTTGGGCTACTGGTTGTGAACCAATCACAATATATATATATATATATAAGTATGCGTATATATATATATATAAGTATGTGTATATATATATATATTGACAATATATGCGTGTTTCTACTGCAAGCGTCTGCGTGTCCAACTCCCAAACGCCACATAAAGGAGCGATGTTAGAGCCCGGGCAGTTTTGCTGCAGAGCAGCTCACACTAGGTCCCAACTTGTCACAATCATGAATGTAAGGGATTGTGGTATAGCATAGCAGGCATAGCAAGCTGCTGCTACATCCCTATAGTTTTCCATGTTTTTCGCAAAAGGGCAGTGAGACACTCAGTGGTTACTCGAAAATTGCATGGCAGATTTCAAATTTCATTACCCATTCGCTTATATATTGAGTTCTGGGATTTCCCAGCCATGGACTCCAGGTGCCGTGTCATCGGTGGACGCTGTAATCTGGTGGATACTGACGAGATCAAACCTGATAAGTTGAGGAGTGTGACCACCGGTGGGACATCACGATTTGTGGTGCAGTGAGGTATGTCTTTGTCATCCGAAAAAAAAAATCAAAAGCTGTGTTTGTTTTCCGGTGCTGGACAATTTACCCATGGATCACAATTTTCTATATATATATATATATATATGTCGGATGTATATCCGATTTTCAGATACGCCTGTATGTCCAAGACGCTGGGTACACCTTGGTTTGGTGGCTAGCTTGATAGTTATGATTTTAAGGGAATTCATGGTGTGCAACTCCACTTTTTTTGGAGTTCGCATGCCCACCAGCATGAACCCCCAAATGGCATATGTGCCTAACAAAAGTCATGTTTCATGGGGAAAAAACATGGTCCGCGCTATGAGATGTTTCATGGACCCAAGCTGCGGAAACCCCAATTTTTCTTGATAGCCTACTAGTTCTACTAGGGAAACCTGTTTCCACATACCCTCTGGTAAACATACAAAAAGCTATTGATAGCAAGGCCATTGAAATAGTTGATTTACCCATTAATAGCATGGTGATTTTCCATAGTTATGTTATTTTACCAGAGGGTATACGTGCTGCTTACCTCCAAGTTGTTGGTTTCTTCGCTGACCTGATCCAATCCCAAAGGTTTGCGTTGCCAGGACAGATGTCTTTGACGGACCTTTCCATTCTGTCAGGAACTTGACGGGCTCAGAAATCACGGAAACGACCAACCCAGATTGACAACAAGAAATGTGATAACGGGGGCACAGGAGGTCTTGAAATTCTGCAGCGTTGCTGATTAGAGGCTGTCCCTAACTTTCAAAAAATGCAGTTACTGTGCATTTTGATGATGGCTTACGCAGGTTTTTATGCACCTCTATGCGTGTTGCATGCCAATAAGCAGACATATGTTTTCCCATAGTCCAGTTCACACCCAACGGAAATCCCAAACAACCAGAAATGTGTGTTGCTTTGCCAAATTGTCAAGGAATCTATTCTGCCTCCCAGTTAGTATAGGTTGGTTTATAAACATTATATATATATCTCTCTCTCTCTCTCACCATTCATTCTTTAGAAATGATTTGATATTATATCCGCCATATGTATATATATATATATATATATCTTGTGTATCATATGCATATATTATACACATATATATATATAACATAAATCATATTTAGTCACGGTTTCCATATCTACCATAGCTGCATGGTTTTATCATCGATATTATCTATATGTTCATGGATGTTGATGGGCGTAATGGGCACCAACTTAGCCATATGAGGATTGGGCACCAACATCTTAGGCAGCGTCAGCCATCCAGGTCTTTGGTGACCGGGTCAGCACTCTTGGCAAGCCGTGCCCCGGACGATCCCATCGTGTCCCATCTGCGGGGCCGAGTTGTGCCGAGTTGTGTCCACGCAGGTACAAGGAAGTGGTTGTCTACGACAAGGAGGGTTTTGCTGGGAGCGGCTGGGGGCTGGATTGGCAAGTTTTGCCGTTACACAAAGGTCTGACAACATAGCATACCATATCCCTCACCTTCCTCCACAACGTTCAATGAACCGCACAGTTATGTGTATATATATATATATTATATAAACCTCGTCTTTGGATTTCAGAAAGCAGTCCTATCTACATAGCAGAGGCAGAAACTGTTTCAGGTCAAGAGAGTGAACCAACACTAGTGGCTCAGTCGAAATGCGATTTCGGTAGCCGAATTGATATGAAGCGTGGGTGGGAAATGATGGGAACCCAATATGAGAGAAACGATTCTGCTATAGTTTCAGTTGCAAATTACAATATCTGAAGCATTTTTTTTTCTAGATCATTGCTGTGCAGTTAGTCAGTTTTGAGGTGTGAAAACAATGGGAAAAGCGTGTGAAAACGCGGAAAAACGTGAGCACCATCAAAACATGGGATGTGTGACCACATTATGCTTTGACTACATAGAGTCTAGAGCTTGAGCTAGATCGAAAATCTGGTGTGACACTTTGCTCATTACCTTTTTGTGTGGAGCGTGTGCGCCGCGGATGCTATTTTTAGGGTTCAAGAATGGCAGGCTAAAGGGAAGGGAACTTTTTCGAACCCCACGAGGCAGATATTGCTTATTCTGCATTCTTGATTGCAATCAAAGTCAGTTTCTGCTCCTTGAAAGATAGTAGTGATAGGAGTGAAGTGATGGGTTCAGTAAAGACATGAAGTTAGTCCATCCAGCACCTCAAAGCTTTTGGTGGAAGGGTCGGGTCTGGTGTCATCCCAGCACTGGTGTTGAAAGAGGACCAAACCTTTCCGGAGTATCTCCTGGTTTACAGCCGCAAGTACTGACCTGGTCATGACCTTTTTCGCCGGTGAAAAGGGGCAACAAACGCGGAGAAATGCTGCGCTAAGAATCGCTAAGAGACAACTTGTTTGGCCGATTGATGTCTGGTGTTTCGGCAGTACCTGCTAGCCTTAACTGGTTGGTGGTTTGGAACATGTTTTATTTTTCCATATACTGGGAATAATAATCCCAACTGACTAATATGTTTCAGAGGGGTAGGTATACCACCAACCGGTTAAACAAAAAGATTACCGGTGCATTGGAACATGAGAAAATCATGGTGTTACGATTTCCACTTCCCAGGCTCTTCCGGGGATCTTTCGGGATACTTAAGGGGCCCAGTAGGCCCAGAATTGGAAGTCATGCGGCATGCGCCTTAAGAACAAACACCTCAGGGGGTTCACCCCGATTAGTGATTTTCATTGATCTTTTCGTGCTTAGGAAAAATTAGGAAGGGATTAGTCAGTCCATGCAGGCCACTGGCTCACTAGCAAGAAAAAAAATAGAAGCAAAGAATTATGTAGCTTGGAGAGCTTAGAAACCAAGCAAACTGAGGGCGTACAAGATGGACAAAGGTCATAATCAAATGGCCACTGAAATAGCATTTGCTGCACGCCACACAGCAAAATCTATGTCAGTCACAGGGTCCCACCTAGCTTTGCCCAGAAATGGCACTATTTCCAATTGATTGCATTTGTTTGTCTCAAACAAATACTCAATACCCCTGTAGTTTGTAAAATGAGGTTTCGAAACTTGGATTTTGGGGAACCCAATTTTTGGACCACAGTTCATCACCACTTCACATGTTCATCGGCATGTCAAAGCCATTAGCGCTTCCGGTGGTGCCCATTGTGCGACATCCCACCCGTCCAGCAGTGGTTTGGGCCGTTGGAAGTGCCTTGGCGCCGTTGGACCCGGTGGAGATCGGAATTCCAGGGGGCGGCACAGAGTCTGCTGGACTTCTGCAATCCTTACTTTGAAGGGATCAGTTCTGGGGCCCGTTAGGTCCATTAGGTGCAGACATTTTTTGCCAGTATCCTAGGACCCGCTGCACAATACGGACTGCGTAGCGAAGCCTAAAGCTACCTGGCCGTCTAAAATGGTTGGATCTATGTCCCTTCGCTCTGCATGCGCGAATAAAACTGGATAAAGGCCACCAGAGTCTTGGGACTATGCCAAAGTTCATCAAACACATTTGATGAGCTTCATTTCTTTTGCAAGTGGAATACCGATGTTTCATGGCTCAGCTGAGGTTCTACTTAAATGTGCATCACAATTTGCTTCGGATTATTGATCCAATCCCCAGTACTTATCATTATATATCCTGATATTAAATGCCCATCTTCCGGCCATCATTTAGGCCTGGATTTGTTCATGACTTATATACGGGGCCATAGCCATATGGGTGGCATTTGATGTCACACAGGGGGATGAGATTAACATTTTATGATGCCTCGGACATCCAAGTAGGTTTGTGTGAAAAGAGGTTATACCAAATTCCACTGATTAATCATCTTTATCCCTCTCAAAAATTGCCTTTGGTTGGGGTATCCCATATTTCTTGACAAGCTTATATATTTGCATGTGTGTGTGTGACTGTGATGTACCGCAAGTATCATTTTAAAAGAATACGGTGACCCTCCGAACCTACATATATCCTTCAAACCCAGGTCTTGCAATAAAAACCTGGGGCTTTGGAAAATCTAGGGTTCACCAACCCCTGCCAGCTAATCTCTGGTGTGATTTTGGTCTGTCTTGGGCAGTTCCAGACCCTCAAAAAGGGTTTCAGAACCCAGTTGAAAATCAATAATTTTTGAGCCAGTTCTGGAGGGAGGTCCGTACCCATATATTTAAACTACGGGTGCACATGGGTAAATCACGTACGGGTTGCACACGAGTTGCTGGAGGCCCAAACTTTTCGAAGTTGAATGCCTTGCCTTCAGATTCAAGAAAATAGCAAACACTAGTCTATTTAAGTCTATTTGACCCCACAAGTTCTTTGAATATTTGGATACGTTGGCCTGAAGAAGGGCGAGAATCAATGGGAATCAGAGGATATAAGGGGGAAACATGGAAAACCCAAGGTTTTGCGTGCAAACCCAGGGTTTATGGTTTGATCACGGGGGGACCAAGGGTTTTACTTTACACCCGTTTTTTTTAAAGTTTAAGGGTTTTAAAGCAAAGGGTATATACATAAATCATATATATATATATGTATAGTAAAAGGGGATCCTCACTACTTGAACAGCGCTATAACTTACTGGTGCTTATCAGGGAATTTTCGGGAATGATCCATAATCAGTAGTAATAATCATCCCAGCAACCCCCAGCAACCCATCCATTCGCTACGTAAAACGCATCAGTAAGATAACTAGGATCCCCATCTAGGCGCCATATCTTCCATTCAATGGATTGGTTTAAGGGACAATTTACAGGAAAGCCTTATATTTAATGGGAAAATCTATGGTTTCCGGTTAAGCTTTTCCCTTAAACCAATCCATTGATCCATGGAGGTTGTGTCTTCTTCTACGACCTCCAGCAGAAGACCTGCGCCCGACCACTAGGTGATGGATCCTCCAGCGCCATTCGTGCGCTGGATGCACGACATGACGCCGAGAGAGGGACGCTGACGTGGCTTACGGCAGGTGCGGCAGATGGGGCCACTTGGGGAGGATGGTGAACCTGGAGCTTAGGGAGGTTTTGCCATCAGAAATGGGGGCTTACCAGATTTTATTCCTAAAAAATTGGAGGTGGTTGGCTGAGGCAGTAAACCTGTCTTGTCATGCTCCTGTTTGCTTGCTTGGCATTCTGCCTTTATGTGTAGCAAAAATGTATCAGATATGTTATATATAGTCGCTTGTGCTATGTTTTTCTACGCGCATGCTGGGATATTAACAAAGGTTGGATATATATGATTCCCTGCACAGTTTTCCTGAGTTTGCTTTATGCACTTCGGCCACTTCGGCAAGCACACATGAATAGATGGAAAGTCAAAGATGCAACCATTGATCGAGGTGGGAGGACTGGGGATCAAGTCTCGCAAGCGCGAGCTGATGTGCTTAACCAATAAGATGTGTTTTTGATTGTGACTTTGCATTTTCTGGTTTAATTCCCGAATTGGTTTTAGGAAACCATAAACTATTTATATATATATATATGTATATAGATCCCAGTTGCACTGGTTGCAAGCCAACTTTGCAAACGATCCGGGGCTCCACCTCGTTTTATGTAACATCCAATTAAATCACTTAAAATCATTATATAATCACCATGCATATTCATTCTTGTTGGTAAAATCCCATTTTAAAAAAATGTTGATATCTTTTTGGTACAACTTGATTTGTTGCCGCCATAGCCGTTACACGTATTTCGCCGAGGTGATGAGAAGTTGTTGACCACCTGGTTGGAAACTGAGGTGCCGAGAAAGAGAGAGAGAGAGAGAGAGAGAGAGGAAGGGGTGTTCAACGTGGGCGGTGACCATAGGTTAGATAGAACGGATAGATAAGACAGGATAGATACAATATAGATACGATATAGATAGATTGATTGATAGATAAGCAGGTAGATATATATATAGAGAGAGAGAGAGATACTGGCAGATGGGATTAGATTCGACTGGAATAGATTAGACCCCAACAATGACAATAACGTTGTTAATGCGTTGGCATTGTGGCTAGATATATCGTGGACACGTGCAAGTGACTTGGGGCATATATACTAAGCGTATACATAAACATGATAGTAATAGGAAGAAGTTGGCAAACACAATGTATTTTGGGGTGTGGTCCCCTCGGGCCCTGAAACCTTGTGGCCACTAGGCAGGCGGACAGTGGCAACAACAAGAGCAGCTAAGTTGCCAGAAGAAACTCGCAGCCGCCATTTTCGATGGCCGCTTGGGCGGCAGTGGCGCTGATGGGCAGGGAGTTAAACCCCTTTAGGTTCGGAGCTGAGGAGCTGGGAACCAGCTAGTATTCAATGGTTTCTGTTCATGAGCATGTTTTTTGATGAGTCATCAAATCGCACGAAGAGGGCCAACTTATGGCAAGCATCAAGCATCTATTTCGATGATTTAATTGGTAGAATTTGATAGGTATATGAATACGATTCAACATCTTCAACTACTGGCCTAGCTTCGACACTTGCAGCTTCAAAAAAACCCTCTGCCCAGTTTGGGTCGATGGGGACTGGAACGGAACGTCAGGAGATGGACGCATCATCTTTGCAGATCGTTTCGGAGATGTGTGCCGCTGGTCCGGGGGGGAGCCTGAGCTTCTCTCCAGTCATTTCGCCATCGTCGGGATCTGAGATCTGATGGGTTGAGGTGTACCGCAATGGCTGCAGTTCAAAATGGATCAAGAATGAGAAATGCCATGAAATGCCTCAATTTGTGGGCATGTTGATGAAAGGATGGGACATGATTCTTTACAAAGTTCTTCTTTTGGATGCCCATTGTAACCCAGAAGCAACACACTAATAGCAGAAGAGAAGCACCAGCAAGAAAAATACATCAAAACCGGATACAAATGCATGTTGCTTTTCTATGCGGCAGTATTTGTTGGCTGATCCGTGTCCTGCATTTCCTCAGTTAAACGGTAAACATTGGGCACCTATCAAGCAATTTCCCGGCAATCGGCAATGGGACATTTTTTGGTCATAACATGATATTCACACAAAGGAAAAACCATTACCCATTGCCGGGTTTGAGTTTTTGTGTGCTGCCATCCTTTTTGTTTTAATTTCATCACATGTTTTCTTCTGTGTTATGTTGAATTTGTTGATTCACAATTGTCATAATAACAGTTTCAGTTGAATTGAACATATCATACTGAACAATTTGTTGAACTGGTTTAATCCCCTCCCCCTAATACACAATATTCCACATAATCCCTTCCCCCTATTACTGGGGTTTAGTCATAGGGGGAAGGGATTATGTTGCATATGGAAGCACCGCATCAAGTTTTTCGGATCTGCCAAGGTGACGGCCTTGGCTCTCTCGCCGTGTCAACGCTTCTTGGTGGTGGGCGACAACCACGAGCGCGTGCGAATAAGCTGCTACCCTGAGGCAAGGTTGGTGGATGCTGTGGATGTTGGTGGCTTGGAGATCATGTGTGCGTTTGCTAGCGTTTGAGTGTGATCGAAGTCTGAAAATGAAGAGTCAAATATCATTAAATATGAAATTATATCAAATTTACATCCACCGACTGGATATGAAGTTAGATTTCCTTTAATTAGTTTTTATGCCACAAATGGGAAAAAAACAATCAACAGCACCAACAGCAAGATATTTTTTGCGGACTACCAATGATCGACGATGATTATTGGTGACAATTATCAATCACATGTAGAAAACCATAAATATAATTTAGTGGCAATCAGGATATTCGTACGATCAATTTGTATTTCTTTTACAGGCGGCTTACGCGGACATCTGTGCATGCGTACATACGCGCAGCTTTTTAGTTTTAGATGTATCGCCGGGGAAGGTTGCCCAAGTTGTAAGGTGTAAGTGCACAAAATGGAAGTATAGACTGACATGCAACGTGTGGGTACTTGTGACGGGGGTACAGGCCTAGATATGTCGAGCGCAGATGTGCAGATGTTTGACAATCTGCTGGACATGGAAGTTTGTTCCACAGCAGCCTACAAAGGCTGCCAGGAAATCATGGTTGGTATAGCCAGCCCGTTCCAACCGACCGATGTTCAAATTGGGAAAGCCTCAGTCCCCAAGGTCAACAAGGTCTTAAAGGGGTGCCACCTCCTTTATTAGATTTTGCCACCTCAAAGTCCATGATTGATATATTAGTTATTAGAGTTTTCTCGCTAGAGATCGCCATTTCTTTTTGTTGTTAAAGTTCGGACACAGCCATTTTGGAGGGACACATATCTCATATACCCTCCGGTAAAACCAACAGTTGGCTATGGAAAATGTTAATTTTCATGGGGCATCATCATTTTTATGGCAAGTTTAGCTATTTTGACATAACCTGTGGGATGCTCCATGGATTTTCATGCTCCAGCATCCATGGAACTCCACGGATGCTGCAACACAGGCTGCTGAAATCCGTAGCTTTTGCTTCGGGCACCAGATGCAGATCACTGTCCCTCGCGGTTCAGGGAGTGCGGGTGATCCATGGAGGCTTTCGATGGGTTTGTTGGTTGATATCACAGAGGGTTAACTGGCTGTAATTCCATCCCCTACCCTATGGTTATGACATGTTATGACTAACATAGCCATGATATAGATGGCCCATTTATAGTTGGTTTACCTAGCTATAAAATGGTGATTTTCCATGGCTATGTTAGTCATAACCAGATGGTAATATTAAGCACCCCTGAATTAAATGGTCCCAAGTATGTGTAACCCCCCGGACCAACACCATGGTTTCTGGGTGTTTTTTTGAGACAAAAGTATAAGGTGAATCTTGGAATAATGAAGAGTTAAAGCCTCATGACAAGTGTACAATATGAGGGTTTGATAGATATAGTATAATCTATCTATCACGATATAATTACAATTTGAGATATCTATCTATCATGATATAATTACAATTGTTTGATAGATATCTCAGCAAATGGTGAAACAGGCGAAACAGGGTATTTGAATACGTATTCACCTTTTTTTAAATTTTGCATGGGCCCACAACTAACCTTTGAAAAAAACATGTTGCAGGGCAACAAAGATTGGCCATGCATACAAATGTGCCTGGATGGTTCCTACAAGGATATCATCGCTTGATAGAACCTGTTCTGGTTGGTGGTTTCAAACATGTTTTTATTTCCATAATATATGGGATAATCCTTCCCATTGACTAATATTTTTCAAGATGGCTAAAACCACCAACCATCTTGCATTGGGGGCATGTTGCTGGCCTTGTGTGCAAATTTGAATTGCAATCTCCCATAGAGACAAAACACAAAACCACATGAAGATCACCATAGATATGGGTAAAAATGGTTTGGAATTCAAGACATGTATATTCATATAAATAAATATATTGTACAGAAAGGTAGGTATTTATTAGTTTATTTATTTATGTATGTATTTATTATTATATATATATAGATGGATTATATAGATTAGATGAGATTGGATTGGATTAGATTAGATTAGATTGGATTAGATTAGATAGATAGATAGTGTTGCTACCCATCGCCCAGGCAGTGGCTTGCGAGAAGGACTTGCTGCTTTCAGCAGTGTGGCCCAGCGGGTGGCTCTATGGAGATCCTGCTGTTTCGTATATACCCTTTGGTTATTTGACATAGCCATTGAACATGGCCCATAGAAATAGATGGTTTACCTATTAAAAATTGTGAGTTTCCATGGCGAAGTGTCAAATAACCAGAGGGTAACCCCAAAAATAGCTTGGGGGTATAACCCACTAATCTGCCTGGGGTATTTCATTTGGTTATTGTCAGTTATTGCAGATTCTTAGCCACTTGGAGGATCATTCCACTTAGATCCACTTAGTAAGACTCAGTGTAAGGGCGTACGTGGTTAATAACCCTAGTAACTTAGTAAGTCCCCATTCAGTGGGGTTCTCCCACTCATCTAACTGGGTGGAAGTGGTTAAGCAGTAAGCAGGTGTGGGATGATGGTGGTATGATGGTGGTATGATCAGCAGCTTTGGTTGGTTCATATTGGTGCCATTCATGGGCTCAAGTTCAATGAATTTGACATTAGCATTTTTATAACCAGAAAACTGCCGGGATTATTGGGATCTTCACCCTGCTCCGGAGTTCTTCATATTCTGGATTCACATCTATCATCCATTGATCAGTTGGCCATGCAGAAACATCAGAAACAATGCCAATATGGTTGTGGGTCAAAGTCTATTACCCTCTGGCAATTTAACATAGCTATTGAAAATGGCCATTTATAGTTGATTTACCCATAAAATATGGTGATGCTCCATAGTTATGCTAGTTTACCAGAGGGTATTACCATAGGATACCATGGGTGACCTTCCAATGATAGGTCCAGCTTTTACTGGTTATGTAGCTGTTACTGGTTTTACATTGTAACAGTTTGACTCTGAAAATAGACAATTTTGGGTGAAAATTAAGCTTCCAACCCCTTAAATGGCAGGGTCTATGTCAATTTGTGGGAGGGTATGGGTTTATCCCATATTCAACGTTCTACTACGACCCATGCGTAGTCCACTAAGCACAACATGGCCCAATGCTCCATATGTGGAGTAAATACTAGCATTGACCTCCAAAATGACCCGTTCATGTTCTGTTAGTAAGTATAAGTATACGATACACGGAGCAAACGGCATGCATACGTTCCACACTCTCATTTGGCAATCTAACTGTTTATCAGTTTGCTATGGGAAAACTCAGCAGTTTGAGTAGCTCAATAGCTAAACCACCTACTTTCCTCGCAATTTTCCATAACTGTTCGGGATTTCAGAAGGTATATCTAGTCGGTGACCCGAGGCATCTGCAGATGGCACCCTACGGCTTTGGAACCTGGATGGAGAGGAGCAAAAATGTGAGGAGCTAAGGCTGAAAAATCCCACCAACTTGGGAGCTCCAGGGGGTTACACAGATTTCTGCCTATACCTGAAACATAGATGTGCTGAAGCTGGAGAAGGCACCATTTGTAGTTCATTTTCCGAACGCGAAACCATGGGAAACCATGGGTTTTACACATACATGTTTGTTTACCCCAGGGTAAGCAATGGTGATAAGCCCAATAACTTGGGGGATATGGGGCCTCTATATGCACCACCATCCAGATGAGTCATGAATATGACCCGGCCCCCAGGTCATGACTAGATGCAATACCAAAAGTCTGGTTCCGTTGGGTATTTAAGATTGGGGTACGGTATTGCAGATGGTACTTGCTGGCCAGAAACTTGAAACTGATGGAAAGCTGCTGCTTTCAGCAAGGAAAACGTGGAAATACATATAAATAGATAGAAAATGATAGAAATACATCTAAGACATAGTAATATCACAGTAAGCCTTTAGCTCTGCTGAACTTATTGACTCATTGGGAAGGCGATGAAGAGAGAGAGAGAGAGAGTAGCCGTGTCCCCTGTTGGACCTTGTTTTGTTAGAAATTCTGGGGTGCTGGTCAAGAATTGCTCCATTTCAGGATTTGCTTTTTGCTGCAGTGGACATCTGTTTTAGGTATAACTGAACGGATGACTTATCCTTGTGATGAAAAACTCGCAGAAATCTATTTTGAGAAAACAAGTGCAGTACAAAAATCAGGGTTTGGTTATTGCCACATTTCAGGATTTTGTTGGGAGGCTTGAAAGGGAACCCGTGGAGTCTGCCAAAAATGAGAAGCTACCCCCGTTTGAGCGTGACCATCGCCGCACTTAGGGGACTTAGTATACAAATGTAAATATTTGTACCACTTTGTAAGTCGTGTGATGATGCTCCAACTTTCTGCATATATTCAAAGGGAGGTTGTACCGCTGATCAACAGCTAGTATAGGTAGTTTTAGTTTTTGTTTTTCATAATTTTCGATCATAGAAACATATATTTAAAAACATATATCATACATGTAACGGTGATGTGTTCCCCATTGACATTTCCCCATCAAGTGGCAAAGGTTGGCCATCCGTTTTTCCAATGCCCGTGGCACTGAGGTTGGACCTTGGATGCTCCCATCAGCTGCCTGAGCTATGAAAATGGCACAGCCGTGCTGGGACTTGAGGCCATGGTGAGGGCGTTCCAGGTGATGGGATTTTGAGTTGATATAAGCAACATATATTCACATGTTTCTACTAAGTTTCTACATCAGGTTTTTCAGATTTATCTATTCTATTTAATGTTCATAATTTGTCAATAGTCCCATCATAGATCACTTCAAATTGTGAGTGGATTTTCACACGGTCCCATACTTTTCATAGATGATGACCCACGATGATCCCATGATCACCAATATAAGTCAAAGTTGGTGTAGAATTACAAGTTTATCACTTTATCACCCCATTGACTGTATGGTTTAAATTGCCATAAACTGTAGCTTTTGGAGTGACCAACTCTACAAACGAACCTGCGACAGGCGCCCCAAGCGCAAGTGGCACAGCTGAAGGTCGATACGGGTCAGGCAGCGACTCCCCTCATGGTTGTTGCCCAATGGGAAGGAGCTACTAAAGAGGTTCCCAACCATGTGATACGATAGTTGTGACTAGAGGAGAAGATACAGTTCCATCATGAAAGTGTCATCATGCAACATTTTCCTTTGCAGCTTGTATTTTCGCCGTTAGATGGAAACATGGAGGTCCATATTGGCATTATAATGAGTGCCTCCATCCTGAGAGTAGCCCGAAAATTGTCCAAAGATGTCATGAGTCAAGAGTATCCGAGATTTGAAATGCGGTTTTTTCATGCTAAAAGAAGTGGCTATGTACACATCCTAGGGTCTGCAGTTCCTGATGAGATTTAATATGATTTAATAAATGTGTTTTGCTCGCCAGAATTCTAGGGGATGCAGGAGTTATACCCCAACACGGTGGATATCCCATGTTTCTTCAACCATAATTCCATCCCCAAGTGCTGCCATGCCAGTGCCAGGTTGACACACTCATCTCTGAGGTGGTTTTGCCCTCCTCCAGAGGGGTTGGAAGAGCTGTTGTACTGCTGTGAATGGAGGTGATTCCACTGAAATCTAAGATGGAATCACAATTTGTGGAAGGGATCTTGGAAACAGATCGACACATTGTTTACACGATGTTTTTTTAGGTGTGATATCGAAGAGGATGAGTTTGGATGTTCGCAGTTTCGTGGTGATTTGGGTGCTTTTTGGTAAAGTTGGGCTTAGAGAGGTCCTTTTAATAGCTAAGCTATGCTAAGCCAGTCTCAGCCATGAACTTGAACACCCGAGTCTTGAAATGAGCTGTTAGTTTCACATGGTTGGTTGGAAATTTCCCTTAAGTCTATAGGAAAATACGGGACAATCCTTGGCAGCTGGATGAATTTCCAGCAAGCCAGGTAAAATTACAGGTTTGATGAAGGGACGCTAGTTGCGGCAATGTCAGGGCTCGGCCTTGGCTCCCTGGTTTGTTTCTCTACTGTATTCTTTGTGCTATTGATTTTTTTTTCGGGAATAGGTACATCATGGGTCATTGCTCATGTTACCAGAGGGTACCTGTTTTTTTTTCAGATGCAGGCATGTTTACAAGATGAAAGCCAAGAAATGGCCATGTTGAAGTCATGAGTCACTCAGGGTATGCCGAAACAACTTAGCTTTCCATCCTGTGGTTCCCTCAATAGCCTCGACTGTCGAAGCTTTAGACGCTACACTGTTTAGATTATGATATCCACATGCTCCATGTATGGAATGTTTATCTCATAACTTGGTCATTTTTTAGGGGGTAAATGTTGGTAAATATTTCAGACATGGGCCATGGGACATTGCATTTGCAAACTGGCACAGGCTACCAGATGCTGTTGCCAGTGTAAGTTGCTTACAGTCGGAGTCAGGTGATGCACGTCGATCCAACGGCCCCTTTAGGTCGTCGTTTGTTTGGTAGCTTTACAGCAAAAATCAATAAGGAAATGTGGCGTATAGACTTAAAGTGGTGCTATAAACACGAAATCCATACTTGGGGTTGCAGTTGGGGTTAGTTTTATGGCTGTACATGGTTCTATGGTAATCATGTCCATAAGTTGGGACATCTCGTGTTCATATAACCCCTGTAACTACTGTGAAACATATCCATTTAGTTCACTGGAACTCCACCCCCAAGTAGATCGTTGTTTTCGGGGGCTGATACTATGGATGGAAATCATGACTTGTGGATGATATTAATACCCCTTATCTTTCCTTATCAGCCAATTAACCCTAGGGAGTTCCAGGTGGGCTTCAGCCACTGCAAATGGTATGGGAGAATGTTGCTGCATGTTTTTTGCAAACGGCTATGCGTAAGACCACTTTGTGAACTTTAAGAAATGCCATTAAATGTTGATCAAAAGATGCCCATGATGTTACGTTGACCGTTGACCAAGCGACACAACCCAGAATATGATCAGGGCAAAACCAAACGGAGAACTGACATTCGGATGCAATTTTGGGGTAAGAACATCGAAACTTCTGAATGGTCCCTCTTAAGTTGTCCTGCTGTTTACTTATCTACTTGTGAGGCGTAACTTTGCATCGTCAGAATCTTTACCCTCTGGTAAACTAACATAAAAAAACTATTGAACATCACCATTTTTCATGGTTAAATCCACCATAGACCATAAATCACCATGTTCAAGGGAAAATCACAATTTTTAATGGGAAAATCACCATGTTTAATGGGAAAATCACAATTTTTAATGGGAATATCACAATTGTTAATGGGAAAATCACCATTTTTAATGGGAAAAACACAATTTTTAATGGGAAAAACCACTATAAATCACCATTTATATAGATCTCCATTGCGATCTGCCATGTCGAAAAGGGCCCGGTTGTCCTGCCCGAATGGGTGCAGCGAGTGCCCAATAGGTGGGGTTGCGGGTACCGGAACCAATGGCTGTGTGTTTCACCATGTTGTTTCAGACATGTTTTCTGTGTAAACAAAAGTATCTCAAATAGGGATGGTGATGGTGATCACTGATGATCACTGCACTACTGGGCTTTCGTAACTTTCGTAGACGTTTTCTGTTCAGGTTGGATCATGTTACATAACCATACATAACCAGTATCACATTAGCTGGTGTGGTATTTCATCTCAATGGGAGAAGGGATTATACCCTTTCTTTCTGCCAAGGTTGGTTCAGGATGGTTTGGTTGAGGCCTTGGTGTTGAAGCCTGTCAACTCTGGTGAAGCACTCGCGTTGTGCGTAAGCATGCGAAAACCTTGCTGAGTAGCTTAAATAACCATGTTTAATGGGAAAACTCACTATAAATGGCCATTTTCAATAGCTATGTTAGTTTACCACAGGGTAATTTTGTTGGCTTTAACTATCTCTATCTAAGTCTAAGTGGAGAAACGAATATGCAAACCAGTTTTTTTGAAGAGGATTCGGGATAGGCTAATCTACAGACCATGTGGAGGTTAGATCCCAACATATTGGGGTTATTAGGATAATTATGCCCATTAATACCCCCAACGACTCCAACGACCATTTTGAAGACATATATAATGACATATATATATATATATGCATATATTCAGTATTCCAATGAATAATTACACAAGGATATAACAAGTCACAACCCCAAGTACAAACCAGTTTGTTTTGAAACATTTTGCTTCTTTGACATAGGCATATAGATTTAAGGGCTGCCGCCCCTGCCGCCGACCCCGGAAGAAGTGGCCGTGCCTTTAGAATTTTCTTGGCCTAACGCCAGGTTGGCAGCCCCTACCACGGTGGACGCAGCTCGACCTTGACGCTTGGATGCTGCGTTGTTTCAAGGAGCCCTCTGTGAATTTGTTTCGGATATTGGAACCCACCCCCCAAAAAAGGAGCGGACATTGAACATATTGAACAATGAAATCCTATTAATTAACTAGTTGGAAATTGTTACCCGGTCCTTTTTTAGGGAAGTTGCTATAATATGTTCTAGGTTTATGGGTTCCTTTCGTTGGGCTATTTTGTGTCGGGGGATGGGAGTGATGAAGAGTTTGAAATCAGTATCTGGAGATGCCACGTACCAAAACAACATTCAATTTTACATACTGTATATTTTTAAATACAACGGGCATAGTTATAATTGGGCATATGATGGGAAAACAATGGGAATAACTGTATTTTTTCAGGGTCTTTGGAGAAATTCAAAGGACTGAACTGTGCGACGTCACTGAGCACTGAGGGTCACTTATCCTTCACTTTGGATCCAGATGATCCAGATTTTACTTAGACGGGCCATGGGAAAAACGCGATTCCTGGTTAGTTAATGGGGATTTGTTATGATTTGTTACCCGCTATATCCCAATTGTAATCCATTTACTAACTACATATACTAGTTAACTAACTCCATGGCCCATCTAAGTATCCTTCACCATATTCCAAGATATTCCAAGTAGGTCAAACCAAAGAAATGATCCATCCACTTGGTCCACAAAAAGCAGCCGAGGACATGTTTGTTGATTTCGCGCGGGCCCGGAGGCCATGTGCTATGGGGCATCCCATGGATAGTCAGAATATGTACCCTCTGGCAAACCAACATAGCTATTGAAAATGGCCATTTGTAGTGGATTTACCCATCAACAAATGGTGGTTTTCCATAGTTATGTTAGTTTACCAGAGGGTATATATACATATATACTAAGTCAAGTAACGGACCAAAAAAAAATGGAGAAAGACAGCATGCATCTAACAGTCAAGTATGTTACACTGTCAGAAAGATTCGGAAACATAGTGGCGCAGTTCACCAAGTGCTGCATTGTTGTTTCATGTTGTTTCTTTGAATTTGAGGACCATCGGGAACCATAGCTGCAGGCCCTTCATCCTGAGCAACGCCTTGGTTCAGAGCTTCGGCTTCCCGTCGACCTGGAAAGAGCTGCGACATTTCGAGGACCATCCGCAGGCGACGACGAGGGAAGCCCTGAGTCAAACGTATGGGGGATATGTGTAGATCATGTTTGTTATTCCCCACCTGCCAGGTGAGGGTTGTTAGATTTTATGTCAGTTGCCTCCTCCTCCTCCTGCTCCTCCTCCTCCGCCTCCTCCTGCCTCGTCCTCCTCTCCTCCTCCTCCTCGTCCTCCTTGTCGTCCTCGTCGTCCTCGTCGTCCTGGCTCAACTGCGACCCGCGATCCACAGTGTTCTCTGCCGGACCTCAACCACGACCATCCACGCCCAGTGTTCCCTGCCGGACCTCAACCACGACCATCCACGCCCAGTGTTCCCTGCCGGACCTCAACCACGACCATCCACGCCCAGTGTTCCCTGCCGGACCTCAACCACGACCATCCACGCCAAGTGTTCCCTGCCGGACCTCATGTAGGATATGGGACAAAGAATGTGCAGAAGAAAGTTAGAAAGAATGTCAGAAAGAATGCAGAAGATATGCCAGATAGAATGCCAAATAGAATGCCAGATAGATATGCCAGAAGATATGCCAGAAGATATGCCAGATAGAATGCCCAGAATATATATGCCAGAAGATATGCCAGAAGATATGAGATAGAATGCCAGAAGATATGCCAGATAGAATGCCAGAAGATTTGCCAGATAGAATGCCAGAAGATATGCCAGATAGATGCCATATGTCAGAAGATATGTCAGATAGAATGCCAGAAGATATGTCCAGAAGATATGAGATAGCCAGATATGAATGCCAGAAGATATGTCAGATAGAATGCCAGAAGATATGCCAGATAGAATGCCAGAAGATTTGCCAGATAGAATGCCAGAAGATAGAAGATATGCCAGATCATATGCCAGAAGATATGCCAGATAGAATGCCAAATAGAATGTCAGAAGATATGTCAGATAGAATGCCAGAAGATTTGCCAGTAAGAAAATGTATAAATGTCATGGTGGGGATCACACGAAGTAAAGTAATTTATATATATCTATAATGTTTTTGATCTTATAGATAGTTGTAAATATTTAAATAGTTGTCAGCTGTCACTTCAATTGAGTTTGGCTGGATATAGCAGATTGTTGATTTAGTTCAGTTCTGCTGACATATGCACATACATAATCTCTCTACATATATATATATATATGCACGTTTAGGATACTGTTTTAAATGTATAGTCGTTCTTGTTTCCCATCATTAGGGGCCCCAAGTTGGATTAGCTAACCTCATGGGTCATGATTCATGATGGTCAGGAAGTACGTCCTGGCCATTAAATACGGCTTCCCAACTTCAGAAATCTAAGGTGGTGCCCCTTACTGGTCGCTAACCGCGTCACCTTGCAACCATGGGATGACCTTTTTGGGCACTGGCGTGGGGTAGGTGCGGGCAATGGAGGCTCTCTTCAACAGCCCTGAGGGCTTTCGTCCCATTGCCGTGCGCTGCGCGCCGCGAAAAGGCGATGAAATCAATGGGTGATTCTCCTGGCTAGGGTACTGGAAGGTACCCTCTGGTAATTTAACGTAGCTATTGAAAATGGCCATTAATAGTGGATTTTCCCATAAAAAATGGTGATTTTCCATAGCTATGTTAGTTTACCATAGGGTATGCACATCGAAACTTTGGATATTTTTGCAAAACATATTGACCTGTCACTGTTTGTAGCTGATATTAGAATATTTTAGAAACTATTCGAAACATGGTGAATGGCATTCGGCCTCATCAAACTAAGTGCCTTTCATTTACATCTTAGACCCCGTAACAGTAACAAAGTTGCTTTATGGTCGGTGCTTCTCCAAGCTTCTCTGGATTGTCATGTTGAGTCCACTCAAAAACGTAGTTCGAGATCACATTGGAAGCCGAACTGGCAACTCGCTTGAAAGGAAATTCTCGCTGCTTATGCATGTAGATGCCTGCAAGGCACAAGAGATTGTGGAAAATGAAAACCTATTCGAAACTCGTGCAGCTGATACACCTCGCAGTTTGTAGTACTTGATCATTGCCCCTACTTACCCGTAGCTTATATGTTTCCATATATTTTCCCATATATTTTCCCATATGTTCCTATACTTTCCCATAATGATGTTCCTATCATATTATCATGACATTCCCAACAAATAACCGCGGAGTTCGTGGTGTGCTGCACTTGTCCTGCCAGGAGATGACCAAAGTGGAGCCTTGACATTGGACCAATGGCGGTGTCTTGGGGAGGGCTTCGAATGTTTTAGCCACGGGACATCCGATAAAGTGACAGTGACCAATGGAAACATATGGAAACATCATTAACTGATTGGTGGTTTGGAACATGAATTTTTATTTTTCCATATATTGGGAATAATCATCCCAACTGATTAATATTTTCAGAGGGGTTGAAACCACCAACCTGTTAATTAAACTGAATACGGACTTGTCCACTTTGCCATGTTTGACATTGTTTGACTACCAGAAGGTGTTTGAAAGTATTGGAGGTTCAACCCGCAAGAAGGAGCAATTTTCGAGTTTCAACCTCAAAGATACAGCTGCAAACAACAAAACAAAATAGAACATTGGATCTTTATATAAGCTGCTGAAAAGTGTGCGTTGACCAAACGGCTTTATTTGAATTAGGTGAACCATGTGCGTTGAATCACTTAACACTTTTTGTGAAGTATGCCCCTATGGTTCCCCTGTTCAGATCATCGCCGAAGCGCATTACAAAATGATCAAAATGTATGATTTGCGGCTTTGGCCACTTTTGGCTCAACAGCACACCTTGGAACCCACCACAAACTTTTCTTGAACTCATAAGTTCTCTGTGGTTTCATTCTTGAAAATCCATCCCTTGAATTGGGGAAGTGGAATCCCCCCATGGGCTGATGCGCAGAGAGAAACAACCAAATATGCTGACCCTTTACGGCAATCAAAGGTTTGAAGATGGCATCCTTTGGTGAACAGTGAGCACAAAAATTGCGCTAACCATTCAGAATCATGTTGCATCCCGAGACAGGAACCCGCGTCCTTTCCTTGAAAATGGCCCATATATAGTGATATACGTATTGAAACACAAACGTAAAACATGGTGATGTTAAATAGCTATTATATATATGTTATTAAAATACCAAAGGGTAGCCATTTCACATCACTGTCAGAAATCTTTAACCATTTGTCAAGTAGCATAATTGGTGTGAATCACTCTAGATGTGGCCAAGGGTCCGGAAAAACATGTCAGCAAAAAGATCATTAAAGTCCAGTCACCTACCATTTCAGAACCACAACACTTGATTTTTCCGAACCCCCAAAACTACTTTACATATAATGGATAAATTTATTTGGATAGATATCGATATAGATATAGATATATTAAAAAAAAATATATTTATAATAGTGCAATTTGCGATACCTTGATACCTTTGGTTCGTCCGCCTTCATGGACTCTGCCGCCCCCGTCGCGCCACTGCGCCGCTGGGGTGCCCGCGGAAGCGATGCAGTGCTTCGAAGATGGTCGCGGCTGGGACTTTGTTGTTCTGTGGGCTTGCGAAGTTGCTATCCGAACCGATCCCATCCGGGAGTTCTCCTCTTCTTGGATCATAAAAGTTGGCCATACTGGG
Organism: Cladocopium goreaui; assembly: GCA_947184155.2. Lineage (NCBI taxonomy): Eukaryota > Dinophyceae > Suessiales > Symbiodiniaceae > Cladocopium > Cladocopium goreaui. The sequence continues at coordinate 367,542 of CAMXCT020006548.1, read as the reverse complement.
CCATACTGTTCTTTTTTTGAATGTTTGCCTGGGGGGTTCTTGGACATTGCAGTTATGGGCCCACAGTTCATGGTAGGGGCCAATCATTGGTACAATATTTACTCCTGCAGACCTGGCAATAGTAGCATGATCCCAAAACCAATTCCAGCCCTTGAATGAACATGGGCACAGTCTGGGCAAACCTTAGAGAGGCCCTGGCAAAAAAGACATGGCAATAGAAAATCACGGGTTTAAAGATGAACGACACATATATATATATATGTATACTGTGATTTGTATGTAACTTGTCCACCCTGATGTTACCTTGATGTGACTGCATGTCAAGTCCTGCATAGTCAGCATGTTCCGTGGCCTTATGGTACAAAGGCCTTGCGGTGGGTGGGCTGTGGTTTTCCTTGGTGTCGGACACCAAAACCTTTGCCGAGAGCCATTCCTGGGAGGAAAATACTGGCAGAGCTGCGGATTTCATTTGGTGAGAAGACAGGGATCTTCCTTTTACATTTCAGTTGGTGGGACCACTTCATTTCTTTGCAATCAGGGATTGTGGATTCTTGGGCTACCAGTGGGAAGGGGAGAAATCCCTTTCACACTGGTAGCGGAGCTACCTGGTGCTCCGGCTACTTTACAGTTTTGACTTGCTGGCTTTGGAATTTTTCCATTTTTCTCGCTGTAGCCGAAAGAGTGTGATCCAGGGGGTAAGTCTTGCATGGCCATGCCTCCGTCCACCCAAGCTGCAATTGAGACGCCAGTGCCAACTGATGAGCCCACAGTGGGATCTTCGCCCCAACTGACGTGGTCCAGCATACCGAAATTTGTGCCTGGATCCACGAACGTGCAAGAGTATGTACAGAAATTGAAGTTTTTGTCGGCCATGTGGCCTGAAGAATATCTCAGTTTGTTAGCGCCTCGTGCAGCTCTCCTGGTCGAAGGGACCGCCTTTCGTAAAGTGGCCCGTTTGAGTCCTGAGAAACTTCGTGTGAATAATCAATCAGGTATTCAGTTGCTGGTTGAAGCCATCGGAGGATCTTGGGGTGCCACTGAACTGGAAGAGAGGTACGAGTTTTTTGAGAAGGCCTTGTATGGTACCATTCAACGAAATGATGAATCCCATGATTCCTACTTGAGTCGCATGGAATCAAATTTTGTGGAGCTCCTGAGCAGGGGCACGAAGTTGGAGGAGGTCCAGGCCTATGTGCTCCTTAGGCAATCGCTCCTTGCTCCTGATGACAAGAAAAAGATCCTTCTTGAACACCCTGGTGAGTTAAAGTATGAGCCGGTGGTCAAGTCCTTCCGTTTGCTTGGTAGTAAGTTCTTTTCGGAACTGCAGGGAAGTCGTCCAAGTGCCAAGACAAAGGTGTATGATGTAAACCTGTCTGAACAAACTGAAGGGGATTTTGGTCCTCAGTCGGACGAGCATTCCACAGAACGTGCATTTTCAGTTTTGACAGAGGACGTGGAGCCCGAGCTTGATGCCGAGTTCATGGAGGTCATGCTAGCTGCTGAAGATCAAGACGCTTTGCTTGTCAGCTCTTTTGAGCAAGAACTTGAGGATTTTCTTCAAGATGTTCCTGACATGCATGATGCGATGGTGACGTATCTGGAAGCCCGTTCCAAACTGCTTGAGAAACGTCGCAGCCGTGGCTTCTGGCCTATCAAGCCCGGTGGAAAAGACAACCGTGGCTTTGGAAAAGGAAAAGGGCGCGGCAAGGGGAAACGGCAGCGAGACCAACTTTTGGCTCGCATTGCCAAGTCGACCTGCCGTTTGTGCAATCAAAGAGGCCATTGGAAGGCGGAATGCCCCAACAGGGACAAAAATCCTGATGGCGGCACCGCTGTGGCCAATATCGTTGAGCCGCCCCAGCCTTCCATGGTACATGAAGTCCACTCCGAGCCTGAGTCTGCCCCGTCCGATGTCGATGATGTGTCCTCCGGTGTCCTGCCTGTTTTTAGCATAGGTCTCAGCCAAGATGTCTCAGATTTTGCAGAAGCCTTTGTTGTACAAGCCTTGTTGAATGACTCTCATAAGAGCCAACTAGGTTGTAAAATGAAAGGGGTTTGTCAGATGAAAGCCAAGCTGTCTTCACGTGCCTTTCCAATGCCGAGGTATGCCGTTGCCGTGAAGAAGAGCTTCCGATCTGATCCTTTCGTGACTGATCGCAAACCCGACGAAGCTGCCTTGCCTTTGCCTGATGTCTGCCATTTGGCATCGACCGGTGACCGACAGTGTCACGCAATTTTAGATACTGGAGCCAGCAAATGTGTGATTGGCGAAAAGATTTGGAAGCAGCTTTTCCAGAAACTTCCAAGTGGTCTGCAGCAGAAGGTTCGAAAAGCACCTAGTCAGGTAAAATTCAGGTTTGGCAACAATCAGACCTTGCAGAGTGAATTTCAAGTGCAACTTCCGCTGCAGAGTGCTCCTCACTCAAATCGTCGCCTGTGGTTAACCATAGAAGTTTTGCCTGGCAGTACTCCATTTTTGTTCAGTAAGAGAGCTTTCAAACAACTTGGAGGAATTTTGGACACAACAAATGATTCATGCTTTCTGCAACGCCTTGACCGCAAGATCAACCTTGAGCTGAACCCTACCGAGTTGTATTTGTTGGATGTGATTCAATTGTGTTCTCACCCCCCAAAGAGTTTTTTTAAATCCAGTTTTGTCACAAATCATGTCAGTGTTCAATCAAGGGGTGTTGATTGTCCAGATGGGTCGCATGATCTTGAATGTACAGTTGAAAATATCTCCCTTACAATGGCCAAACCAGCCTCAAGAGACAGCAGCTCACGATCGCCCTGCCAACCGTCCAGTGACTCTCAGCATGCCGCCTCCAGCCCAGATGATGATGTCGCTGAAGACCGTGGCCGAGGCGGTGATCAGTTTGTTGACGATGTTGCTCCAGTTTCTCATCCACCAGTTGGAGACTGTACCAGAGGGCCCCGAAAATTCCCCAGAAGTGATGCAAGCCATGGAGGGAATGGTCCTCGAGCTGCAGAATCAACGAACGATGTTGCAAAGTCTCATGACTTCAGCCCAGAATGCCCCGCCACAAAGGGCCCAAGGTTCAACTGGAGATTCAATCGCCGGAGAAAGCTCTCCGCTACAACTGGCACCTCGACAGTCTCCCTCACGAGTTCCAAAGACACCTCCGGAAGTTGCTCCCTTGCCAATGGCATCACTGAGAGTTGCTCAGGTTCTACAAGAGCCGCCAACTGCAACTTTGCCAACTGCTACAATGACGAGCCGGGTGTCAAACTGGCAGATGATCGAGGAGTCCGAGGCGGAGGTGATTCTCGACCTCGAGGGCCGCCAGATGGATGTGAATCAGCCGAGCCAGTTGGGTTCAACAGCTCCCTTGGGTGTCATGATTCCAAGGGCCATCACTCCGATGACCGTGGCGGATTGGGGTCAGTGCCGCATAACCTGGGGGAAAAAGCACAAGGGGAGCACTTACATGAAGGTATGGCGTCAGGATCCATCTTATTATCAATGGGCGGTGGCCCGTTTTGCCAGCCTTACACCCGAAGTTCAAGATTTTGTGAGGTTTTGTCAAGTGCAGATGGATCTCGACCAGCGCTCCAACTAAGATCCGTCACAAAACACCCTGTGGTGAACTCAGCTTTTCATGATGATGTGGCAAAGACTCGCAAGTTTTTGAATCAGAATGTTCCTCCAAAGCTGTTTAATCCTGCAGTGGCTGATTCCATTTTGCATGCAAGTCGGATCTTAGAAGAAACTTTTGTGCCTCCAGCGTGGAGCCTTCCCCAGAAGCCGTGCGTCTTGCTGGAAGTCTATGCAGATCAGCACAGTCCCTTGACTGAAGCTCTCAGGAACTTAGGTCTCAATGCCATTCGGTTCTCCCGTGCAGACGGTGATTTATCCACTGTTGAAGGTCGTAGAAAGCTGTGGAAAATCATTGATAAACATCAACCTCTCAACATTTGTGTTGCACCGGAATGTGGTCCCTGGGGGGGATGGTCAAGATTAAACCAATTTAAAAGTGTCAAGCTCTTTGATCATGTTCAACGTTTGCGTAAGCAGGAGCTTCAACATGTTGAACTGTGCGCTGCCTTGTGTCAATTTCAGGTTAAGAGGAGCCGACATTTTCACTTGGAACAACCCAATGGTTCCACGATGCCACAACTGGACTGTTTCCGGCCAATTCACCAGTTGACTCAAAGAGCCAGTTTTGACATGTGCACTTTTGGTTTGAAACATCCTTTTTCCAAGAGATTTTTGCGAAAGTCCAGCCAGGTCTTTTCAACGGATCCATTCATGATTCAACAGCTGTTACCAGCCAGATGTGACAAGAGCCATGAACATCAGCAGATCGAAGGTAGCGTTTCGATTCATGGCCAGCGTATGTCACTGACGAAGTTCTGTGCCTCATACTGTCCGGGGTTTGCCCGAAAGGTTGCCTCATGGATGCTGAAGTCCCTTGAACAAGCCTGCGTAGGTGAACATGAAGATGCACCTCCCAACAAGCGAAGTCGATTTTCTTTCAATCCCCACAAACGTGTCAAAGTTTCCCATCCTATTGATCTTGATTCACCACAACAATCCAATCATCCCACTGTAGATCTTGATCCCGAAGATGCAGACATGCCCGAACTTGATGATCCTTCAGAACCTGCAATGCCCTCCGAAAGTGTTCCAGCAGATCCCAGGACAGTTGCGGATATTTCTCAGCAGGGTCAGGATTCTGTGTCAAGTCCGAACTTGCCGTCAGCTCCAGCGCTTTCTCAAGTCTTTTCACCGTCCGAACGATGGAAAGATGTCTTTCAGATCATGGAGAGCCTGGCCCCGCGTGTTGGAAATTTCCTGGTTCCCATGTCTCATGATGTGGCCAACCAAGTTCAGAACTTAGTGTCGCAGATGCAGATTCAGGCCATTTATGTTTGCCGTGGCACTGAAAGATTTCAACTGCCTTTAAGTATACCTGATCGTGATAGAAATCGCATTCGCCATACGGTATGCCTTCATCGCAGTTCAGGCACTGTTCATGATTTTGGCTGTGAAGATTGGTTTACCCTTCGAAGAAGTCAAAGGATCCGAAACGCTGTTCCTTCCAAACTTATGATCACCAGTTTTGGATATCACAAAGATGCATCCGGCAGTATGGAACCCTTGCCGGCAAACAAACCTGAGTCTGACGATATTCATGTTCCTGCGGAAAAAGTCGGGGAACCCTGTCCTGACAATCCTGCACAGCCTGTGTGTCGTGCCTTCCGTGAGCCATCAAAACAAATATGTGAGGGTTGGGCACCGCCTCCTATAGCTATCCATGGTCCTAAGTTTCGTGATCTGTCCAATCAAGAAAAGACCGATTTGAGAAAGCTCCATCAAAACCTTGGTCATCCGGACCCAAATGTTTTGGCAGAGCACTTGAAGGCACAACAGGCCGCTCCACACGTGGTAGAAGCTGCACGTGAATTCGTTTGCGATGCCTGTGCAGAATCAGTTGGTCGAAAGCATCAGCGTCCTGCCAAGCTTCACGAAGCCCGAGACTTCAACGATCTCGTTGGTTTAGATGGTTTCTACTGGTCTGGCAGTCGTGGTTTTCGTGTTCATGTCTTCCACTGCATTGATGAGGCTTCACTGTTTCATTTGGGCCGCCGTTGTGAAACACGAAACCCTGATCAAGTGATTGACACATGGACCAATTTTTGGACTTCATGGGCCGGGGATCCTGTTCAACTCTATACGGACCCAGCAGGTGAATTCATTTCTTTCGAATGGAAAGATCTGTTGCGCAATCGAGCAACCCAGCCCCTAGTGACCCCTGAAGCCTGGCAACGCGGCCGCGTTGAACGTCATGGCCAAAGTCTGAAAAGGATGCTATCACGCTGTGATCTTGAAAGACCAATTGAGAATGAACTAGAGTTTGATCGCGTTTTGCTGGCCTGTTTCCAGGCAAAGAACGCCCTCACTCGTCAACATGGATATTCACCTGAACAAATTGTGTTGGGCAAGTCTTTACGCCTTCCAGGCAGTCTTGCCTCTGATGACAATGCCTTGACCCACACTGTGGCTGTTGGAAATGAACCAGAAAGTGAGAGCTTTCGCCGCCTGTTGGAAACTCGTACCATCGCCAGAAAATCCTTCCTGATGACTGACAATGATCAAGCCATTCGCAGAGCCCTCCTCAGACGTTCATGTCCCACGAGAGGTCCTTTTGAACCTGGTCAACTTGTCATGTACTGGTTGAAACGACACCGTGCCAGTCGTCAAGAAGCCGGGCGTTGGCATGGTCCAGCTAAGGTAGTTTTGCAAGAAAGCCAGTCTGCTGTGTGGATCACTCATGCTGACCGGTTATTCAAATGCTCTCCTGAAAGTTTGCGTCCTGCGTCATTGCGAGAGTGGAACACTATGTATGGTCATGACTCTTCTTGGATTCCGGAGATTGCCCCACTTGAAACAGAGAACAAAAATCCCACAACACCTGTTCCTTCCGAACCTTATGAACCAAGCATTGCACCAGACATTCCAAATCCCATCATTCACAGTCAATCAATAACCCCTCACTCTTCAGTGCAACCCGAAAGTGAACTTTTTCCTGATCCGAGTAACCAACTTCCAACGGATGAAATAGCCGAACCAGTTGAAGATCCCCCACAGGATGAAGAGTCACATGACCTGGACGCTTCAGAAGAGCTGGATGGCGATCGTCCAGAAAATGCCATGCCCATTTTGCATTGCAGTGCCCTGGACTCCTCCGTATATGAATGGACACAGTTTGATCCTGGAGAAACCACACAAGATGTACTGCTGGCCGATGATGGACTTCCCATGATTGATAATCCTCTTGAATGTGAAGAACAACAGTGCTTTGCCTTGTCCATCGATTTAAGTGATAATGATGTCCATCGGTGGGCCGCTGCCGACAAGCCCGAAGAAATGGCTTGGCTCGCAAGTGTGAGCAAACGTGCTCGTGCGGAAGTCTGCATCAAGAACTTGAATTTAGAAGAAAAGCTTTTGTTTGAGAAAGCTAAGGATGCAGAGCTGAACTGTTGGATTCAAACCAGTGCCTTGAAGCCTATTCTCCGAAAGAAGCTTAACCCCGAACAAATCCTCAAATCGAGATGGGTGTTAACTTGGAAGTCCATCAATGAAGAAAATCCCGAACTTCCTCAGAGAAAAGCCAAAGCTCGGTTAGTTGTCTTAGGATTCCAAGACCCCAAACTTTGTGAAGTCGCGCGTGACAGTCCCACATTAACCAGAGAGGGTCGTCACACCATCTTACAAACAGTTGCCTCTCGAGGTTGGACCTTGTCATCCTTCGATATCAAAACTGCTTTCTTGCGTGGACAGTCCGACAGTAACAACCCACTTGCCATGGAGCCTCCAGTTGAACTTCGCAGGAAATTAGGCCTTTCATCTGATCAAGTGTGTGCCCTAGTGGGAAATGCCTATGGCAGAGTCGATGCCCCTTTACTATTCTATCAGGAACTCAACAAACAATTGCAGAAACTCCAATTTATCAGACATCCGCTTGAACCTTGTGTTTTCATGTTGGAGACTGGCAGTGGCCAGGACCGTGTTTTACACGGTGTCCTTGGGACTCATGTGGACGATGGAGTTTGTGGCGGTGACCAGTTCTTTCATGACCAGCTAGATGCCCTGAAGAAAGTTTTACCTTTTGGTTCCTTTAAGCAACGTAAGTTTGTCTTCACCGGTATCCATTTGGAACAGCTTCCCGATAACAGTATTCTAGCTTCACAACAAGAATATGTCAAAAATATTCCCGCCATCGACATTGGTCGACCACGGAGACAGACCCCTGACTCCCCGGTGAACAAAGTGGAACTTAGCAAGCTTCGAGGTGTCATAGGAAGCCTTCAATATGCTGTGACCCATACCAGACCCGACATGGCTGCCAAACTTGGAGAAGTTCAGGTACAGATTTCCAAAGCCACTGTTCAAACATTGTTGTTAGCCAATAAAGTACTTCGTGAAGCTCAAGAAACCAGTGATGTTCGTTTGTGTTTTCGTAGTATTCCTGTTGACCAACTTACCCATGTCAGTTTTGGTGATGCCTCTTTTGCTAGTGCAAAACAACTTGCCTCTTTCCAAGGAACTCTTATTTGTGCTACGACTCCAAATTTAAATAGGAATCAGTTGGCACCTGTGAGTCCGTTGACTTGGACTTCAAAGAAGATTGCGAGAGTTGTCCGTTCAACTCTTTCCGCTGAGGCCTTTTCCATGTCTGGCAGTGTAGACCGTCTTGGTTGGATGAGACTCTTGTGGGGCACCCTCAATGTCCCTGACTTTTGTTGGAGGGAACCGATTCGGGGATTCCAGATGCTCCCAAGTGCTACCATAGTCACTGACTGTAAAAGCCTTTATGACTTAGTTAGCCGCACAGCGATGCCTTCTTGTGAAGAATTTCGTACTACTCTGGAAGTTTTGTTAATTCGTGAACGCTGCCAAGAACACTGCGTTTTCAGATGGATTCCAACTTCCCTTCAAGTAGCCGATGCCCTTACAAAACCGATGGATCCTGTATTGCTTCGCCAAGTCCTAGCCTCTGGAAAATTTCAGCTATATGATGAAGCCGAATCCCTGGAGAAAAATGCCCATAAGAAACAAGCCGTACGTTGGATGAAAGCTCAAACCGACGTATCTTCCAAGACCAATGTCACATCAAAAGAAAATTAAGGGAGTGTGATTTGTATGTAACTTGTCCACCCTGATGTTACCTTGATGTGACTGCATGTCAAGTCCTGCATAGTCAGCATGTTCCGTGGCCTTATGGTACAAAGGCCTTGCGGTGGGTGGGCTGTGGTTTTCCTTGGTGTCGGACACCAAAACCTTTGCCGAGAGCCATTCCTGGGAGGAAAATACTGGCAGAGCTGCGGATTTCATGTGGTGAGAAGACAGGGATCTTCCTTTTACATTTCAGTTGGTGGGACCACTTCATTTCTTTGCAATCAGGGATTGTGGATTCTTGGGCTACCAGTGGGAAGGGGAGAAATCCCTTTCACATATACGATTATATATATATATATTTACATATATTGTGAAGCCCCAGCAAAAATATATATATGTATGCATATATATATATACATATGCGCGTGTTTCTTTATTTTCTGAGAAGAAGATACTGCGATTTTGTTCAGCGCCAGAGGCTAAATCCAATTTGTTGCTTAGATCTTCATTTTTTTAACCAGCGAGACCCGTTTTTGCTGGTGAAATCCGCCTTGTCCCAAGCCCCGGGTTCCGAACTTCCTTGAGGCAAAGCACCGAGAGAGAGACCCACGGGGATAGCGATGGAAATTCTGCAGACCAGGAGCTTTTGTATGGCCCACTGCCATGTGGCTGGGCCTTTTGGAGGGGATCAACATGTTTCCAGACTAAGGGCCTTGTATGTTCAATGATGTCTAGTTAATGTCCCAGGGTTCATCCAAGCGACGTCTGTTTTTTCTCATACAAACCCTGCGTTAACCTCTTCATTTGATAGGTTCTTTGCAAAATGCACTGCAATATCTACAACTAACAACATCTTTTGAAATGTAAAACCCACCAAAGTCCACTATAGACATGTAAATTCCACTAAATTCAACAGACTAGTTCTAGTATGTTCCTTATGCCCCTGCTTTGTCCCAGTCTGAAGATCGTAACACCTCAATAAGGGATGTCCATCACTTCCCTGCTGTCCGCTCTTCCGAATCCCTCCTGTTGATTCAACATGATTCAACAAATTATTGCATGTTGTTGATGGACTACCCCCTGAACATCTCACACTATTGCCAATGAAAACTTATAAGCTACATCGAACATCGAATCATTAATGCACGGTTGCTTTGGATTTCTATAGGTTTTACTGGTGGCCTCACTCCCCCTACACAACACTAAACAAACGTTGAACAAAATATAAAGAACACTAAGAAAAGCTAAACAATAAAAAACACACTGTTTGCTGTTTTTTTATGTCAACATAAGCCTTTCTAAATAGAGCTCTTCCCAATGCAGGCAGGGCCAAGTTCACCCCATTCCCAGGCACTGATCACCAAATCAGTGTTTGCATGTCTCAACTTGGCCACCCTCCAAGACAAAATTTGCATCAGATCTAAGATTTTCCTGCAGTGAAAAAAATGTCTATATAAAGTTCTTTAAACAAAGGCATCAAATGATGACCTATACAAAGGGTTTCCAAGATTTTCTGTGGGCTGGACATGACTCATCGTTCCTTTTGCGGTCAGGGCACAGTTTCACGAGACGAGTAACCCTAAGGTGTGAGAATTCACTGCCATTGGAAGTCATTCAGGACAATAATGGTCACCAAAACTTCCCAAAGGACAAACCCGATCATAAATCTACGTTTTTTTTTTACCACCCATCTATGGCAATATTGCGGATGATTTATTGTTGGCAAACCCATTTGATTAGGGCAAACCAGAGAAGAATGCGCCCGCCAGTTACAGGATGGTTCACAACACCAATATGTAGATCTACCCACCATGAATCCATCCGATCGCCTAGTTATCTTTGCCACATTACCTCTATATCGATTATAATTACTGTAAAATATATAAATCTGCATGGTTCTTCTTCAAACCTGATTTTGCAGGTTTTCAATCCTGACTTTAATATCTTTAATTTGTCGAAATCAACTATTATCAACTTGTCTCCGATTCAACATGTGTTCTACCACCCTTTTCGAAACCGCTTACCGTCGCGTCGAGGTACCCAGCCCGCATTACCCAGCAGCGCTAGCTGCCTCGTAGTGGATCCGCGAGCGTTGGGGGCACAGTTCGCCGCGGATCTCTTCCATCCAAACCGCGCCCAAGGGATCCTGTCGTGTCAGAACAAGGCCTCGTTACAAAGGAGGAGGGAAAGAGATGCTGTTATTATGGAGTTGTGTTGTGTTTAATCAAATTATATTACAGGACGCTATTTTAGAAGATATTAAATATTTTTTTCAAATAGAAGCAGGCCCAAGTCCATATGTAGCCGAGTCCGTTTCAAATAGAAGCAATTGGTAAAACAGACCGATTCACTAACAATTGCTTCTATCTGAACGGGAGCTGGTACTGGAGAGGCATTTTTCCTGGAAAATACTACGAAATTCCCCAAAAACATGTTTCCCAGAGAAATTATCATAGTTTTTCAGCAAAACTCACAAAAATGCAATGTTTTTGTATGTTTTCGAGGGGCTCGTTCAAATAGAAGCAATGCCATATCCTATAGCTTCTATTTGATTGGACTGCTTTGAAGTGGAGACCTTAGAGAAACATCCAAACTGCAAAACACTGTCTCGTTTGGGTCTCCTTGTCTTTGCCCAATATGGAAAACATTGGTCGTGCTCAACCTGCCTTGCAATGCTGCACACTGCACAGTTTAGAGAGGGATCATATTCATTTGTGGTCAAACATTGAGTCAAAAGTTCAAAACGAGTTGAAAACGCATGGTTTTTTGCACATTTTGGCACAAAAGTGTACAATTCTTGTCAATTTCCCAGGGAATTTATCATACTTTATCAGCAAAACTCACAAAAATGCTGTGTTTTTGCATATTTTCCAGGGGCTCGTTCAAATAGAAGCAATTCTTAGCTTTGGACCTTGAAAAACCAATTGCTTCTATTTGAACGGGACTTGGGGGGTTTGCAACGTCCATTTCAAATAGAAGCAGGGCTCTCCGATAAGTCCGGCAATTGCTTCTAAAATTGCGTCCCATTATATATGTGTATTTATTGTGTTGTATAGATGTTTGTTTTGTATGTGCTGTTTTTGAGATGTTCATGAACGCATCCTCATGCGTGTGTAAAGGGTTCTGTTTATCACTATGTTAGTGGGTGTCGTTGTTTCTTGGGCATTTAAACACTGACTTTGGTCGTCAAAATCCATCAAAACTAGGAACTTTGTGGTTGCACTGCGGGGGCTTGAGTTTGAGCACCAACGAATTGGATTTCAAGCGGTTATAGAAACCCCAAAACAGATAGAAAAAAATAGAGAGTGGAAATCTGGAAATGTGTGGTAACGATTATCCATACCATCCTGGAAACACCTTTTACATGTCCAGCCAAAACACCGGAGTTGTAATCAGCAATGATACAGATGTAAAGGAATCATGATAAAAGATGCTATCCGCCTGGTGGTGTGAAAATGTTTCATTTATTTTTGCAATCCGAAAAAAATGTGGGTAAAACAATAATAAACCACCAGGTAACCACCCATTTGGGAATGGTTTATACCACCTATCTACCGTGATTTGGGGGATGGTTTAATATTGTTTTACCTACATTAATGGGATGATGACCCCCACGTGATCAAGACTCTTGGACCACACGCGGAAGATCATCTTGGCTCAGGCGGATTTGGCTTCGGTGATTGGTGAGACCACACGTGTGCACACGACACCCAAATTAAGGCGAGGAACATGGGGTCATGCTTTTCGGTGGTGCTGGTCATTGGTTGATTTATGACTAGGAGAACTAAGGTTTATCGTTTTTAATTCATGGATATGAAGGGATGATTCATGATATTTCATGGCTTATTCGTTTCAAATCCGGGTTGATAAGTGGTACACCTTGTGAAGATGGTGAGATTGATCAGATCTCAGCCCCCAACAAGACGGGTCCAATTAACTCATCTGAAGTGGATACAGCATACACAACCAAGAACCCGTTGGACTCTTATGTATTGTCTTATGTATTGTTTTATCAGCACGTTACAAGGCACCCACTGCTGATGATTTGAGAGAAAGGCTTCTGCTCAGTAAAATCTTGCAGCTACCCTCTGGTTATGACTGGCTTCCATAGCGAAGCCAAGGCCCTAATCGAAATAGATGGTTTACCTAGCTATAAAATGGGTGGATCTTTCCATGGCAAACTGTTAGTCAGTCATAACCAGATGCTACATCCAGATGCCCAACTGCACTTGGGAGGTGGGATTTCCGAACTTTGGCGGAGGGTGGTGCCGTGTACTGGCCCAGTTGTATTTGTACAGCCGACGACCTGATTCTTTGCCAAACTTGGAAGGGAAATTTGGAGGACATCCTTCAAAATTGCTGGGGAAAAACATAGGTTTCTCATGGAGTTCCCCTAAGCATCCAATGATTCTTGATGCTGTCAGATGGCTCTTTTGGAGCTTGGATTTGGATGGCATTAGGGTATTCATTCGGCCATTTGAGACTGGCAAATCGCTGCAAAATTCGGTCAGGCCAAATCCCTGGCATTGGGATTTTTCCATGGGCTTTGCACAGGACTTGGCATACATGTATATACATGTCATGTATGTAATTAATCATATGCGTTACATGCATTCAAATGCTGGTACTAACATATACGTATGCATGTATATATATATACACATACGGACATAGAATCGTAAATGCGCATATCTTTAAAATTACTACTAGACCGATACAAGTGGACATGAGATGAGGTCTCTAGATAGATGCACTTAGTATCTCGACTTTCAAGTTCTGACTACATATTAGTTACATGTATCAACAAGAGTTGAGATCTATCATTGGGGATCTCCATGTTGTGTGTATGCACGCCTTTTGTATTTAAATTTCATTTTCAGCAAATTCATAGTCTGATTGTGAACCACTGGCCGATGATTCGGATTATATATATATAACATATATATATACAGAACATATATATATATATATAACATATATATAACATATATATATATATAACATATATATATAACATATATATATATAACATATATATATATATATAACATATATATATATATAACATATATATAACATATATATATAACATATATATATATATATGTGATACACAAATATCGATTATATTTATATATTTAGTGGTATAGAAAATATATCTATCTATATTGGTTCCTTTTCGTGGAACATTCCGGAGGTTTCGATCTGCCAAGCCCAACCACCGGTCGTTCATTAAATATGACTTATGAAAAATGATGCTTTGCATGGGCTTCCCCTACCAAAAAACTCACTTGAGGTTGGCGCAATTCGGCTAGACCAATTAGTCCCACACCCGGAAAACCCCATATTGGATGTTTCAAATCCATGGTTTTAATCGAACAAAAATCACAGTAATCCATGGTTTCAACAGACGTCGTTAGAGTCTTGGCAGCGGCCCAGGAGCCTCTTTCATCAGCTCTATCAAGAGCTATCGCCGTGGAACCCTTCGCCCTACAAGCGCTCCAAGTGACCTGATGCGATGGGCGACTGCTAGTTGCCCCTACTGTGAGCAATGGAAACATGAGATCCAAGGTGAATGATGGAAACCAGGAAGAACAAAACCTGGTAAACATGTTTGAACTGCAGTCGCTTCTTTCACCCCACCAGGACTGGAATTGTTGTTCTCCTGGATTTAAAAGAACGAGCGATAGACATAACTGGCTGGCGGTTTCCGATATGTTTCTATATGTTGTACTCGTACCATATTATTGTGTTGATATTATTGATGTTTCATCCAGGGAAAATGGGATGGTGACTCCCTATGACAATATGTTTTTTTTACATATGTATTTATAATTATATTATATAGTATCATATATTATATATAGTTTATATGGAATATGTTTCAGAAGGTGGTTAAAACAAAAAAACAGCCAGACTATCTTGGAAATCCATCGAAAAAAGTTGTCCCAATGGACTAACAGAAGCCTGGACATCAACACGACTATAGCAACCCCAAAAGGCTGCCAAAAAGCTTTGTTTATCACTATATGACCGACATGTTTTTTCCAATGCAGCATTTTTTAGTTATGCTTAGTATAACGGTAATCATAACATAGCTGAACTTATAATTCGAAATACGACTAAACATTACTAAAAACATCGTTAATGATCATTTCATTATTTAACATTGCTAGAGCCTCACAAAGACCTGGATCCCCGCCCTTCACTGGCTCTGGCATCACTTCAAGGCACCCAGCCTGTGTGGATGAGAAACAGCTTTTAGCTTCCAAGACCTATCGCCACTCGATTCATTTTGTCTTGGGGGGATCAGCAATTTATGGGAAGGTCAGGGGATATATAGAACTCTATGAGATTTGGGTCTGTTTGTGTGAAAATGAGTAATGACAAGGTGGGATTAACAAAACCACTTCTATTAGATGAGGCCTTCCCGCCCCCGATCTTGGGGCAATACTAGAGTCAATTATATAGGTGGTTTTCCCCTCCGACAACGGTGCGACCGCCCAACTAGAGAAGCCCCTCTCCGACCCTCAGATTTCCAATGGTACCAATTTAGTATTATTCCTCTCTACTTTGAATTGGGGCTACAATTTTCAGGGTTACTTACTGACACTTCCCTAGCTCATCACTTTTTTCTCATGCTCACCCTGATGCTGCTCTTCCAGTTCCATTTTCGATCCTGGCCATGGATGCTCCCAGCTGAGTTCATCACCCTCGTGCACATTTCAGGTCACCTCATTGGTGCATGATGTCTCATATACTCACAATATTGCTATATGGGGATGGGTCAGAACCTATTACCCTTTATTACTACCATATTAAGGGAATAGCCTTTCATTGGCCAGCTATGACTTAGGTGACCTACTAGGTTTTGACTCATAGCCATATCATGAAATATCTGCAGATACTTTACACATGGTGTTGGCCAAAATTCTGCTACACTGCTGCTGTACCACGAAGTTCTTGGGGGTCAATTTACCCTTCACCCATTTTCGGTGGAGACTAATCTTCCAGACCCGATGGCAGGGTCGAACTGTTAATTTACTGGAGGGTACGGTGCCTCATCCCACTTACTATATAGGTAGGTTATATCCCTGGTTCATCCAGTGGGATAAGGGTTTCATACACTTATAACTGGAGTGCGCTAACAAACTATAACCTGCCTACGATTCGTTGGAACCACCAAGTACAGTTATGGCCCGAGTTAGACCAGTTATAAGTACGAAGAAAAGCCCATATATAGAATGTATAATCCCATTCCCAGATGCTCCATGTATGGAATATTTACCTACATTTGGGCCATTTTTGGGGTAAATGTAGGTAAATCTTCCAGCACCATGGAGCATCTGGGATTTATAACCAGTTATAAGATGTTATAAGTACTATACCCCATTTATAGAATGTAGAATCCCATTGAAATAACCAGTTATAAGTAATAGCCATGGCCATAACTGTTCTCCGTACGTTCTTTGTTTCCCATTTGAAGGCCGCATCGTGGCGCAGCTGCGCAATCTCTTTGGCATCGCCGAGCCTTGGCACCCGGAGTACGTACCCGGAGTACCCGGAGTCGGGGGGATGGGCCGAAACATGGGGATACCTTTGGGGAATGGTTGAAAAACCAGAGGAAAATGCTGGTTTAACATGGTTTAACCCAGAAAAATGATGAAGAATTACGATTTCACCAGATTTTTGACATGGAAAATCAACCCTAAAACAGCTATGAAGAGGGTACATGGAGATAATATGCGGATATAACAGGGATATGATCTGGATATAATGGGGATATAAAGAGGATATAAAGTGGATGTGCTGGTATGTATTGCAAGGTGATGCCCCAGTTCTTGTGCTAAGTTCGGAAACATACAGCAACTTGTCAACTAGGGTTCATGCAAGGTATTTTTACCAGTGAGGAGTGTATATATACAACAACTTTTTATGGGTTGCAATTCCAAATTGGGAAGATATACAGCCGTATATAGCCAATTGCGATGAACAAGTGAACAGAGATGATACTGGTTGGACGTGGTGGGTTAAAACCACCAGGAATCATCACCTTGTTCCCGTTTGAGGTGTTCTAACCCTTAAACGGATTGGATTCGATGGGTCACATTTCTGGATTTCTTTGGTTCAAACTGCCAGGATCGAAGTCCCCCAGGATGCGTTTCCACGAGGGGGTTTTGATTCCACAGGTTGGGCCCATCGCAATACATCGTACGACCGCATGTGAAATCCCGAAATAAAAAACACATGTCACACCAAATATGACCCACTCAAAATGCTTGGCACCTGGAGGTACCCCAGTTCGGAACCGCTGAGTTGGTTTAGAACTCCACAAACTGTTTAGGTTTATGGTCGAAATATCAAAATAGTCACGCCGAAAAAGATGGAAAAGTAAAATCCGACTAAAATAGTGATGATTCACATTGTTCTGTTTTCGGGGGGGTTGCTCAACTCAGGGGCACCACATTGAGGTTGGCTATTCCATTGTGAATCTTTATGCGGATGGTGATGACTGGACAGACTACCACCGCGACATCTGGCTGAAGTGCTGAAGCCCTGTCGTGGGAACCAAGATTTTGACCTACCTCAGTTAATTACAGTAGATTACCTTCAACCCAAGTTGGGGTCGGGTGAATATGTAGTTGCAAGATGTTGCAGCCATACGTTGTCAACTAGTTTGGGTTTCAACCCATTGGGGTGCCACATTTTCTTCACCAAGGACAACTACAAAGCGGAGGGCAACCGCATGGCCCAAAACGGAGCGAAAACCACGGATGCCGCTGCGCACGAAGTGACAGTGGGTGTTAGTCTGGGCGATTCCAGGGAGCTTCGCTTCAAACATTTGGAGTTGCTTGGCTGGTTCAGAGGTGGGTGGAAGTGCCCCGGGGTGCCCCCGCCAGAAGAACCCCCACCCTTTGATCAATATAGGAGTGTGATTAACCCCTAACGTTAGTAAAGCAATGGCAAAAACCACCCATATTTTGATGGTTTGGATCCCATCCATAAACCCTATTGCTTTACCAACATTGATGTGACTTTGGGTTGTTGGTGGTTAAAGACCCCCTGGTGGCCTCACTTCTTGGTGGCGACCTCTTGGAGGGCCATAAACCCATCCAAGGATATATGCACCACTTTAAAACTCCTAGCTAGCTTGGGTATAAACCAACTTGTCCACAGGCTACGACACTTTGATTTTGGTGATTTGACTGGTTAAAAGAAGGAGATGGCAGCATGACATGTTTTCTTGAACGGCATAGAACATGGGAATTCGAAGTCGACCTTGAGGGAACAGATTCAAACTTGATGAAGCTGGGGTGCACGATTCCATCCTATGATTAGTGATTGTTCCCATTGAAGCATGGCCAAAGCCTGGATGTAAAGCCCTCAAGTTTTGGAGAAGTTCATTTTTGCAAGGACTGGACTGGCCCTGCGTTTTTTTTTCACTTTGTGCATATGTTGTTTGGGATTTCAGCTGAAATCCCCACCATGTTAGATACCCGGTAAGTCCGGATCCCCAATTTCTCTCTCCAGGACCGGCTTGTTGCAAAGCCTACCTGATCTCGTTTCCAATCATGTTTCACATCTATGACTATGGTTACTAAACCACTCATTAGGCGTGATGATTCCTGCATCAGATCAGTATCACATTTTTCAATGGCTAACTTACTATGGTTACTACATGTTACTACATGTTACTACATGTTACTATCTGCTTTTATTAAGTTCGGATGATCCAATGGGCTATAGCAGTTATAACTATGGTTACCCATTTATGATTTCTGTGATCTGGCGAACTCCGACCAGGACCGGCTTGGAATTCGCCTTTCCCCAATCCAACGGTGACGTCTTCGCCTTCACCGAACCGGTGAACTCGGCCTTTCAGCACTGCGTTCCCCGCGGAGACCGCCGTTCCCGGCCGCGGATCTCGGTGATTTTGTGGGGACGCCTGGTGGAGGGAGGCGCCGGCCTGTTGAGATGCTCGGCAGAAGTTAGATGGGCCATGGGAAAAACGCGATTCCTGGTTAGCAACTGGGGATTTGTTACCCCCTACATCCCAATTGTAATCCATTTACTAACTAGTTAACTAACTCCATGGCCCATCTAAGTAAACTGGGGAGGAACATGACATGCAGATCATGTCAACCCCGGATTTTGCTAAACCATGGTTTATGAATTAAGGGGGTTACTCCTCCAATAGTCATTATCTGATACTTATAAATGGTTCCCTCCCAATTAAACAGCTTAGGGGTTTAATTGTTAATCCAGGGTTGACATTATAGGTTATGGCTTAGCTTATTTTTTGGATAAAAAACATATGAATATATAATTGATGTTGATCTCATATATGAATATATATATGATATTAGTTTGTACTATCGAATTCCGCAGAGAACGCATGAATGATCCCATACTAATACATTCAGAAGCGGGTTGTTTGGTATTTGAGATTATGGGGAAAAGGATGGCTGCATTCAATTATATAAACATGAAGGGGTTGTAAAAAAGTATAGACAAAACCTAGCCTTCTGCAGGGATTTGAGCATGTCAAAGTAAGGATTTGAGATGGTTCATCTGTGTTGTAAGTAGATCGTGAAACATATTGAAACATGATCACATTTATAAACAGGGCAAGCGGGTCAGCCAAGAAGGATAGACTACAAAGAAAAACAAAGAATTCAGACATGCTGGGACAAATAAAAGGGATTGAAGGATATTTAAGGGATACTGTATACGCTAACCTTTTGCTAGCTCTCCATAACCCCTTGGGAAAATAACAAGGCATACTGCAAGGTAAACCCTAGATTGCCAGACCAAGATTTTTTTGGTGCGGTACCCTCAAAATTTGTACTGTAAATCATCTTGAACATGGTCCCCAAAAAATGTCAAGAAGAGATGTATCAATCCAGGTTGCTGACACTAAGTACAAACTGAGATCATTGAGTTGGATGTCTTAATGCCGATAGTTCTCTATATTTGGACATCTTCGGTGGTACTGCAACGGCATGTTAGTTGGGGGAAGAACTTGTTGTGGGATGTGGCTCCAGGAAACAGGATAAGGTGATATTAGCTGTCTCAATGCATATTGTCTGGTTGGTGGTTTGGAACATTTTTTATTTTTCCTTATATTAGGAATAATCATCCCAACTGACTTTCATATGTTTCAGAGGGGTTGAAACCACCAACCAGCTATGTTATTCTTTCATGCCGGGTAAGAATTTGTGGTTGAAGGATGTTGTCAACCAGCTATGTTATTCTTTCATGCCGGGTAAGAATTTGTGGTTGAAGGATGTTGTGGCGGACGGATTCTCCCTTATAGGTGGTAGCATGTTGTGGTTCTGTAGTCCCTGGCTATAGTCCATTTGGGTGCCCTGAAGCCTGGGTGAAAACTTTGGGACGATAAGATTTTATTTGGATTAAGCTTGTATGTGTATATATATATATAAATATTTTTATTTATATAACAATATATATATATATGTGTGTGTAACATCTGAATAGATGTAAAACTTCTCTCTTTTTTTCTTCCTTCTGTCCTCTCCCTGTTTAATTATAGTAATGCAGGGGAGTGGTGAGCAATGATGAAGTCACCACTCAACGAAGACGCTTCATCATTTGCTGTGATATGACGAAGGGACGCCTTTGTCACGTACCTGCTAATTGTCTAGGCTGGTTTGCACGTTTCAGGACTCAGTTCCTGCCGGATCACTATAATGATCCTTCCTTGTCTAGTGTGTGCGTTTTATTTGCATATATGGTATATGGTTGTTAAATGAGCGCTATCCTTGAGTTATGATCAATGTTTGTGTTTTATTTGCTCATTGTGGTCGGGTAAACCCTCATTGTTGGTGGTGAACACATGTTCAATGGTCAAAGCCACATTGCACCGTCAAAGCCCCCTGTCAGTCGCTCAGGAAAGCCCGGAAAAGCCACAGATGGTGCAGCTTGGTCAGTGCAGTTGCCAGAAAAAGGCAAAAAAAGAGGCTGCGTAAGTCTTTGGAGCGGGCTTGGATTTATATCTGGATAAATTGTAACCAAACCCTTACGAACTGGTACTGGAATGATGTTCGTGAATTCTTTGTAATTTATCCGGATGTGATGTTCAAAGAACATTAAGACACCTTGGATGGGTGACTTTGTACTGTGTACTCACGTTTCATATTATTTGTGAGCCATAATAAAGATAGTCGGATAGTCTGATATAGTTGTAGTATGTCGTAGTAAAAACCTGCTCTAAACATCTACTTTATCACCCTTTTGTAATCAAACATGGCCATGGAAAATCTCATAGATGTGGGTAAATTATAACGACCTCACTGCAACCTCACTGGGAATCATGGTTAATAAGGGAAATCATCCCCAAATGGCCGCAAGATTCAGGTTAGTGAAATATTTTAATTTACCCAGATAGATGTAGGTTTTCATGGCAAAATCTTCCATAAATGGAGGAATTTTTGCTTGGTCGTCCATGGACATCCCAGGAATGTCGTGTCCCATGACACCTATGGAGGCGCTGAGAACATTGCGCAGGTGCCAGTTGTGACCGCCCTACATTTGGGTTTGTTGGAAAACCTGTTGGAAAACCACTTAGATGGGCCATGGAGTTATAGTTAACTACTAAATGGATAAACAAATTGGGATTGTTAGGGGGTAACAAATCCCCATTTACTAACCAGGAATCGCTAATCCCATGGCCCATCTAACCACCTCAAATTGCTGCTTTATTTCACATAACATGCGGGTCCGTGGCGCATGTACTTCATTTCCAAAGAAGTGATGCATGTACACTTTGAACCAAGCGTATTCTAGACTCAGCAGCGCCGTGGTTCGCAGGGCCTTCATGCAACCTCTCTTGGCTCAAGTGAAGCAAAAACCTGGGCCATTTTCAGACAAACTGATTTACCCTTTGGTTATGACTAACATAGCCATTCCGCGGAGAAAAAGCGTAAAAAGAGGCGCAAACACCCCCCCCAGAAACCATAGCCGAGTAGAGGATTTACACATATGTGGGAAAAACAGGTAATGTTATGTGTAATGTTTAGTATTAGGGCGATGGGATAATATCCTAATATATTCTGCAGCTTTGTCTTCAATTTGGTGTGATACCCGAGACAGGTGGATGGATAAAGTTATAGTGCCCTCCCTGCGACATCACTGGAAATGCTGGTTGGTAGGGGTAACTATCCCAAAATGGCTTTACTTTAGCTGTTGAACTGCTGGATTGCTACATATATATATATTACTGTATATATATATATACATATCATATATCGTACCTATATACACATATATGATCACATATGTATGTATGTATGTAATGTAATGCAATGCAATGCAATGTAATGTAATGGTATGGTATGGTATGGTCTGGTATGGCATGTATGTATGTATGTATGTTTGTATGTATGTATGTATGTATGTATGTATGTATGTATGTAATGTATGTATGTATGTAATGTAATGTAATGGTATGGTATGGTATGGTATGGTATGTATGTAATGTAATGTAATGTAATTTAATGTAATGTAATGTAATGTTATGTAATGTAATGTAATGTAATGTATGTAATGTATGTAATGTAATGTAATGTAATGTAATGTATTGTAATGTAATGTAATGTAATGTAATGTAAGTATGTATGTATGTATGTATGTATGTATGTATGTATGTAATGTATGTAATGTATGTAATGTATGTAATGTATGTAATGTATGTAATGTATGTAATGTATGTAATGTATGTAATGTATGTATGTATGTATGTAAGTAAAGTAAAGTAATGTAAAGGAATGTAATGTAATGTAATGTAATGTAATGTATGTAATGTATTATATGTAATGTATGTAATGTATGTAATCTATGTACTGTATGTAATATATGTAATGTATGTAATGTAATGTAATGTTATGTTATGTTATGGTATGGTATGGTATGTATGTAATGTATGTAATGTATATAATGTATGTAATGTATGTAATGTATGTAATGTATGTAATGTATGTAATGTATGTAATGTATGTAATGTATGTAATGTACGTAATGTACGTAATGTACGTAATGTACGTAATGTACGTAATGTACGTAATGTACGTAATGTATGTAATGTATGTAATGTATGTATGTAATGTATGTATGTATGTATGTATGTATGTATGTAATGTATGTATGTATGTATGTATGTATGTATGTATGTATGTATGTATGTATGTATGTATGTACATCAATCAAGTTTATGATGAGCTTTGCCCATGCTTTCTCTGGCCCAGATTGAGCCTCTCTCTATATAAAGATTTACGTCCTGCAGAACGGGAAGGTATTTAAACATGCAATAGTCTAATCTACTTCAGGATGATTAATGAAATTATCTGGGCAATTCATTTCATATTTCACTGATCTGAAAGAAGTCTATGGCTTACTTACCCCTACTAGTAGTCATCAATATCTCGTTCGCCAAAAAGTTATCGTGCCCATTTTGGATGGTTAAATGAGTTAAATCATCTTAGATCCCCATGAAGTCCCAAAAAGAACCACCATATTCATATTGGTTACCCTCTGGTAAACTAACATAGCGAACTGGAAAATCACCATGCTATTACTGGATAAATCCACTATTTCAATGGCCATTTTCAATAGCTTTTTGTATGTTGACCAGAGGGTATCCCGGATGTTATCCCTGTTGATGACTATAGCTCCATATGGATCGGACTCCAGGCGTGAAGCATTGGGAGCCTTGGCAGAGGATGGACTGGCAATGTACCTGGGAGCTTGGGAGTTTCTTGACACAACTTCCCATTAGCGTGGGATGTGGCACGGAGATTCATGCGGAACGTTTTGACAAACAAAGAAATGCGGAGATTTTAGTAGTAATAGGATGTAAGAAACAAAAATATGTAGAGACACTGGGGATGTAACATGATGTAACCAGATCCAACCGAAAAAGTAAACCAGCTGGATGGGTGGTTGATCATGTGTAGTCTTTGGGCGTTTTGTTTTTTCAGCACAGCTGGGTATAAATGCGGGAACGTGAATACACCAGGAGAACACAGAAACGTGAGATATATCTTGGATCATCCAAGTTCCGCAAAACAGAGCTTGCAGGAGAGTCTATCCATGGGAATTATCCTCCTGTCATCAAACATGGCAATGCAACATCTTCTATTTTAGTTCGATGATATTCCCAATGATAAACCTCCATGTCCACCCATTTTTGGATAATTTCCCAGCCATGTCCGAGGACACTGGAGAGTACTGTGCAACTTTTGAACTTGACGCATTTCCCGCGCGTTGTGGCGCAGCCATGTGTTTTTTTCTCAGGTATGATGCGGATGACTGGACGAGAGGTGGAGCAGACTGGTCAGACGGCTTGAATTCGGAGCTGGGATCAGTTTCTTTGATGCAGATGTGGACCAGTAATATCTATCCCATGGTAGAGGGAGCGGTGAGCTGAGTGGTCGGGGATGGTTGGGGTATCCAAATTCCCTATTTGAAAAAATGTGGAGCCAGTTGAAGCTACGAAATGAGTTTCCCAAACACATGATAGTAATGCTACTTGAGTTGTTTGACCAGTGGATCTTTGACGGTGGCAAAGAACATATTCCAAGTTGCCTTGAATTTCTGGCATTTAGATGTTACACAACTATGTGAAAGTGGGATTGCGTGTGTGTGTGTATATATATAATTATATATACGCATACATGGGGATAGATAGAGAGTTGCATACCTACTGGATATGTGCAGAATTGGGGGTGTGATTTGTTGTAATTGATGACCATCACCACATTGTTGAAGTCATGCACTTCACTTGACTCGGCTTTTTATGTTACTTGGATGATGCAATTTAAGGCATCAGTGGTTTGCCCGTATGTTGCTGTGCTCTTCGGAAGGACTACAGTGCCGGTGTTATACATCTCAGCCAGGTTGGTGAAAAACACTCACACATCACCTGTGCTCCAAACATATGTATCTACCTTTCTTTTTAGGCAAATGTGATTATATATATATATAACTTAAACACATATAAACACATATAAACATCCAAAGATATTTATATCTTACGTTCCTTACCTTCCGCCAAGTATCTCCGATAAAACTTCGAGCCAGTTTGTAGCTGTTTGTATGCTTCTGACCCTTGTTGGTAGTGGCTCAAAATACACGATGCTACATGCGGATGGTTCAATCATGAAAAAAACATGGAGGTTTCAAAATTATTGCACCAATGTTTGGATCCGCAATGTCAGTGCTTCATTCCTTTCAAGTAAACAAGTTTGACCAAAATGGCGTGGGTCATAGGGGTATCTCGCATTGAGATTCAATCATGCCGAAAAAATAGCAACAAACTATGCCCAAAATCTGGCGCGTCACAGGTGCCATTTGCACGCTGCATTTTCAAAGACGAACTCGGAGAACAGCACGAAACTGGGTTCAACATGGGGATTCCACCGGAGACATCATGTGAGTTGGGGTAACCAACCATCAAATATCGGGATAACCATCAAAATATACGGGATATCTCGTTGGAAAATTGTGTTTTAATGGAACTTACACTACAGAATAAGAAAATAACAATTTCATGAGGATTTAAGAATCTGACATGGGAATATCATGAGGATACACAAGGTGTATTAACTGCTGAAGATTTAGCCACAGACATAGGATGATGATCCCCAAGAATGCGATTCAATGACCTGCCCACGGGGGTTGGCTCAAACACTAATCAGCCATAATACATATCATGTTTGGTATTTTAGCATAATAGAGCATCCCAACATTTAGTCGGAACATGTCGCAGAATCTATAAGTTGATGATTTCATGGGGCTTTGATGCAGATTTGAGAGGGAGTTTACGTGGTAAAGATTGATGTTATCTCTTCACTCTTCAAACCTTACATATAGCGAATTCCTGTGACATGAGCCCCCAAAATGTATAGCCACCCCCCAAAAAAAAACAAGGGTTTTTGGTGGGGATATGAAGGGATAGGGGGCAGATGGGGGAAGGGATAAGGAGAATGGATTGAATTGCGTTTCATATCGTTTCATACTTGACCAGCCCAGCATTGGGATGATGTTTATATGTTTTAATGGCCCCCAAAATGGTGTGTCACTGGGGTGCTTTATTGCAGTCGGTCTACAGTGTAAAACCAATCGTACGATGGCCAGTATTGATTGCATACCCAGCTTTTCTTAGCTAAGATGATTTTGTGATCATATATGTAAGAACACTCCATATATAGCCCGAATTCACCGGTGCCATCATGTATTGGCTCGACATTCAAGAGCTCTATCCTTTGAGACTGCACACAAACATCATCATTGGTCAGGATATCTCTGAGAAGTTTTTGTTAGCTTACGATGCATAGCTTCAGACCAAGGTCTACACACCAAAGAACAAGAACAAAGTCAAGGATCTTGTTGGTGATGGTCATGCCAAGGTGCACATGACATGCGGCTCTGATCATACTCACCAGGGATGCCCTCGCAATAAGAATGAAAAGGCCAAACCATATGGCCATGGCTGGTTCATCCTTATCAATCCATAAGATTTGCGTGTGCTCGGTGTATCCTGCATGAAGCAACCAGAGAGCAATGACGTCGCCGAGATGTCCTTGGAGAAGATGATTCCGCTCTACAAGCAATAAGCAATGTGATGGATTTGTGATGGATCGAGTGTGTGCCTTTGTACCGTGTGCGTCTGGAAATGGCAAGCTCAGACAGATCAAGTACTGGGCTGTTGACAAGTTCCATGCCCTGAAGCACAAGAAGACCTGCAAGCACAATATCCTGCAGGTGCGGCGGCTGGCGAACCGCTTCAAGAAGACCAAGACATCTGCATGTGAGCAAGTCTTCTCCTGGTTCAGGAACTATGCCCGACTTCTGAATGAGGCGCGCCCATGGTGTCACGCCTTCAGTTCCTTATTTTGCAAAGCTGCACAACGCAGCGATTGATCAGAAGCAGGCTCACCACCTGAACCCATTCCGGCCCACTGCCAAGCCGAAGCCGCGCAGCTACGCTTGCAGCAAGATAGTGGCCGGGAAAGTCTTGAAGAGATCCATGAAGAAGCGAGCAGGCCAGGCGGCCAAGGTTCGCATGATCGCCATATCAGCAAAATGGTTGCTTGGTTTTGCTCTGCCGTTGGTCACGCTCGCTTGGCGCTGCATCTCCCGTTCATCTTATTATCATGTGACCCTGCACCAGCCAAGTCTCAAAACCTTGCAGCCCAATAACCATCAACAATGTCTGATCCCAAGTCTGCCAAAGCACAAAGCCCGTCACCATGAACTGCAACGAAATGCTTGCCTCCACCCTGTCTGCTGCAGGACCACCCCTATGTTTCTTGCAGGCAGGGTGGAATTGGACATATTTTGTAGACACACACACACATGCCATATCGTATGGGCATACATTCAATTGTCAATTATGAACAAGAATAAATATATATATAATATATATATATATTTTTTGTTTCAAGTGTGCAGTGATTTCAGGGTGCATCTAGTGATTTTCGAGCTGGTTGAACAGCAATTGCAAAAAAAAAATATCCACCCCCCACCACTACCCGCTCTCTTTACATAACTCTTAGTCCAAAGGGACGGTTCGGAAATTCTAGTTCAAATTCTAACAACACCAAAAAATATAGAAATGTGGGAAACCTGGGTTTCTTTGTTCCAAATATCATCGAACTAACCACCTCATCATGGCACACATTTCTATCGGCATCCTTTTGGTGACGTCTCAGGAACTGTGCCGCAGCCTGCGTTGGATCTACATTGGAGAGGAAGGGAGTGGCACCTCTGCCCACATTGACCCGCAGCCCGATGGAAAAAAAACAGCCAACACTGAGGCCACAGGGATTGAAGAATAGATATGCGTAGAAATAGCATGAAATAGCTATAGAATCACCATAATCACCTATGAATTCATAGCGTTCTTTGAGATTAAAGCGATCCTAAACGTTTAAACATCATCGGGTCATGTTTGGGGGTACGTGTATGACATGAGCCAAATGCGGGTAGATATACCGTACATTAGTATAAACGAAAAAACAATAGGTAGAACGGCAGCTAGCAATGAGATGTGACCAAAATATTTGATTCTTTCAAAATCAGTAAGACTTGAACTCAACAATAGGCCCTATCCATTTTGACCAGGGCCGACTAAGTTTGGAAGAGAGAGTACAGGCTCGACGTAGAAAAAGACAGTGTTACTATTTTGTGATTTCTGTGGTTTCGTAGAAGAGATCGGACTGTTTTATCCATGTTTGTGTACTTGGCAAACCCATGTAAAAACACATATTTACGTGTATATATGTGGTACCATATTGTCAACTACTTTCAAGAAGCACGGTGAAAACAGGAAGTAGTAAAGAATGCGAATATACACTGAACACACATATATATATATAATCATGTATATATATATATGTTATGTCACTGTTATGTCACGTTATGTCTAAAGCATCCCCGGTGTCTCAATATAAGCTGTATTTTTTCATGGCGAGGTTGTGCAGCCATGGCTGGATGTGGTTGGCCCGTGGTCAGAAGCAGTGGCACTTGGTGACCTTGGAGGCCCGGTGGAGTGGTTCTTGGCTGCCGCCAATGTGGGGCCCCCCAGATATAAATTGGTTTAGATTAACCCCAGTAACTATAGTTATAAGTATCAATTAAGTATATCATAAACCATAGTGACATTGGAGTTATTTGCACCAACTGAACGCTATCGAACGGGGGCCCCACTTTGTAAGTTAATTCATAGGTGTTTACGAAGTGACATCATGAATCAAAAAAATGTCAGCTAGTAAGTGTAAACAAATCATATGTTTTACTAACATATTGTTCTTAAAAAAAAAATGTGTTAGCAAATCCCACTTCGAACATGACACAGTAAGTGAAAGCATTGTCAATAAAACATAGTGAAAATTCACAAAAAGGATGGAACATGACGAAATGGATGAACAAATGATGGACAGATGAAAGGCTTCACTGGTTCGTTTGCAGCAGCAGCTCGAATGTTAGGTCCTAAGTAAACGGACTTCGATGGATTTCAATGATTTAAGCACAATTTGCTATCAGACGTGGGTGACAATGCTGGCGTAGGCCTCAAAAAAAACATTTTTAGGCATCAAAAAAAACATTTTTAGGGATCCGGAAGGAAGGAAGGAAGGAAGGAAGGAAGGAAGGAAGGAAGGAAGGAAGGAAGGAAGTGAATAATGAATAAATACATAAATAAATAAATAAATCAATCAATGAATATATGTATTTCTATGTATATTTGAAGCTAGTTTTCAGTAAAAACTTGAAACTTGAACCAACCCCAAAATAGACCCTGAACCAAACCGAAGTCTGAACTATCAACCGGCTTCAAAACGGCCTCAAGCAACCCTACCGTTTCTTTTCTAAATGAAAGCCACGCTTACACATGTGCACGCTCTCCCCGGCCAAACATGCCCATTTGTACATCTACTATCCTCCAAGTACTTTTGATGACGCGCATACCTATACAAATTCACGTGATAGCAATACATGTGAGAATAGCTATGTTCATGCTGCTTTGGGGGGGAGGCGCTGCGCCCTCCCCCCCAAGCCCCCCCTCCCGCTTTTTTTTTTTCCTAAGGCCAAGCATACGCATTTGTAAATCTACTATCCTTCATGTCTTTCTGGTCACACACATACCTATACAAAGTCAGGTGATAACAATACATGTGAGAATAGCTATGCTCATGCTGCTTTGCCAAGCATGCCCATTTGCACATCTACTCTCCTTCATGTCTTTTTGGTCACACATACATACCCATACAAAGTCAGGTGATAGCAATACATGTGAGAATAGCTATGCTCATGCTGCTTTGCTAAGCATGCCCATTTGCACATCTACTCTCCTTCATGTCTTTTTGGTCACACACACATACCTATAAAACCTCGTGTCTTTTGCTGCGTGGATGTCGCCGTCTCTATAAGGGAAGCTGCAACACCTCGTGTCTTTTGCTCCGTGGCTGTCGCCGTGTCTATAGGGGAAGCTGCAAAACCCCGTGTCTTTTGCTGCGTGGATGTCGCCGTGTCTATAGGGGAAGCTGCAAAACCTCGTGTCTTTTGCTCCGTGGATGTCGCCGTGTCTATAGGGGAAGCTGCAACACCTAGTGTCTTTTGCTTCGTGGATGTCGCCGTGTCTATAGGGGAAGCTGCAAAACCTCGTGTCTTTTGCTCCGTGGATGTCACCGTGTCTATAGGGGAAGCTGCAAAACCTCGTGTCTTTTGCTGCGTGGATGTCGCCGTGTCTATAGGGGAAGCTGCAAAACCTCGTGACTTTTGCTCCGTGGATGTCACCAAGGGAAGCTGCAACACCTAGTGTCTTTTGCTCCGTGGCTATCGCCGTGTCTATAGGGGAAGCTGCAAAACCTCGTGTCTTTTGCTGCGTGGATGTCGCCGTGTCTATAGGGGAAGCTGCAACACCTAGTGTCTTTTGCTCCGTGGATGTCGCCGTGTCTATAGGGGAAGCTGCAACACCTAGTGTCTTTTGGTCCGTGGATGTCGCCGTGTCTATAGGGGAAGCTGCAAAACCTCGTGTCTTTTGCTCCGTGGATGTCGCCGTGTCTATAGGGGAAGCTGCAAAACCTCGTGTTTTTTGCTGCGTGGATGTCGCCGTGTCTATAGGGGAAGCTGCAAAACCTCGTGTCTTTTGCTGCGTGGATGTCGCCGTGTCTATAGGGGAAGCTGCTTTGGGGGAGAGGCGGCGCGCACTCCTCCCGAAACTCCTCCACACTTTTTCCCCCAAAAGGCCAAGCATGCGCATTTGTAAACCTACTGTCCTTTTTGCCTTTTTTCAGTAATGTTTTTTTTGATCCCTAAAAATGTTTTTTTTTGATCTCGCCTGGAATGAGCGCAACCCCTACCCTTCTCACAAATTGTCTCCAAAAAATGTGTTTTTTGATCCCTATTAATGTTTTTTTTGATCTCTGCTAAAAATGTTTTTTTTTGATGCCTAAAAATGTTTTTTTTTGATCCTTCTCCCCGGACTTCGATGGATTTCGATTGATTTAAGCACAATTTGCTATCAGACGTGGGTGACAAACGGATGACTAGACTTGGGGTTGCCGGGTCAAGACCGTCTGTGTCTGTGTAGGCCCGACCCCCTGGGTGGTTTACTACGTGATGATATCGGGCATCACATCAACCAGAGTACAGGGACAGAGGGTTGGGGGTGTCATAATGACATGTAATAACCTTCATCCCGGAGACCATTTGGGATGTTTTCTTTCGGCATTAGGTTCACATAGCCCATTGGGCCGCCAACAGCAGGATGAATGATCTACGGATAGAGTTGCCAACTGATCAGTGACACGAGTACTTTTGTTAGTGGTTGCCATTTTGGGGGTCATAGTTTCGATGTGGAATTTATCACCAGATGTGCGGCGAAACAATTTTTCCATGCACCTACCACCATTCATAGCGATTTGGTGCCTGAGGAAACTTTCCTGTAGATTTAGATGTTCTCCCCGAAACTGGCAAAATTCCCGGGTTTCAGTGAAAATCTCGCTATGGAACTCAGGAGGCTGTGGCTGGCTGTGAGGCTGTGCCACAAGGGGCTCCCGAGGAGAGTCTCCTGGTCCTGGCAGCCCATGGAAGCGGACAAGTTTCAAGAAAAAACGGCGCCACAAAAAAAAGGGAAAAACAAATCCTAGGCTAAGGTAGTGATAAACTACTTCTCGTGGTTTTTGGAACTTACTATAGTGAATATCCAGACAAGTATAGAAAAGTGAGGTTTTACAATGGACTAGCTTTAGGGGTCATGGCTCAAGATATGGGAGACACCAAGTTTTTTTTCCTGGCTGTTTGAAGCATGATGGGCCTAGATGAGCTTAGGTAGGGACTATTTCCATGGAGATCTTTAATTTATAGGGAACCCCAATGATGGGACCTTCATTCCCATAATCTTCCCATGACGGGGGGAATATGGGATTGATATGGTTGTTTCAGTGATTCGATTGTGGAAGTCATCGCTTTCATACCCGCAATGTTTATTGGAGATTCGCAATGGTCAGCATCATTTACTTGGTTTCAGGCCTGGTCATCATAAAGCTTCAACATCATGAAAGCGCATGTTTTTCAGTCCCGTGCTTCATCATCCACATGTTTGATTTTCCGGCACCCTTTATTTTAGCTACGTCTCTCCCTTTGTGGGCGCCAGGACCTTTTTTCAGTCAAGGGATGCAAAGAGTTTGATGCTTGGACTCAGCGGTGAGCCCTAGGGTGACAATCCAAAGCAGTGGGCAGTGCAGGATATGGCTATAACCAACCATTAGCTTTGACCCAATAAAAAAATGTGATAGAACCAATGCGCAAATACAATATATATATATATAATATACATATGTATGTTTGATACGGACTTAATGTCGTAATAGGGTGGTATTTCTGATGCTATTTAAGAGGAAGAATCCTCAGGCAATCTCTTCAACCTAAGATTCAAAACCAGCCCATGTTTCTTGATGTTCACTTTGGGGGCCCATGTAGAGGTATTGGATATTGAGGGAAAACCAACCACTACATCTCAGGACGCCTGGCTGAAGCGTTTGAATGTTCGGCATCAGGCAGGCAAGACATGTTAGTCGACATCAAATGTGGAAAATCCCATGGTCTGTACGGGACAATACCCAACGATAGGGATGTATTTTCTTGGAATACAGTAACGGCGGCCAGATACCAAGCATATTTCCTCAGAACAGGGTCACTGTGTCGTGTCCTCCGATACCCTGCGCTGAGACGTGAGAGGCTTGGTGTGGCAACTTGTGCGAGGGCGAGCTGGTCTTTATCCCTTCGGGTATTTTGCCACTGGGACTGCCGCTGTTGGCTTAAGGGCATTCCCCATGGGGCCGCAACGGGTGCTCAGCCCCATTCATAGGGATTGATGGGGCTTAGCTTAAAAATTCAACAAAAATTGCTGAGGTCTTACCCTTACCTACAAATTGGCTGGAGGTGACCTTTCCATGGTTCTAGAACTTTAAAGAGTGACCAGCCCTCCTGGCATGTTGTAAGTTGCAAAGCTCCCCTGCAACGCTGTCCAGCGTTGCCTTGAGTGAAGTTACAGATCTTGCAGGACCCCCTTAGCAGTGACAGTCTCCAGGCATGGAGTCAAGAACGTGGGCAAAGGAATCAGTGCCTTGACTGAGCAGTGTTCAAAGCTGATTCATTCAAGGCAAATTTAGACCAGTTTGGGTTGCATTCATGGTTTGTTGAAACGTTCTGAAGCTATTCAATCCATCATTCTGGTAGCACAATTCCATTCCTGATTCGTAAGTGTTTTTTTTTAATGCCACCAAACAGATAGGCAATGGATGTTTGTTTCCTTATGTGACTTTACGGGTCACCCTTGTATTTCATAGTTGTCATAGCAAAATTGTCACTGTAAGCCCATCCATTCCACAACATCCGCGCCATCTATGTATGTGAAGATTTTGTGATTTCATTCTTCTGTCAGGTAATCAAACATGGCTTTCTGGAAAAGCCACAATTTATAGAAGCTTTACCTATTGAAACTCCCATTTAGTATGTGAATGTTCCCATAATTCCTGATTTTTGTCCATATGTTCCCATCTTTTTCCATGATGTTCCAATAAAACCTTGATTTTTCACAGGGATTTCGGGTTCGACAAAGGTATTGCTGTGTCCCACAATTTCCTGGATGAGACCTGCATGACCTCCGTCCTCGGATGCCTAAGACAGGCCCTCCGCGTCCCGGATGCCTGGCAGCTTTGATCTTTGCGGGATTCATGATAATTCATATATTCTTCATATGTCATTGATAATATTAATGTGTAATATTATGTTTTCCATATATGTTCCACATATTCCAATATATATATAATAATATATATATATATATATATCATGATTTGTTGTCACGTGAATATTGTTGAAATACTAGTTCACCCACCAGGAAGGTGATTTTTACAGAAGAAATATCAGGAACATGCAGGAACATGCAGGAACCCTGCTTGATGATGTTGAGACCTAGGGGTTTTGTTCATTGGTACCTCAAATTTGATGATTGATATGAAACTTGTTTTTGTTCATCATGTTTTGTAGGAAACTTGGTTTGGACGATGCTTTGCCTATTGGATACATACCATGTTTGAAGCTTGAGGGCATGTATCCAACGTGCTATTTTTGTGTACCCACTGTATCTACATACGATTTGTGTGAACTCTAAACCGCGTCACTCTTCTCCGTCAATGATGGTTCGTCAGGGAACCATCCTCAAATTGCCTTATTTCAGGTTGGGCACTTGTAGTTTGGCCAGACTACCATGTCAATACATTGGTTTAGTTTCGGACTGACGGTTTAAGAAGCATGCCAACATGATCAGCATGGGTCTCATGTTGCCCCTGTTGTTCCTGTGCATTCTTTGAAGAACGACTCTCCCAGTGCCATTTGATGTTGCAGGCGTTGCAGATGTTGCTGGATGAGATGTCTAGAAGGCGTGGGCAGCCTTGGCGGGGTCTTTTTTTTCGTAACTATCTTTCCAAAGGGTCACCTTCGGTGGTGAAATCCCCATGACATGTTTTTGGTTGGTAAGTTATCAACCACCTGTACAGTTGATGCAACCGTGAATGGAACATGGTGTTTTTTTTCCGCATGAATCCAGGGGAGCATGCCTGGTACCTTCCAGGCTCCAATGGGCATAGATGTTTTGCTTGGGAAGCCTTCAAGAACAAACTTGCACAGCATGAGCCAAAATCTGTCCAGAGGCTCCATTCTTGTCTAGGTAGGTTAATGTGGCTCTTTTTTGTTGTTTCTATGTTTGGGCTTCAAATGCGAGGATCCTATGCCAGCCTTACAAAGGATCTTATGGATCTTGACTTAGCGGGTTTCAAGATGAACACTGGGCCATTCCGGACATGTTACTGCAACGTGCCTTTCAGGTCCCTGAGCGGTGATCCCTGGCATGTCTTGGAGCCGTGAGAAGTTTTTTTTGTTGCTGGGTTTCATGGGAGTTCCTCCGCTTCTTGGAGGTTTCTGTTCTGGTCGGAGGGTTTCAACATCGGGATAAGGATTAAATAACACCTGGTTATGACATTCACAGTTCGCCATGGAAAGTTCCACCATCTCTAATAGCTAGGTAAACCATCTATTTCGATTTGGGTCATTTGGGTCATGGCTTCCATGGCTATGTGACAAATGACCAGAGGCTACTACTATTTGTGGTCGGGGGTGTGAAACCCATTCTGGGATGAAGCAAGAGTCAAGAGTCAAGAGCAATTTGTCAGGAGGAGTACGTATTTGGGCAGGCTTTGAACAACACCCATAAACGATCATGCACGGGCACCACCCCAAAATTTGTTTTATTTGGTTCACTTCAGATCTTGGAATAATAATGTGTTGCCTAGAATTGATGAGCAGCAAAAATAAACCAAAATCCATCACACATTTGGGGGAACGGATGTTTCCCTTCGTTTCCTAGTGCCAACCTTTTCATGGTTTTGCAAAGCAAGCTTGTTGGACCGATTTCATCCGATTTCTACTTTGCCGGTAATCTTCCATGTTTGGTTGAACCCAACCATTGGAACGATACTAATGGAATATTGATATTGTTGTGGCTGAGAAGATTCTGGCTGATTGTCGGGGTTGATGAGGGGTTTGACCCAGGAAGAGTTGAATGATTGAATGATCATGTTTAAGCAATATCAAGAATTAGGCAAGCGATCAAAGGGGGCTCCAAAACTCCCAAGAATGAAGGTATGAACAACAAACTTGGATATTTGACTGGCAGTAATCGCAGTGATTGGGCTTCATTCCAGGTAAGAACGACAAGGAAAAACAAGTAAACACAAGACGTTTATAATGATCTTTCAAATTTGGAGGTATGACTCTGATTCCAGGTAACAACATGTAACAACAAAGAATTTGAAATACACATGGTCACTATATGTCACTATAGTCATAATGCCATGGCTTTGCCACATCACCCCAGGGTACTAATGATTGGCCTGCAGGATGGGGCCCCAGTTTGTTGGCTAAGTTGGTGCAAATAAGTCCAGCAAGGCTAAGGGGGGGATGATATAACTATTGTTAAAGGTAGTTAAAGGGGATTATTAATCAACAAACATATACAAACATAATAACTGGGGAGGCACCATCCTGTAGTATTCGGAAGCGTTTTACATGGTTATACTAGCATTTGTTCAGATGATCATGATCACCCTCTGTGGGTTTTGATGGGTTTTCTGATGGTTTTTCTTGGGCTTCTCGAAACGCATCCCCCGGCAGCTCCGCAGCTCAAGTTCCAGCGGCGGGCTCCAGTTGGAGCCATGGCGCAGAGTCCCACGGCCCTGTCGCCCACGGCATTGATCACGGACAAGACCATCAAACCCATCGAGACTGGGATCAAACCTACTTAGATGGGCCATGGGATTAGCTAACTGGTTAGTAACTGGGGATATAACCTCATCCTATATCCCAATTATAACCCATTTACCAACTAGTTAACTAACTCCATGGCCCATCTAAGTACCCTCTGGTACACTAACGGTAACTATGGAAAGATCCACCATTTTATAGCTGGGTAAAGCAACTATTTCTATAGGTCATGTTCAATAGCTATGTGACAAATTACCAGAGGGTAACCGAAATGGGGGTTTATTTCATGGAAAATCCCTATGAAAATGGTTTTGGGGGCACCACCCCTTTTTTTCCGAAACCTCCAAATGAATCCAAAGGATTTTTATGATTTGGGGGAACTATCCCAAGATAATTGCAATAGATCTATTAGAGTTATTATCTAATTACTGGAATGATATGGAATGATGGTTAGGATTTAAGGTTGAACTATCCCAAGAGTATATTAACTAATTGTTAGACTTATTTCAGTATATAATTTTCCCAGATGTCTGATGATGTTGATTTTCCCGTCATTGGTTTGCCTTTGGTCATTTCACAGTTTGCTATGGGAAATTGATGAAAATTGCACATTTGTAATCATGTATAGTAATTTTTAAATGCTTATTGATGATTTACCTTTTGAACATGGTGATTTTCCCAAGCCAGCACCCTCCAGTGTCATCAAACATGGCTGGGAAATCCCGGAACCAAATGGAAGGGACGATTTTTAAAGCAATGTGACTGATTACCAGAGGCTAATCCACCATTTGGATCCATTTGGGGCATCTACTGGGAAGATTTGTGTTTTAACGGCCCCCTTCACTTCAGCCCAAGGATATGGTGCAGTCGCCCAGGACCTGCCTTCGTGGCTTCAGTGTCAACTGGGAACAGAAGATTCACCCAGTTCACCCAGATGGTTGAGATCCCACCCATGTGTCATGGAAACTAACACTAACTAGTATATAACCCTCTATTGGGGACTGTTTTTGTTTGGGTCTGGACACTTTCCTGAAAGGCTAAAGAGATCTTACCATTGCCGTTGTTGATTGCGGATATAACCCGATATGTATCTATATGTATACGATATATATATATATGCAGCATATATCATATATACATGATTAAGCCACCATTGGCCCACCACTTACTGATGGTTAATCTATATTATTTCTATGTGCTGATGGCTATAAAGAATAGTTGGTTTCCTTATTAATCCCCACAATTGGTCCCACTAAGTCTTCTATGAAGTGCCATGAAACCATCATTTTGCACTGGCATTTATCAACATTCTTCTTGGCATATTACTTACCTATATTGCTAGTTATTTCAGTGGCTATCCAATTTAGAATTTTAATGTGTTTTGATTATTGCCAACTAGTATAGAATATTAGTATAATACCAATGCTTGTTGGATAGTCACCGGAATACTAGAAACACAAAAACTAGAATACTCCCCTACTATTGTCCAACACCAATTACCTATTATTGTAAGTAATCCCACGTTATTCTGGTTGGTGCTTTCCAACATTTTGTATTTTCCATAAGGGATAATCCTTCCCATTGACGAACTCATATGTTTCAAGATGGTTAAAACCACCAACCAGTAACTGAAATGGGGGTTTATTTCACTGAAAATCCCTTCAAAATTTGGATGATTTGTTGGACAATCACTATTAACTAATATTAACCAGTATTGTTGGTTAACTAAATATTAATCCCATCCTATTACTGTAAGTAATCAACCAGTATTTCTTGGTTACCTCGTCCCGCAACATCCCAAACATCTGCCGGACCGCCGTTGCACCAAGCAGCGTCTCCAGGAGCCATGTGGAGCCGACCGGCTTCATACGGCCCAACCGGGTCTCGAAGGTGCGGCCAGTTGAAAAATCAACGGCGACATGGCGATTTCAATGTGATTTATGGTGGTTTATTGATGTTTTATGGATGTCTTATGGGTGATTGACGTTGATTTTATCAAGATGTTGATGTTCCGAGAAAAGCTTAAGTTTGTTCATAACAAGGCCAAACTGATGTTTTTTGGCGGCTATATAATTACTATTGGACCCCTTTCTGAGGAAGTACGACTGGGGTATGATTTGGGACCAATCCGTTAGCCATTGGGGGGGGGTGGGCCAAAAAAGGTTTTCCTTGGCGGATGACCAGGTACGATCCGTATAGTACAGTAATATATGTGATGTACCATGATATACCCTATAGTATATATATTATAAATATGTATATATATATGGGGTGGGTATTATCCACTTTCTAATCTCAATATTTCGGGTGCACCCCCAAGGCAGTTTTTCCCCGGAAATAATAAGTCAAGAATATCATAGAGTAAACTTAGAAACAATGCTTCAATAGGGGGTTCTATCAATGGGAATTCCAGGATCCTAAAATGGAGGTACTGTACCATATAAGACCATATTTTGTGGGGATATTCCCGTAAACATAGGCCTTACATAGGCCTTACATGGCCTTACATAGGCCATTGATTCTATAAGCATCAACCATGTTTTGGGTGAATCTCCACCGTGGGGAGGTGACATGAAATTCCTGTGATCCGGCAGGAACACGAAGCGTTGATGCAGGCGGCAGCCCATCGTGATTTGACCCAGAAAAATTGGATGCAGAAACACAAGTGATATTGACCAGCCAATTTTTCATTGACCATTCATATTGTACAATGATTGGATGTAAGAAACGAAATACATCAAAATACCAATGTTTCATTGACCATTCATATTGATTTAGCCATGAAAAATTGGCTGTACGATGAATACAATGATATAAATCATAGGGATTATCGGAACAAGTGTTGATGACCTTACCTAGGGACGTCATTAGGAATGAGGTACAGTATGGGCAATCCCCAAAATGGCCAAATTATTAAGCCCAGATATAACCAGATATATGTATCCTATGTATCCTGTGTATGTATATCCTATGTATATCCTTCGTATTTGCATGGGTTGAACAGCTTCGAAGATACGGAAACAGCTACTGAGCTACTGCAACAAAAAAGGTTTTAGCAGTGCCAACATTCGATGTGAAAGTCATGGCGGTATGCTTTGTCTGGAGGCAAATTGTGAATATACCTCCCAACATCTGCCAACCATGGGAACGTACACTAACGGTTGGAGAAGCAAAACCATTTGCTGGTTTACTGGCTTGATTTTTTTCTGATACGATCTTCCATTTCTGTGGAATGGGACCAGCTTCAAGATGATTTTGTTCAGTCTCAACTAGGTATCAGCCGCAATTTGTCCTTTTCGAGCTGTTTGATGACTGGTTGTCCGGTTCAGATGGCATTTTGGGACCGGACAACTTACCAATTCTAGTCTAGGACCTTGCTTTGAACGTTCCTTGGTGGCAATTTATATTGCTAAGGTATCAACAAACCCCGTGGCATTCTGTAACCTCCCCTGCTTTGTTGATGAACAGTTTGTCACATCATATGACATCCCTGTACTTTAACGGCTACTCTTGGTGAAAATATCATGCTATCAGGAAACGGCGCGTCGTAAGGTCAGCTGATCCCTAACCCAACCTAAACCATGGGTTCATTGTTTGGTAAATGTTTGGTATATATATGGCATACCCCTTTTTTTGGAGCCGCTACGAGCCCTATATTTGGGATAGTTCATTTTTGTGTTCAGCACATCGCTGAAGAGCGAGATCGTTTTGTCAATTTCTTGGCAATACTTCGATGTGCATCCCAGTTCTTAAGTAGGTAATTACCATAAAGCATATGCAACAACAATGTACGCATATATGCGTATAATTGCATATATATATATATATATATGTATATTAATATGCGCATATTTAACTATACACAGAGAGATAGATAGATAGATAGATAGGTAGATAGATAGATAAATAGAAAGATATAATATATATATATATACATACATGACACTAGGTGGGATGTGCCCAGTCATGTACAAATTATCGAACCATTCACAATGCATGGTTTGCAGCCCTGACTGCCTGCCGTAGGAGTTCGTCCATGCACACCTCATGACTATTCTGCAGCGACCTGGCGCACATGTTTGGTGATGTTTGCAGCGAATATGTCCTGTTCATTCCTGTTCATAGGGGGCATTAAGTAGGAAACATGGGGAAATAGTAAGGAATTCATGGGGATATCATGGCTAAGACAACCAACCACCTGGTTCGTGGTTTCAGGCATTTATGTTCAACCATGTTCAACCCTATTTGGCAGGGAGTTATCATTTCTGGTTGGTAGTCTCGAGTCTGTCCCAATATGGTAAACACAATGCTAAACATGTTCCACTAATAAACTAGAAATGGGTGGATGTTAAGCATCAACATTTGGAGTTGCTTGGCGTTTACCACATTAAAATTATTTTGCTTCGAGTGATCCCCACCATGACATTTCAAAACAGCTTGTTGACACCACTTTTGTCTGAAGCTTTTGTCACGGGACTTTTGCCCAACTAACTATCCCAATCATTTGTTTCACCTGGCAGGTCATTGTGCATGTCAGTCTGTCAAACAGGATATAAACATGTCAGTGGGCCATGTGAAGTAAACTCCAGAGCTCTCAACAGGTTTGCTTAAACATGACCAAACAGGCCAGTGGACCACCTGAGCCAAACAAACAAACATGCCCAAACATGTCAGCACACCGCCTGTCAAACATGTTTGTAAAAACATGACTGAAACAAGCCAGTGGACCACCTGAACCAAAGTCAAAAGCTCGCAAGCTCGTGTGTAAACTAGACAAAACCATGCCAGTGGTACTTCACCAGATCGCTGCAGCTGCAACTCTCTATCCCTCCACCAGACCTCCTCAATCAAAACCGATTAGGTCCCACAGGTAGAGCAACGTGTCAGGCCTATGCCTCCCCCGGACCTCTTCAGTCAAAACCGATTAGGTCCCACTGGCAGAGCACTGTGTCAGGATGCTTGCAATGCATCATAGACAGGCCAGGACTGCAGCCGCTCCAGCGTCGAAGCAGCTTTGGTTTCCAACTTGCCAGTCAGTTCTCGCAAGTAGGTAGGAGGGCCTCTGCCTAAAAGCTCCTCCACTTGCTCCGTGAACCCCAGCAAGATGAGATTCTTCAGTTTGCGGGCACGCGTCAGCATGACATAGATGGCTAGCCACCAGTCGGCATCCTCTAGGCCACCACCACGACGCAAATCAACCAGCACACCTCCGTCCAAAGTCAAGCCTTGCGCGCTGTAAGCAGTGCGCAGCATGCCATGCAAAAGAGGAAACTGCCAGCGAATCACTTCAATTTTCTCGGTTTCCTCGCCTAGCTTCAAATCAATTTTGAACTCTGCATGCACCAATTCCACAAAGAACAATGTCTTTGCGTCAGTTGTGTGATCGGCCACATTCTGAAACTTTTCTTCCCACGTCTGCAACAGAGCATCTTCCATGGGCGAATTCTTTCCTTTAAGTAATTTCACCCAGATACCTTTGGCCATGTAGTCCGGAAAAAAAAATGACAGAATCCAGGTTCCCGACGGTCCAGGCGCTTCTGATCTTCATGGTGCAAATCCACTTTCACTACCACTGCCAGTTTGTCTTTAACCAATCCAAGGTGTGGAGCCAAGACATCCGCCAGTCGCACAACCATGTTCTCGTGCACCAGTAGCATGCCTTGCAATTTGCCAGTGCGATGCGGGTTTGGAACAGTGAGCAGCTGATGTGTCAGCTGCTTGTCTATGGCTTTATTTTTTCTGGAATGCCTTTGGTCAGCAGCTTGCAAACAAAATAACGGCACATCCAGGTCTTGCGCATCTCGATTTGCCCGTTCCACCATGCTGCGAGCAATGTTCTCCCAATACATTCCAATGACGTGACCATGCTTGAACAAGTCCGTGGTTAGTTCTTTCTTGCAATTTTCGATTTTGCGAGTGCGCAGCTGAGCCAAGTGATCCTCGGACAAAGGAGCAGCAGGCGTGCACGTGCGCATGGCTGTTGTGATTTCTGGCAGGTGAGCATCCAGAAACCGCTTCGACTTCTTCAAATGAATCACTGTATCAATGGTCATCAATGCCGCCTG
This sequence comes from Cladocopium goreaui, assembly GCA_947184155.2. NCBI lineage: Eukaryota > Dinophyceae > Suessiales > Symbiodiniaceae > Cladocopium > Cladocopium goreaui. The sequence continues at coordinate 325,488 of CAMXCT020006548.1, read as the reverse complement.
GGCAGCATGGTGTTCTGTCTGCACTCTGTGCGGCATTTTGCGGATCAGCTCTTCGAGATTGTCAGCTAAGGAGATCTCGTTGGCAGGCTTGATCTGCAAAAAATCACCTGCAATCAGCAAAATTGGTATGTGTCCCATGAGCTCTCCTGGGTGGAAATAGCTGGCTGGATCAAGGCCTTCATCTTGACGGGCGCGCATGCTGCGGTAAAGCATCATGTTTTCCACTGCAGCTGGCACCAAACTGATTTCATCTTGAATGACCAAAATTTTAGGCTGCCAGCGTTGTTTCATCTCTTGCTCTTTTGTCTTCAAGGCCAAATGCTTGTTGCGCAAACTGGCTACACGATACGAGCAAGCAGTATGACATGTTCGCGCGCGATAGACATCATTGGAAATGGCATCCGATTGGGCGTGGCTGAAGGTGGCAATCATGTATCGCTCTTCTTCTCCGGGTCTGGCTGGAAAAAAGCGACAAAAAACATCCAGCTGTGATACACAACAGAAACCCTGTGTGATGTTGACTGTCTCAAGCATCAATCCAGCATGAGATCACTTCAAGTAATTTGTAGTAACTTGCTGTAAGATGTTGCCTGTCTCAAGTAAGCGTCTTTGCAAACAGCTCCAAAGGTACAGAAGTGGAAATGTCTCTGTCCACCCCAGTGACTCTGTCATCTGTTCAAGCTGATTGCTTCAAACTTTGCCACCTGCAAAGTAAGAAGTGGCATTGCCCCGGTCACTCTACCACACACGCGCGAGTTTGCAAGTAATATATAACATAACATACTTGTCTGACATTCTTTCTAACTTTCTTCTGCACATTCTTTGTCCCATATCTTCCTACATGAGGTCCGGCAGGGAACACTTGGCGTGGATACTCGCGGTTGAGGTCCGGCAGGGAACACTGGGCGTGGATGGTCGTGGTTGAGGTCCGGCAGGGAACACTGGGCGGGGATGGTCGTGGTTGAGGTCCGGCAGGGAACACTGGGCGGGGATGGTCGTGGTTGAGGTCCGGCAGGGAACACATGGGCGTGGATGGTCGTGGTTGAGCAGGAGGAGGAGGAGAGGAGAGGAGGAGAGGAGCAGGCAACTGACATAAAATCTAACAACCCTCACCTGGCAGGTGGGGAAAAATGCCTGTTTTTTCTATATGGGCGGAATATCCTTAGAGTAATAGTGCTATGTAGGTGTAAGGCCCATTCCATCCACTAGTTACTATAACCATCAGTTTCCTGGTCAAAAATGGCCATTTGGAGAGACACTGGCCATGTCGGTGTACCCTCTGGTAATCAGCTTAATGGCTGGAAAATCCATCGTTTAGTCCGAGGAGTTTCCGAATGAAATCAGAATTTATACTGTGTTTTCCCATATTTTGCGATATTTTCTATATATGGAAATGTTTTTTTTCTATGTAGTTTTCCATATATGAACATTTATAAATACCGTTTTTTTTCCTATATTTCTATGGTTCCCATGATATTCGAATTGCCATCTTTGCTGACACCGGATCATACAGGAAATCCAAGTCTATGCTGAGGCCCTTCAGCGAGCAGTTGCAGACACTGCAGGACGTAAGATGATTAGCACTATGCTCACCGTTTCTGTTTGGTGATCAGAACTGTAATGATAATGGGGGGTGTAAGATTTTGGCAAAGTTTGTTTGTAATTATGCTACCTGGTTTTGTTTTAGTGATCAGAATCATACCCTGAACTTCCAGTTACCTCTGTGATAGGTAGCTGGTCTAGTTACCTGTGAGACAGGGTCGCGGATTTGGTTCCAGGAACCAGGGATTAATGATATCAGATTTCAAGGTACATGGTAAGAAAACAGTCGATACAGATTCTGAAACTATTGTTCCTAAGCAATTGGGTTTGAAATTCATCATAACTCATCCTATGAACCCATAATTTAGCAAAAAAAACGCGCTGCACCATGCAGACTTACTACAGTGCAAAACTTATTCAATCCAGCATATACAGGAGGTGAAAAATTGGTTTCTCTATGATATTATATGCTGAAAGGTTCCCAGAGGCGCTAAGACTCGGGATCCGAAGTTGCACCATTTTGTGAAGGTGGTAGATATCAGGTGTTTTAACCCAAAGATGATTTTTGCGTACTTGCGGCGCGAGCATCTGAATTGGACATATGAACACTCTGATCAAGATTGAGAAGAGTTGCGTCATCAGTATAACCCAGGCAAGTAGGTTGAGGCAAAGTCTGGGCTGAGTATGTGCTAAAAAGCCACAAATCGGTCGGTGCCAATTGCACGCAAGATAATTCTCAGTTTTTGCCTTTGAATTGGAACCTCCAAGAGTGATGGGCTGCGCGCGCTTCATCCAAATTCAATAATTGATGATTTCTAGATTGCCGGGTGCCAGCCTGTCGCATATCATAAACTGACCAAATAATTGCACGTACTGTAAAGGTTTTGAATATGTATAACTTTCCGGCACGTAATTCCAGCAATTTCCATGAAGTCCTGTCATATTGTGTAAAAAAACAATTTTGCTAAATGTAAATGTTGTGTTTCCGATACGTTCATCAATCTGATTCCAAACCCTGTTGCGTGGCGGTGCCTTACCCTCTGCACCTGGGGTGCTAGGAGATGAGAAGTGATTATCTCAAAACGTCCTTTTTTGCTGACATGGAATCACACTGCGCATGTGGCGACAAGGGAAATTATTTCTACATTGTTGTGTGTTGGCAAAATGATGCATTCTTGCTATTCTTTTGCTTGCTTCATCTTACTTCTATAAACCCAGGCAAATTTCAGTTTCTGTGACAAAGGCGCTGAATTCCTGAAGGTACTGAATTAGTGCATTTTTGGATTCTCTGGGGTTTTGTGAAAAAATATCGCCGCAGGCAACCGTGGCAACAGACCCATCGGAAGCGTAATAAAAAGGCTCGGAACCGTAACAAAAAGGCTTGGAACCGTAATAAAAGGGCCCGGAACCGTAATGGAACCGTAATAGAACCGTAATAGTGTTTTTTTTTTGCTGCCTGTTCTCTGCAAGGAAACCACACACCACACCTACAAAATCCTCATGCCTCAAAGATGGCGTCAGTGATGGAAACCGTTATCTTTTAATTCATGCATGTGTGTTTTTTTGGGACTGAACCCATTATTTTAGCAGGAAAAAGTTGCATGATGTCTACCAGGGGTGCACGCGTCAGAAAAAAAAATGAATAAACTGTGTCATTGTGCAAGCCGCCTGTCAGCCACCAAATTCCAAAACACACAGCAAACTATCATCTTCCAACCATAGTCTCTAGAATCGCCACTGGGCCATAGTCCACGAGGCGTTCGATCATACTTTGATTAGTTAGAAAAGAAATGGCAAAGAAACCCGAAGATCAGTTTATTTGTTTGTTTGTCTGTTGCTTGCTGCCCGAATAGCAGGTTATGTTTCTGCCCGAGCTTGTTGTATCGAAACCTGTTTGGCAGTCAAAAGCAACCCGAACTGCTCCTCAATTTCAATTAGAGAAGTCGCAACTGGCCGGAATTCATGGGGTTAATTGACAAGAACAACACTGAACAACAAGAGTTGACGTTAGATCCTACCTCCTGTAGCAACAAATCCAGCATTCCAAGAACCTCTTGTAACATCTTGTAACCACACATCATCGCCTATCCATGCTCCAACCTGTCTCAAGCAATCACCCCCTTTAGACATTTCAAGATTGGAGATTGAAACTATCCCATAATGAGACTGAAGTCCCGCAGAAATTGCCTGAATTAAAAGAATAAGATTGAAAATCACCCTCAAACAGAAAAAATTAGCTCGAGACCCTTTGAGATTTTTCATGTCAGATTAAAATGATAGACTATTTATGACTATTTGTGTTTCCAGGTGTAGATTATCCAAAGCTGATTGCTCAAGGTCCTCCCAAAGCAAATAGATTCGGAGCAAAAGATTGTCAAAAACATTTGCAAAACATAATATGAACACAACACATTTGAAAGGTGGCACCAGCACCTGCTGCTTTGAACGCATTTGTGAGCGAAAATAATTGAAACATATTGAAACAACAGGCACAGGTGCCTCAAGAGGGATGCATATATCTGTACCATGGTTCCTGGATCCCATGCGTGCCAGAATCGCTGGTTACCTGGTTCCTATGAAAGTCATCGCTGGGGCTTAGTTACCTGTCTCAGAGGTCGCCAGGAAGCCTAGGGATAACTATAATCAATGGGGTGGATCGACCAACTTGCAAGCCTGGGGGGGCACAACCTGAGGAGAATTCGTTCAAGGGAAATCTTCCAACCAAACCTGGGAAAGAAGCGTCATCCTGCGGAATGTTTCATTGGGTTTATAAGGAATATTTCGTATGTTTTTGCATATATGTTTTTTTAATGAATATACATAGCTATGCGATGCTATACGTGTATACAAAAAGGGATTTTAGCAGCAAACACGTCGATGTTGTTTGAGCGACATGTGGTTCAAGAACCATTTTGGGCGATGTCGAGACAGTGCTTGGTTCAGTTGGACACATTTGTTTTCCCCTTCGGGAGAGACGTGGCATTTTAACAGCCATGTCGAGTCACTGTTGGGATCTTTGGGGTAACATTTTTGTTGTAAACCCAATGCAATGCCAAGCCTTAAGTGTTAGCAGCAATGCTTATGAGACCTCATACCCCAGATTGTAATGATGAATATACACCGGGCAAATCTGGTATGTTTTCTTGCTTGGCAGGGCCTTTTTGCCAAAAAAGACTGCATTGATCGCTGTTTCCTGTTGGGGGAACACGATGAAATTGGCTATTCTTTATAGCCTAACGGGCGGCTCAGCAGTCCAATTTCTTCATCAAGGATTTGTGCCAATTCTAGTTGCTGATTGGCCAATGATCTCCTTAGATTTCTGAGTTGCCCCCCCATCTTTGCTGCTTGAACATGCGAAGCCTTGTTGGACAGCCAGCCCTTGGTTGGGGCGAAGCGCCGAGTTTTGGCGGTCCCTTTTTGTTCCAGGACAGACTTCAGCAAGTCTCGGCCCAGATCCCTCCCGTGAGCAAAGAGGTGGAAATCTGGGCTGTGAGCAGTCCATTTTCTGCTGGTTGCGAGTATTACAGTCCTGGGAACGGTCCGAGTTTGCTATTGAACATTATTGAACGCTGACCGTCTTCAAAAATTGGGTGATTTTCCCATGGGTTATGTTAGTTGACCAGAGGGTAAGTAAAACAACCCGGGGGTATAACAGTATAACCAACAAGATTCAGATGAAGAGGGATATGGCTGGCTAATGCACTTGGGAGGTTGTTCATGAACCAAGATAGATTTCGATAAACTTGACATGAAGATAATCTTAGTTACATAATCTCACTCGATTATAGTGAACTCACACCGCCCGATCCAAAATCTTGCGTTTAGTTGGGGGGGGACTTCCCGGGAAAGTCGCCCCAACATGCGTTTACTTGCTGTGGAGCAGTTGCGTAAGATAGAAAACGATGCTTGGGGGACCTTCGCCGGCATTGAGTAGTGACTAATCTTAGTTCATAATCTTAGTTTGACTAATCTTAGTACCAAGATATATCATAATCTTAGTTTGGCACTAGCTAGTGTATAACTATCTTAGTTACGGCAACGCTAGCTAACGAAGATGATTGTAGATTCAGTGAATTTTCGTTCCAACTCAGACAGTACCAACTAACTATTCATATCTATTAACCAAGGTACGGCGATGTTGATTAACACCTATTAACATCCATTAACATACTTTAGCAGAACATATATTATATTCTATTAACAGTGTTAACATATATTAACATCTATTAACATCTATTGACATATGTTAACATCTATTAAAATCTATTAACAACTGTTAACACGTATTAACATCAATCATCTATCAACATCTATTAACATCTATCATCTATCAACATCTATTAACATCTGTCATCTATCAACATCTATTCATATCTATTAACACCTATTAACATCTATTGTTACAACGATATTTGTTGATGTTTATTGTCAATTTCGCTTGGGCACCGTTGCAGGTGGTGCAGCACCGCGAACAGCTGGCCATGCTGCAAAGCAGCATTCCGCCGCTGGCGCGGGGAGGGCTCCTGGGGCTCCAGTTCTGAAGGGATTTTCACAGCATTTTCCTGGGGTTTTCATAGCATTTTCCTAGGGTTCTCAATAGCATTGTCATAGGGTTGTCGGTTGTTGTAGGATTTTCATGGATTTTCATGAGATTTCCATAGGCATTTCAAATAATGTTCAAAGGGTTTTCATCGGGTTTACGTGGGATGTTCGTGGGATTCTCATAGGATTTCCTTTGTTATGTGCCTGTGATGTTCGGACCCATGATGGACAAGTACACATAAGTACAATCTTGAGACAGATACCATTTTTGACAATAGCACGTGTTGGAAAATCTGAGAAGATCATGTTGAAGAGAGAGAGAGAGGGGTCAATGTGGCAAATACGAACCTTTGCCTTCCAACCACCGCTAGAGAGTTGGCAATGTTCCACGGTGTTCCACGACACGTTGATTTCCAAAAAAAAATATGACCTTGCCATTGTACAAGGTGGTGCCCCTCAGCTATAGTGGTTCAACCGCCCATGTATTACACAACTAGGTAGGCACAAGAATCTCGGCAGCATCCCTGGAGCTGAGGATATGTCCCAGTTGCGATCACCATGACTCCCTAGCGCTAACTCTGGCAACATCAAACATTGGTTGTTTCTATGTACATATATATATATATAGCATTACCAAATATTTATATGCATATATCATTGTATACATACATACGTACGTACGTACATACATACATACATGCATACATACATACATATCACAATATATCCCTACTTGGGGTTTCATCCCACTTCGTAAAATGGTTAACACCCACAGTTATTTATAAACTATCCCCACTTGTGGGATGATGCAGATCCTAAATCCGATGCCAACAGGAGCAACGGGACAACGAGTTGGCGAAACTCATCGAAAGTGCGGTGGTCGAGGCCAGCGGTTTGGAAGTTTAGAGAAACTTCCAAGATTTTGATTGTCTATAGATACATATGTTCATAGATATGCACACGTGAATCAGACAAATACATATATATATATATTATATATATGTGTGTTTTCTTGGTATACTGTCTGTTTTTCTTAAAACAAATAAATATAAATACCATATTCGCACAAAATATGTACACACATGTTATATGCCAAGTTTCAACTAACACGGCTCTACATGGTTCCAATATTGAATTGGGATAAACGGTGAATTTTGCGCCCTGGTGCACGGGAAATTCCAAGATACTCTGGTGATGTTCCCACAATCCATGGCCATGGACATTGTGACATGAGTCCTTGCGGCGCAGGGTGCCGCACTTGCGACAGAATATGCTGAGGTGAAATGACAGTGATTTTTTCAAACCAAACATGCTCCTCTCTAGGAACATGTGTTCAAACTTTTTACGCTCATAGGGATGGTTGATAAACCCCTGATTAGTTGTTGTTGGTGGTTTTTGGCAGTTGTTGGTGGTTGTTGGTGATGCTTCCATGACACTTATATCGTTTGGTGCCCTGATTTGTTCATCGAGTTCTGATGATGTCACTGAACAATTTTGAGTGAAAGGCCACCATTCTGTGAGGTGAGAAGATTGGTGCCAAAGCATGAGGCACTGGCCCAAGATCATGACTATCTGAATCTTAGAAGCATTAGTGCCGCACTTGGGTCTTTCGGTCTTCTCCAAAATCAGGATTTTCAGCTGTCTTTTGCCTGAACCTATCAAAAGATATGGCTTATGCAAGAAAGGCAATGTACCGCAACAAGATTTGGAACACAAAATTCATGATGTTAAGTTTTTTTCAGGGCTGTGGGCACAGAGTTTTTGGTACGTGCCCCAAAGATGGCGCCCAGACGCTGCCAAGGAAGTCATGTTTGGCAGAAGCAGTGGGAGTCCCAGACGCAGTGTCAGAGCTTGGCCAATCAAGAAGGTTTGATCCATCGAAAAACCATGCTCCAACCATCACACTTGCCAATAGTCTTGCCAGGTTTAATGAGCAAGTGTCAGAAAAGCCTCTTTGAGAAACCGAGAAACCAAAGGTTTTCAAATCCAGCGATTTCTCTCTACGAATCTGTCATTCAGTTCGGTTGCGTTGGTGAAACCCCAATGCCAGCTGCAACAGCCTACTAGGACGGGCGTTCGCGCTGCGCAGCGGAGCAGATTGAGGAGCACGGAATCACCGGGGGAAAAGGCAGATGCAGGATACCCGGCCTGGTAAACTAACGGTTTGCTATTGAAAATGGCCATAGAAATAGTTGATTTAGCCATTAATAGCATGGTGATTTTCCAGTTCTTTATGTAAACGTTTGCCAGAGGGTAATTCCGTTAATCCAATATATTATACTATCCATTGGTGAATGGAGGGAGGGGTTCAGGTTGCGGTTGGGGCATTCATATTCCCCACAATGGGGAGCCAGATGGAGCCACAGTTTCCCAAGTGGCAAAGTCATGCAAAGCCAATGGCCCAACAACACACCACCCCATGGGGTCATTAAACAGATCATCCCATGTTTCTATGTGGATATATATATATATATAATATACCTTCTGGTAATTTAACATAGCTATTGAAAATTGCCATTTATAGTGAGCTTTCCCATGAAAAATGGTGATTTTCCATAGCTACGTTAGTTTACCAGAGGGTATACACATCCAATTTCATGTGCACCTCCTATGTGGGATGGTGATGACTTATTGGGTTTACCACATTTTCCCACTTTGTGATCATGGTTCGTTAATGGATAGTAGCATCCAACTAAAGATATATCTATTCACACTATCTATACATATACTCCATAAAAGTGGCAATGGAATTCCATTTCATACCCCATGATATTCCACAGTATTATTCCAGTATGATTGAGAACTCCAGTGTTTTAATGGAATAAGAATCTATTCTATGGAGGTGTCCTAAATGGGGTTACCCCTAAACCATCCATTTTAGATTAGATTGTTCCATGAAATAAACCATCCAGCGTTTTTGGGGTACCCCCATGACTATGGAAACCACCATAAATATACATATATATATATACATATATATTGTGATTTGTATGTAACTTGTCCACCCTGATGTTACCTTGATGTGACTGCATGTCAAGTCCTGCATAGTCAGCATGTTCCGTGGCCTTATGGTACAAAGGCCTTGCGGTGGGTGGGCTGTGGTTTTCCTTGGTGTCGGACACCAAAACCTTTGCCGAGAGCCATTCCTGGGAGGAAAATACTGGCAGAGCTGCGGATTTCATTTGGTGAGAAGACAGGGATCTTCCTTTTACATTTCAGTTGGTGGGACCACTTCATTTCTTTGCAATCAGGGATTGTGGATTCTTGGGCTACCAGTGGGAAGGGGAGAAATCCCTTTCACACTGGTAGCGGAGCTACCTGGTGCTCCGGCTACTTTACAGTTTTGACTTGCTGGCTTTGGAATTTTTCCATTTTTCTCGCTGTAGCCGAAAGAGTGTGATCCAGGGGGTAAGTCTTGCATGGCCATGCCTCCGTCCACCCAAGCTGCAATTGAGACGCCAGTGCCAACTGATGAGCCCACAGTGGGATCTTCGCCCCAACTGCCGTGGTCCAGCATACCGAAATTTGTGCCTGGATCCACGAACGTGCAAGAGTATGTACAGAAATTGAAGTTTTTGTCGGCCATGTGGCCTGAAGAATATCTCCGTTTGTTAGCGCCTCGTGCAGCTCTCCTGGTCGAAGGGACCGCCTTTCGTAAAGTGGCCCGTTTGAGTCCTGAGAAACTTCGTGTGAATAATCAATCAGGTATTCAGTTGCTGGTTGAAGCCATCGGAGGATCTTGGGGTGCCACTGAACTGGAAGAGAGGTACGAGTTTTTTGAGAAGGCCTTGTATGGTACCATTCAACGAAATGATGAATCCCATGATTCCTACTTGAGTCGCATGGAATCAAATTTTGTGGAGCTCCTGAGCAGGGGCACGAAGTTGGAGGAGGTCCAGGCCTATGTGCTCCTTAGGCAATCGCTCCTTGCTCCTGATGACAAGAAAAAGATCCTTCTTGAGCACCCTGGTGAGTTAAAGTATGAGCCGGTGGTCAAGTCCTTCCGTTTGCTTGGTAGTAAGTTCTTTTCGGAACTGCAGGGAAGTCGTCCAAGTGCCAAGACAAAGGTGTATGATGTAAACCTGTCTGAACAAACTGAAGGGGATTTTGGTCGTCAGTCGGACGAGCATTCCACAGAACGTGCATTTTCAGTTTTGACAGAGGACGTGGAGCCCGAGCTTGATGCCGAGTTCATGGAGGTCATGCTAGCTGCTGAAGATCAAGACGCTTTGCTTGTCAGCTCTTTTGAGCAAGAACTTGAGGATTTTCTTCAAGATGTTCCTGACATGCATGATGCGATGGTGACGTATCTGGAAGCCCGTTCCAAACTGCTTGAGAAACGTCGCAGCCGTGGCTTCTGGCCTATCAAGCCCGGTGGAAAAGACAACCGTGGCTTTGGAAAAGGAAAAGGGCGCGGCAAGGGGAAACGCCAGCGAGACCAACTTTTGGCTCGCATTGCCAAGTCGACCTGCCGTTTGTGCAATCAAAGAGGCCATTGGAAGGCGGAATGCCCCAACAGGGACAAAAATCCTGATGGCGGCACCGCTGTGGCCAATATCGTTGAGCCGTCCCAGCCTTCCATGGTACATGAAGTCCACTCCGAGCCTGAGTCTGCCCCGTCCGATGTCGATGATGTGTCCTCCGGTGTCCTGCCTGTTTTTAGCATAGGTCTCAGCCAAGATGTCTCAGATTTTGCAGAAGCCTTTGTTGTACAAGCCTTGTTGAATGACTCTCATAAGAGCCAACTAGGTTGTAAAATGAAAGGGGTTTGTCAGATGAAAGCCAAGCTGTCTTCACGTGCCTTTCCAATGCCGAGGTATGCCGTTGCCGTGAAGAAGAGCTTCCGATCTGATCCTTTCGTGACTGATCGCAAACCCGACGAAGCTGCCTTGCCTTTGCCTGATGTCTGCCATTTGGCATCGACCGGTGACCGACAGTGTCACGCAATTTTAGATACTGGAGCCAGCAAATGTGTGATTGGCGAAAAGATTTGGAAGCAGCTTTTCCAGAAACTTCCAAGTGGTCTGCAGCAGAAGGTTCGAAAAGCACCTAGTCAGGTAAAATTCAGGTTTGGCAACAATCAGACCTTGCAGAGTGAATTTCAAGCGCAACTTCCGCTGCAGAGTGCTCCTCACTCAAATCGTCGCCTGTGGTTAACCATAGAAGTTTTGCCTGGCAGTACTCCATTTTTGTTCAGTAAGAGAGCTTTCAAACAACTTGGAGGAATTTTGGACACAACAAATGATTCATGCTTTCTGCAACGCCTTGACCGCAAGATCAACCTTGAGCTGAACCCTACCGAGTTGTATTTGTTGGATGTGATTCAATTGTGTTCTCACCCCCCAAAGAGTTTTTTTAAATCCAGTTTTGTCACAAATCATGTCAGTGTTCAATCAAGGGGTGTTGATTGTCCAGATGGGTCGCATGATCTTGAATGTACAGTTGAAAATATCTCCCTTACAATGGCCAAACCAGCCTCAAGAGACAGCAGCTCACGATCGCCCTGCCAACCGTCCAGTGACTCTCAGCATGCCGCCTCCAGCCCAGATGATGATGTCGCTGAAGACCGTGGCCGAGGCGGTGATCAGTTTGTTGACGATGTTGCTCCAGTTTCTCATCCACCAGTTGGAGACTGTACCAGAGGGCCCCGAAAATTCCCCAGAAGTGATGCAAGCCATGGAGGGAATGGTCCTCGAGCTGCAGAATCAACGAACGATGTTGCAAAGTCTCATGACTTCAGCCCAGAATGCCCCGCCACAAAGGGCCCAAGGTTCAACTGGAGATTCAATCGCCGGAGAAAGCTCTCCGCTACAACTGGCACCTCGACAGTCTCCCTCACGAGTTCCAAAGACACCTCCGGAAGTTGCTCCCTTGCCAATGGCATCACTGAGAGTTGCTCAGGTTCTACAAGAGCCGCCAACTGCAACTTTGCCAACTGCTACAATGACGAGCCGGGTGTCAAACTGGCAGATGATCGAGGAGTCCGAGGCGGAGGTGATTCTCGACCTCGAGGGCCGCCAGATGGATGTGAATCAGCCGAGCCAGTTGGGTTCAACAGCTCCCTTGGGTGTCATGATTCCAAGGGCCATCACTCCGATGACCGTGGCGGATTGGGGTCAGTGCCGCATAACCTGGGGGAAAAAGCACAAGGGGAGCACTTACATGAAGGTATGGCGTCAGGATCCATCTTATTATCAATGGGCGGTGGCCCGTTTTGCCAGCCTTACACCCGAAGTTCAAGATTTTGTGAGGTTTTGTCAAGTGCAGATGGATCTCGACCAGCGCTCCAACTAAGATCCGTCACAAAACACCCTGTGGTGAACTCAGCTTTTCATGATGATGTGGCAAAGACTCGCAAGTTTTTGAATCAGAATGTTCCTCCAAAGCTGTTTAATCCTGCAGTGGCTGATTCCATTTTGCATGCAAGTCGGATCTTAGAAGAAACTTTTGTGCCTCCAGCGTGGAGCCTTCCCCAGAAGCCGTGCGTCTTGCTGGAAGTCTATGCAGATCAGCACAGTCCCTTGACTGAAGCTCTCAGGAACTTAGGTCTCAATGCCATTCGGTTCTCCCGTGCAGACGGTGATTTATCCACTGTTGAAGGTCGTAGAAAGCTGTGGAAAATCATTGATAAACATCAACCTCTCAACATTTGGGTTGCACCGGAATGTGGTCCCTGGGGGGGATGGTCAAGATTAAACCAATTTAAAAGTGTCAAGCTCTTTGATCATGTTCAACGTTTGCGTAAGCAGGAGCTTCAACATGTTGAACTGTGTGCTGCCTTGTGTCAATTTCAGGTTAAGAGGAGCCGACATTTTCACTTGGAACAACCCAATGGTTCCACGATGCCACAACTGGACTGTTTCCGGCCAATTCACCAGTTGACTCAAAGAGCCAGTTTTGACATGTGCACTTTTGGTTTGAAACATCCTTTTTCCAAGAGATTTTTGCGAAAGTCCAGCCAGGTCTTTTCAACGGATCCATTCATGATTCAACAGCTGTTACCAGCCAGATGTGACAAGAGCCATGAACATCAGCAGATCGAAGGTAGCGTTTCGATTCATGGCCAGCGTATGTCACTGACGAAGTTCTGTGCCTCATACTGTCCGGGGTTTGCCCGAAAGGTTGCCTCATGGATGCTGAAGTCCCTTGAACAAGCCTGCGTAGGTGAACATGAAGATGCACCTCCCAACAAGCGAAGTCGATTTTCTTTCAATCCCCACAAACGTGTCAAAGTTTCCCATCCTATTGATCTTGATTCACCACAACAATCCAATCATCCCACTGTAGATCTTGATCCCGAAGATGCAGACATGCCCGAACTTGATGATCCTTCAGAACCTGCAATGCCCTCCGAAAGTGTTCCAGCAGATCCCAGGACAGTTGCGGATATTTCTCAGCAGGGTCAGGATTCTGTGTCAAGTCCGAACTTGCCGTCAGCTCCAGCGCTTTCTCAAGTCTTTTCACCGTCCGAACGATGGAAAGATGTCTTTCAGATCATGGAGAGCCTGGCCCCGCGTGTTGGAAATTTCCTGGTTCCCATGTCTCATGATGTGGCCAACCAAGTTCAGAACTTAGTGTCGCAGATGCAGATTCAGGCCATTTATGTTTGCCGTGGCACTGAAAGATTTCAACTGCCTTTAAGTATACCTGATCGTGATAGAAATCGCATTCGCCATACGGTATGCCTTCATCGCAGTTCAGGCACTGTTCATGATTTTGGCTGTGAAGATTGGTTTACCCTTCGAAGAAGTCAAAGGATCCGAAACGCTGTTCCTTCCAAACTTATGATCACCAGTTTTGGATATCACAAAGATGCATCCGGCAGTATGGAACCCTTGCCGGCAAACAAACCTGAGTCTGACGATATTCATGTTCCTGCGGAAAAAGTCGGGGAACCCTGTCCTGACAATCCTGCACAGCCTGTGTGTCGTGCCTTCCGTGAGCCATCAAAACAAATATGTGAGGGTTGGGCACCGCCTCCTATAGCTATCCATGGTCCTAAGTTTCGTGATCTGTCCAATCAAGAAAAGACCGATTTGAGAAAGCTCCATCAAAACCTTGGTCATCCGGACCCAAATGTTTTGGCAGAGCACTTGAAGGCACAACAGGCCGCTCCACACGTGGTAGAAGCTGCACGTGAATTCGTTTGCGATGCCTGTGCAGAATCAGTTGGTCGAAAGCATCAGCGTCCTGCCAAGCTTCACGAAGCCCGAGACTTCAACGATCTCGTTGGTTTAGATGGTTTCTACTGGTCTGGCAGTCGTGGTTTTCGTGTTCATGTCTTCCACTGCATTGATGAGGCTTCACTGTTTCATTTGGGCCGCCGTTGTGAAACACGAAACCCTGATCAAGTGATTGACACATGGACCAATTTTTGGACTTCATGGGCCGGGGATCCTGTTCAACTCTATACGGACCCAGCAGGTGAATTCATTTCCTTCGAATGGAAAGATCTGTTGCGCAATCGAGCAACCCAGCCCCTAGTGACCCCTGAAGCCTGGCAACGCGGCCGCGTTGAACGTCATGGCCAAATTCTGAAAAGGATGCTATCACGCTGTGATCTTGAAAGACCAATTGAGAATGAACTAGAGTTTGATCGCGTTTTGCTGGCCTGTTTCCAGGCAAAGAACGCCCTCACTCGTCAACATGGATATTCACCTGAACAAATTGTGTTGGGCAAGTCTTTACGCCTTCCAGGCAGTCTTGCCTCTGATGACAATGCCTTGACCCACACTGTGGCTGTTGGAAATGAACCAGAAAGTGAGAGCTTTCGCCGCCTGTTGGAAACTCGTACCATCGCCAGAAAATCCTTCCTGATGACTGACAATGATCAAGCCATTCGCAGAGCCCTCCTCAGACGTTCATGTCCCACGAGAGGTCCTTTTGAACCTGGTCAACTTGTCATGTACTGGTTGAAACGACACCGTGCCAGTCGTCAAGAAGCCGGGCGTTGGCATGGTCCAGCTAAGGTAGTTTTGCAAGAAAGCCAGTCTGCTGTGTGGATCACTCATGCTGACCGGTTATTCAAATGCTCTCCTGAAAGTTTGCGTCCTGCGTCATTGCGAGAGTGGAACACTATGTATGGTCATGACTCTTCTTGGATTCCGGAGATTGCCCCACTTGAAACAGAGAACAAAAATCCCACAACACCTGTTCCTTCCGAACCTTATGAACCAAGCATTGCACCAGACATTCCAAATCCCATCATTCACAGTCAATCAATAACCCCTCACTCTTCAGTGCAACCCGAAAGTGAACTTTTTCCTGATCCGAGTAACCAACTTCCAACGGATGAAATAGCCGAACCAGTTGAAGATCCCCCACAGGATGAAGAGTCACATGACCTGGACGCTTCAGAAGAGCTGGATGGCGATCGTCCAGAAAATGCCATGCCCATTTTGCATTGCAGTGCCCTGGACTCCTCCGTATATGAATGGACACAGTTTGATCCTGGAGAAACCACACAAGATGTACTGCTGGCCGATGATGGACTTCCCATGATTGATAATCCTCTTGAATGTGAAGAACAACAGTGCTTTGCCTTGTCCATCGATTTAAGTGATAATGATGTCCATCGGTGGGCCGCTGCCGACAAGCCCGAAGAAATGGCTTGGCTCGCAAGTGTGAGCAAACGTGCTCGTGCGGAAGTCTGCATCAAGAACTTGAATTTAGAAGAAAAGCTTTTGTTTGAGAAAGCTAAGGATGCAGAGCTGAACTGTTGGATTCAAACCAGTGCCTTGAAGCCTATTCTCCGAAAGAAGCTTAACCCCGAACAAATCCTCAAATCGAGATGGGTGTTAACTTGGAAGTCCATCAATGAAGAAAATCCCGAACTTCCTCAGAGAAAAGCCAAAGCTCGGTTAGTTGTCTTAGGATTCCAAGACCCCAAACTTTGTGAAGTCGCGCGTGACAGTCCCACATTAACCAGAGAGGGTCGTCACACCATCTTACAAACAGTTGCCTCTCGAGGTTGGACCTTGTCATCCTTCGATATCAAAACTGCTTTCTTGCGTGGACAGTCCGACAGTAACAACCCACTTGCCATGGAGCCTCCAGTTGAACTTCGCAGGAAATTAGGCCTTTCATCTGATCAAGTGTGTGCCCTAGTGGGAAATGCCTATGGCAGAGTCGATGCCCCTTTACTATTCTATCAGGAACTCAACAAACAATTGCAGAAACTCCAATTTATCAGACATCCGCTTGAACCTTGTGTTTTCATGTTGGAGACTGGCAGTGGCCAGGACCGTGTTTTACACGGTGTCCTTGGGACTCATGTGGACGATGGAGTTTGTGGCGGTGACCAGTTCTTTCATGACCAGCTAGATGCCCTGAAGAAAGTTTTACCTTTTGGTTCCTTTAAGCAACGTAAGTTTGTCTTCACCGGTATCCATTTGGAACAGCTTCCCGATAACAGTATTCTAGCTTCACAACAAGAATATGTCAAAAATATTCCCGCCATCGACATTGGTCGACCACGGAGACAGACCCCTGACTCCCCGGTGAACGAAGTGGAACTTAGCAAGCTTCGGGGTGTCATAGGAAGCCTTCAATATGCTGTGACCCATACCAGACCCGACATGGCTGCCAAACTTGGAGAAGTTCAGGTACAGATTTCCAAAGCCACTGTTCAAACATTGCTGTTAGCCAATAAAGTACTTCGTGAAGCTCAAGAAACCAGTGATGTTCGTTTGTGTTTTCGTAGTATTCCTGTTGACCAACTTACCCATGTCAGTTTTGGTGATGCCTCTTTTGCTAGTGCAAAACAACTTGCCTCTTTCCAAGGAACTCTTATTTGTGCTACGACTCCAAATTTAAATAGGAATCAGTTGGCACCTGTGAGTCCGTTGACTTGGACTTCAAAGAAGATTGCGAGAGTTGTCCGTTCAACTCTTTCCGCTGAGGCCTTTTCCATGTCTGGCAGTGTAGACCGTCTTGGTTGGATGAGACTCTTGTGGGGCACCCTCAATGTCCCTGACTTTTGTTGGAGGGAACCGATTCGGGGATTCCAGATGCTCCCAAGTGCTACCATAGTCACTGACTGTAAAAGCCTTTATGACTTAGTTAGCCGCACAGCGATGCCTTCTTGTGAAGAATTTCGTACTACTCTGGAAGTTTTGTTAATTCGTGAACGCTGCCAAGAACACTGCGTTTTCAGATGGATTCCAACTTCCCTTCAAGTAGCCGATGCCCTTACAAAACCGATGGATCCTGTATTGCTTCGCCAAGTCCTAGCCTCTGGAAAATTTCAGCTATATGATGAAGCCGAATCCCTGGAGAAAAATGCCCATAAGAAACAAGCCGTACGTTGGATGAAAGCTCAAACCGACGTATCTTCCAAGACCAATGTCACATCAAAAGAAAATTAAGGGAGTGTGATTTGTATGTAACTTGTCCACCCTGATGTTACCTTGATGTGACTGCATGTCAAGTCCTGCATAGTCAGCATGTTCCGTGGCCTTATGGTACAAAGGCCTTGCGGTGGGTGGGCTGTGGTTTTCCTTGGTGTCGGACACCAAAACCTTTGCCGAGAGCCATTCCTGGGAGGAAAATACTGGCAGAGCTGCGGATTTCATTTGGTGAGAAGACAGGGATCTTCCTTTTACATTTCAGTTGGTGGGACCACTTCATTTCTTTGCAATCAGGGATTGTGGATTCTTGGGCTACCAGTGGGAAGGGGAGAAATCCCTTTCACAATATATATATATATATTCCATCAAGTATCAAATATCATACATATTCCATAATGATATTTGATGATATTTATGGAACCCCCCCATATATTCCATTGATCGATTCATGCACATCGACGCTGACGCCAGGAGCTGATGAGCGGCCAGGACGGGGTCTTCACGCGCTTAGATCGCTTTCAGGAAGGTGCCCAAGCTGCGAATCCCTGGCGAAGCCGTGGCCAGGAAAGAATGTTGGAAAATTTGGGGAGATGGTAGATTAATGATTGGGATTGTAATATACTGTAATTGGGTATACTATATATATATGTTTCATGTGAGTGGGATTTAACATATTTAACCACCACAAGTTTGTTTTTAAGCAACAAAAATGGAAGTATTCTGGAGATGCAATGGCAATTAACCCCAAGCATGTTTACGTTTATTATGTTATTTTATGTGTTTGCTTTGGTTATCTTTGAGGTTGGTTCCACATTTGCTGATTCAAGTGCTACAGCAATTGATGAAGTTATTCCTCAAATGATGGCTGGGAGAGGTCATGAAGAATCCATATTTCATGGGACATGAGTCGTGATGTTTGTCTTATCCAAGGTGAAAAGGTGCCCCGAAAAAACTGAACATTTCTCTTGTCTTGTCCGGCCACTGACTTTGCAGCAGGCACAAATAGGCACAACCACCCGATGCTGACAGGTCTGAGCGAGGTGGAGAAGCATGTCAGTACTGTGGTGGAGAGCAGGTGGGGCTGGTGGAAGCATGATCCATCATGATCCATACGGACGCTGGTGCCCCGGGTTTCATCAGAGATCCCCAGGTCGTGAACGCTATGTCCGCTATGTTGGTTTATTTCGCTTATATTTCACTGTTGGGTTTATGGTGTATATGCATAATTGTGTGTGCTTGCGTATATTTATACATAAATATACATATATACATATGTATGTAGAACGAACTAGTTAATGGGGAGAACTGAGGGCACCACTGCACCACCTTGTATGATAAGGTTTTGTCGAAACTTCTGCTGGCAAAACCCAAAATAACCCAGATCCACACTGTTTAATCATCATATTGTACATTCCCAGCTTCATAAAGCCCCATTATGCCATAAAGTACAAAACTGAAACATGTATGTTTTGGGTTTATCAAAGATTAGCCATGCTTTGAACGCCAATTATCTCAAATTGGTGTCGGTGAGCAGTGAGCAGTCAGATGTTTTTTGGGGCCTCAGTAGCTTGATCACAGCACAGTCGGATCCATGGAGGCAATGATTACACTCTGGCAAACTAACAGTTTGCTATTGAACATGGCCATAGAAATAGTTGATTTATCCAGTAAAAATATTGATTTTCCATAGTTATGTAAACGTTTACCAGAGGGTAATTTCAACTATGGCACGGAATGCCGTACCATATTTCTCATCAAACCTAAATTAATACGTATCCAGTGGTCAGGGAGCAGTTCGGAGCTGCTCGGGTGTCGGGGTGCCATATTCCCCCTGAAGTCGTCAAGGAGCTACTACAAAGTGGGGCCCCCGTTCGATAGCGTTCAATTGGTGCAAATATCTCCAATTTCACTATGGTTTATGATACTTATAACTATAGTTACTGAGGTGAATCTAAACCAATTTATAACTGGGGGGCCCCACATTGTAAGAGTTTCCCGAAAGAATTGAAAAATCCCGGTGAATCGGGGTTGAACCTGGACCTGCAGGCTGAACTACTTGCACACTTTCTGCAAGGATCTTCGAACGGAGCAAACTACGCAACTGGAGACGATGAGCCTCTTGGAATGACAAGGAATGACCGTGGCAGCCTAGGCCTATGATGAGCCCCTAGTAGTTTAAGACATGTTTTTATATGTACAGTCAAGTCTGTGTGCATAGTTTGCTATATTATATTTGATTGCAGTATTTTGTTTCATGTCATGTTATATCATGTCATGTTAGCATGTTCTTTTATGTTGTATTTGTTTTATTGTATGTTCATTTTGTACCATAGTTGCGATTACAATTTGCGCAACTATGCTAAAAGTTACTGTATGGTTCGTGGGAATGCCAACGTTTTTTCAGGTTCGTTGGGCTTCTTCCTGGCCACGAGTGGGATCAAAAACCATAGATCTACCATGGATTGATACCACATATTGACATGTATATTGTAGCAATGATCATCAAAATCAAAATCACAAAATCATATATATATATATAATGATAACAATAGATAACAATAATGATGATACTGATTTTAATAATGCAAAATCGTAATACTACGAAACAAAATAACTATCCCAATAATGATATAATAATGACAAATAACACCCATACATACATGCATGCATGCATACAGACATACATACGTACATACATACATACAGACAGACAGACATACGTACGTACCTACATACATACAGACATACATACATACATATATATATATATATACGTATATATTATATATTAACATCCCCATGGTTCCAGTGGCTTCCTCCATGTGTTGCCATTCTTTTGCTCGCTGGAACAACGGCCGAGGTCACTTCCAGGACAGCTTCAACAAGCAAGCGGACGGCTTGAAGCAGCTGAGCCGCTCGACTGCCTTGGGGGATAACGAGGACTCAGGAATAATAAGATGCAATATCAATATAAACCCACTTATAACTTATACCTTATAACCCACTTTTAAAACCAATTATATAATCATTATGACATATTATGACCATATCTTATGGAATTGTGTTTTGGGTTGCACCCAGGAATATGTAAGCATACTTGTCCCCATATTTTACACCCAGTTTTCGACGGAATCTCCCTCTGTTTCCAACGTACGATTCTGTCCCGCACAACGCCGCAGCACGATTCTTGGGTGCCAAGATGGACCCTTCAGGTTGAGGTGTCCCAATAGGTTAGCAGAGGTCAACATGTTACAGCAACTTACTGGTGCTAAATGTAGGGAATGGATGGGTTGCTGGGGGTTGCTGGGATGATTACTCAGCAGTCCAAGACCTAACCTTTAAACTTTTCTATGTAGCCTGCCTTTTGATCATAGTTTCTTTGATGTTATGTATGGTGAAGTTGCCGTGCAACCGCCAGCGATGTCAAGCTTCTGCTGGGGCGAGGAGAGAGCAAAATCTCCAAGGGTGAGGGGAGAGTAAAAACTAGAATTGATTAATGTACTGCACCCAATTCTTTAGAAAATAAAGCGTTAGCGTGCTGCGAGTGGCAGAAAGTAGTGGCGTTCCTGCACTCAGAGAATGCGGCATATCTTCGCGGCCAGCGTTGAGGAAAAACTTTTTGGAGTTTGGAGCGCGTCCAAGTTTTGTTTAAAACGCAAACAATGGTGTCTGCACATAGCTGGTCTTTTTGAAGCGACGTATGCTTGAACTGGTGTTTGGTTGAAAAGCTGTTTCGGGCCAACACAACCAGTTGCGTCCGCTCGGGTGTGTTACCTAGAGTGCCCGTGCTGGAAGTTTGTTTCGAGCATACCTGGTTCAAGTTGCCCCACGGGATAGTAAAAACTAGGTTTCGAGCCAACACAACCAGACGCGTTCGCGCGAAATGGTGTCCTGAAACCTTCTTGGTCCCAGCCAACATGTTCAATATTCAATTTTTTTGCAGATTTCGTAACATGCTGTTCGGCTAAAACATTTGTTTATATTTCGATTGATCCCCAACATGGCATTTCAAGGCCATTGCTCTGACATACTTTGCCAAACTCAAACCACGACAAGTTTAGACACAGTTTCAAACAAAGGTGAAAACATCGCTTTTTCATACAAGAACTCCGGCCATAAGCCCCATTACAAACCTCACGCCATTGTTTTGATTTTCAAGGGGCGAAAATGTGATACGTGCGAGGTGAGACTTGCACAGCTATTTTGGGCAGAAAGTTCAAACTTTTAGATGCCTGGAGTTTGGCTGGCTAAGATTACTACTAGTGCTTATGGATCATTTCCGAAATTCCCTGCTAAGCACCAGTAAGATGATACTCTTGGTAACTTCTGCTGACCTTAGCCAACCTTTTTTTGAAGGCTAAGGTCTTTTGTGTTTTGTCAAACGGTTCAAAAAATGAACAAGTTCATTATACAGGCTGAAAATATATGAGATTACAATGATTCTGATTGATTTTGTTGATTTGATTTATAGAACAATTATGAAGATGAATATGTAATTTGTTCTCGTGGGGTTCTTTTCTAGCTAAAAGGGTGTCATCTGACCGTAATTTGCATATGAGTTGGTTTTGTTTAAAAAAAAACTTTAAGTTATATATAATGTGCATTTTGTTGGGATACAGATGTCGGCAGATGACAGCAGATTACACCCTGACAGTACTCCACCAGTAACGCCATGTTCTGACTTCTTCCCAAATACGAAAACCACCTATACGCCAAACAAACACCTGCAACATCCTGCAACATAAAACAACAAAAACATACAAAACTGTGTTATGCATTTATATGCAGCATCAAAACCTGACATTGTCTACCATTATTTTGCCATAAAAAAAGAACACATTAAACACATAGAAGCAAAATATGCTGACTTTTCTTGATAAAATCTAACAAATTGAAATCAATGATGTTAGCCGAGTTCAGCAGAGGTTACTAGAGGCTTATTAGATGGTTACCAGAGGGTTACATATAACCTTTTATACTGTTTTTTAACCTAAACCGTCCATCTTAGTGGGCAAATCCTCGGAGCCTTTGTACTTAAGAGTTCGAAAACAAAGCATATCTTAGCAACCCAGCAAACAAAAAGACAACTAGAATTTTACCACTAAATAGTGCAAATTACCGTTGCTCCTTTTTTTTTTGGTGGTGATAGCGTTGCTCCTCTTTTTTTTGGTGGTGCATAGTGTCTATGTACGTATGTGGGTCGACAAAAATACCCAAAACACATTTGCAGGATGTAGCAGTTGGCACTGTGCTAGCTAGGACTGAGAGTCAGCGCACTACAGGCGCGGGCGAACCATTGAAGAGCCATTGCAGATCGAAAATGACCAATGCCTTTATTCACTTTCATTCTATGATATTCCATGTTCAATTCCTGACACTAACTGTCAACTCTTTTGGCGTGTGATTTAAATCTTAATTAAACATGGAACTGCCATGATTATTTTTGATCTTTGGATGTCTTAGCTGACAAAGTCAGTGGTATTGCGCTTTGCGATTGGTGACACGAAGCTATCATGCCATTTTGCAGGCCGAGGATGAGGAGAAGTTTGCCTGCCTCCATCAGCGCCTAGCCGCGGTGCCAACCCCCCAAAGATGGAGGTCTTTACGGGAAATCAACTAGACATATTATCTGGTTGGTGGTTTGGAACATTTTGTATTTTCCATAATATATGGGATAATCCTTCCCATTGACTAATATTTTTCAAGATGGTTAAAACCACCAACCACTTATAAATGGGTGATGTTCCAGCAAGCCACATTTGATGACCGGAGGGGTTGTGTTTTGATTTGCTAGGACTTATTTGCTTCATTTAGTATTCCGACTATCTCAAAGCAGTGCAAAAAACCTGCTGCAAACAGGGGAGAAACAAGACATATGAATATGTAGACAGATAGATTCTTAGATGGATTGGATTTGGTTGGATTGGAATATCCTAAATTAGAGAAACAGATTGTGACACTGTTTCACAGCGCTGTTTCACAGCACTGCGGGGCAGCCCAGGCATGCCAAGGGATTGGAAGTCAAGATCAGCCAACACGTCCCTGAGATTCGGACCGCCGAGGTGGCGGGCGGCTGTAGAAGGTTTCACTCCCAGGTTGGAATATGATGGCATCATAGATACCCAACCTGGTTATGACTAACAGTTCGCCATGGTATAGATGGCCCTAATCGAAATAGATGGTTTACCTAGCTATAAAATGGTGATGTTCCATGGCGAACTGTTAAATAACCAGATGGTAGCTATTTGATACACATGTTTAAAAACATCTAAGGATTATGCACATGTTTAGACTCCTTATACAAATGTGATCAAATTCTATACACATGTTTAAACTGTTTCTCCTGTGGTGGCCATGCCACTATTTTAAAATCCAATGCATCATCCTTTGCCGAGATGGGGACCCGGATGGCGGTTGCAGTTCGTTTGGCGCTAGGAAGGCGTGAAGATTCAAGAGAAGGAGCAGCAGGGATTGCCACCAACCGGAAGTGAAGTCGGATTAAGTTGCCTGTTTTATCGATGAGAAGGTGCCCCAGGTCGTGAATGCAGAGCTGGTTTAGTTGAGTAGCTTCACGATTTGTTTTCTGTTAGGTTTGTATCAACCTAGCTCATGCGGTTTCACATAAACCCACAAGACATGGCTGGGGCGCACCACGTTGCAGCGCCAAATTGAGGGATGTTGGTGGGCGCAAAAGATTGTTGCAAACGATTTCAGAGGCTGATATCTCATCCACCTCCTGCGGAAAGACGATGCGTAAGTTTTTTTTATGTTGTGCCAATACAGGCTAATGAGTGGTTCAATTTATTGTAACATTTCTACATCACGCGCATCAATCTATATTTTTTGGATCAACATACTATCATGTTAGATTGGTTTACCCCTTTCTTTATCTTATAATCTAATATTAACCCAGCTTTGCAACCCAACAGCAGGCTCCAGGGTTCCAAGGTTGCAATGTTATCGGGCAAGGTTCCAAGGTTTCGCAGCAGGATTGCATGGCTGCAGGTTTTGAAATTCCAAGGTTCCAGAGTTCTAGACTGCCAGGGTTCCTGGGGTTCCTGGGGTTCCAGGTTTCCAGGTTTCCGGGGTTCAAGGTTGCAAGCATCAAGGTTCCAGACTTGTTAGGGTCTTGGTTTGATGCATCAACAACGAAATGACCAGTGCCATGCAAAACAAGTTTCCAGTGCGCAAAGGTACCACGGCTCACGGCAAGCACAAAGGTTCCAGACTTGCAAGGGATTGAAGGTTGCAGGGTTCCAAGGTTCCAAGGTTACAGGGCTCCAGGAATCCAAGGCTGCAGGTTTCAATGGTTTCAAAGCTCGAAGATTTCAGAGTTCCAGGATTGCAGCTTCCAGAGCTCTCCAGCGTTCCAAGGTTGCAATGTCACCGGGCAAAGTTCCACGCTTGCACCACGATCCCAAGGATGCAGGTTTCCAAGGTTTCAGGCCCAGTTCAAAATTGAAGGGTTCCAAGATTTTAGGGTTTCAGCTTTCCAGGGTTCCAAGGTTCCAGAACATTCCAGAACTATCTCTCCAGGTTTTTCAGGGCTCCATGGTTAGGATTTGCCGACACATGAAACAGCCAGCAAAGGGTTCCTTCAAAGGTTCAGGCAAAGGTTTCAGCATCACAGTCTTAGCAAGGGATCGTCGTCTTTAATTGCCTGCCACAATGGAAAAAATGAAGAAACAAAAGGAAACCCTAAGAAGATGCAGAAGTTGTCTTCATATAGGTTCCAGCAAGGCTGCAGAACTCTTCCGACAAAGTTCAAGCCAGACTTCCAACATCACAACCCGGACCATTAGGCAAAAAGAAACAAAACAAAAAAACAACGATGCCCACACATGGTTCACAAGAAGATGTTCCAGCCAGCGGTTCCAGCCCGCAAGGTTCCAGCAAGGCTTCACCAGGTTCCAGCATGGTTCCAGTGAAAGGTTCCAGTAAGGTTTCGCAGCATGGTTCCAGCATGGTTCCAGCAAGTTTCCAGAGGAAGTGTCCAGCAAGCGGTTTTTCGGGGTGTGCATTTTCCTGTCACCACTCCCCTGCCCCAGAGATTGGAACCGAACAGATTCGCTGTTGAGAACAAGTGGTTTCACCAGCCAGAAAACATGCCAAACAAATATGTCTTATGAAACTGTGTTTTTACATGTATTCAATAATGGCAATGCTTAGAACATCTTAGAACTACGTTTCAAAATGTTTCAAATGATCCACAAAATGAATGCTGGAACAATGTTTGAACATGAAAGTACACGAGTGAATCCGAGTGAACAGAATGGACAAGCCATGCATTAAGTTGCAAAGATTAATTTAGACTCAACACTTGAAGCCACATATCTGGGACCTGGCGCAAAGATTCAGTTATGCAAACTTCCAGGTAAATCCTCATGTTATACTATGAACCCCCATTTAGAGAAATTCATTGCTAAGCCGAGCAAGAGACATTAAAGAACAACTACTGGACCCACACGTGCAGCGCGTTCCACAAAGTTCTCACATGGTTCCGCAAGGGTGCCAAGAATTTGTAGCGAAGGTTCCAGAAAGGTTTTAAAAAGGCTTCAGCGGGGCTCCAGGAATTCTAGACTCCAGCCAGGAATAGGTGCCAGCAACAAGTTCAAAGAAGAAGATCTTCATCTTTAAGTGTGCGCCCTGCCCCCCCATTACCTGAAAGAACCCAG
Organism: Cladocopium goreaui; assembly: GCA_947184155.2. Lineage (NCBI taxonomy): Eukaryota > Dinophyceae > Suessiales > Symbiodiniaceae > Cladocopium > Cladocopium goreaui. The sequence goes on along the minus strand of CAMXCT020006548.1, from coordinate 299,381 downwards.
CACATTAAGCAAAGCAAGAAACCATTGAAACGAAGCAAGAAAACAAAAACCAAGCGGAAACAATAAGCACCAAAACGACACGCCACAAAAGTTTCCCAACGTGCTGTCAAGATGGTTCCAGGAGGTTCCAGCCAGAGTTTCAACAAGGTTCCGGCAAAGTTCCTGCAAGGTTCCGGAAGAGTTCCAACATGGTTCCGGCACGCTTCCGCGAAGGTTCCAAAATAGTTCCAACAGGGTTTCAGCAAGGTTCGGGGAAGGGTCCGAAAACGTTCCAGCATTTTCGTGGCACCACTCCTCGGCCGCAGAGATTGAAACCCAACACTACCGCTGTTGGGAATAATCTACATAGCCTTCTCGTTTCATAACATACAATACATACATACATATATAATATAATATAATATAATATATAATATAATATAATATAATGTAATATATAATATAATATAATATAATATAAAATAATATAATATATAATATAATATAATGTAATATATAATATAATATAATATAATATAATGTAATATATAATATAATATAATATAATATAATATTTATATAATATAATATTTATATATATATATATATCCCTATGGATCCAAACACTGTCTAAGAAGAAACTTAACCCCCCAAATCATAGCCCAGTCCCACTTCTTAAGAAGCTACGGCTGGATCCATGGGGCCATCGGGATGATTCCGCCGAGCTGTGAAGGAGTTGCAGAGGGTCTTTCAGGAGATCAACAAGTTGCGCTCCTCGGCCGTGGTAGCCTTTGGTAATTTTTCGAAAAAACCGCTTGCTATGGAAGATATATGGAAGATATATTAAATTCTATGGAAAATCTATGGAACATCCAGGAAATCTATGGAAATCTATGGAAAATCTATGTAAAATCTGGATATTTTATAGATGATTTTACGTATAACAATGGTGATGCTCCATGGCTATGAAGGTCAACTCTGATTTGAGAATGACAGAAAACATATAGACCTTCCAATACCTTGGATTGATTTTACTTCACAATGGAAGTTTAATGCGGGAACCGTTTTGGGGAATTTAATTTTGCCACAAATTGCTGGGTCCACGTTGGATGAGTACTTCATTACAATAGCTTTTACTTCCACGATGGCCATGTTTGATCAGAAGAGGATAAAATGGCGGCACTTGCATTCACCGCTGTTATTTCCAGGATAGTATCCCAGTTGTTTGCTTCATCTTGACAGTATTTGGGCCAGACTTGGGTGTAGTTTGAGTTATGAGTGGATATACATACATAATATATATATATAATCTCTCTCTCTATTTATATATATATATATCATTGTTATAGATTGTTATCACCATGATTATTCACAATGAAACTCACGAAAGGTGCGTTCCCATCAGTGGTACCCTTTGGTTGTTTAACATAGACAAGACAAATGGCTCATTTACAGATGACTTATGGAGACAGAGAGAGAGAGAGAGAGACAGATGATTTAATGATTTATGATGATTTGCCTTTTAAACATTTGGGCAAATTATAGTGACCTCACTGTGACCTCACTGGAATCATGGTTGGTAAAGGGAAATCATGGTTGCCTTATTTCCGGACAGTGAAATATGGTAATTTACCCAGAAACATGGTGATTTTCCATGGCTACCTGAAGTTGCCATGTGGTTTTTCACTCCCAGGCTCCATGCAGCAGCTCTATGCTGAATACTCAGAGATTTTCATCTCCGTGAAGGAGAACACTCGCCGTGTGCCTTGGGATATGTTGTTTTTGTATCATGATCAGGCTTAACTGAGGTTTTTAATTTTACGTATATGCAACAAGAACTGTAACTATTTACGATGTATCCACATCTAGATCATCAACAATGCAATGTAACTGATATTATGTACTAATATATATCTTGTATAGTCTGCACGTGTTTGTTTGCACTTAGTACTGGATTTCATACATTACACACACACATATATATATACACGACTATAGGTTCTATATCCATATTATCCATGTTGTTCTCACAAGTAGATATTTTTCGAGGGTGGGCATTTCAGCTATATGTTTGTTTGGTTTAGAAGTCGTTTTTCTTCCGGAAGTTCACCCCGTGGATTTTTTTTGTGCCGTGGTCAGGTGGCCAAATTGGAGGATACGATGCAGGTGGTCTCGGCTCGAAATCCAGTGGAACAGCACCACTTCCAGGCGGACCTGGCCACTTCTTTTTCAAATGGGATGAATGGGGATTTAACATGATTTAGACATTTAAACCATGAAGTTTTTGGGGGATTGAGTGGAATTTGAATGGGATTTCATGGCACATCATGGGATTTAATGGAATTGAACCAGGACAAAACAGGGATGATAGCAGGAATTGATGCGAATTTGTGCTGATTAATGTTCCCAGCAACTAGCGAGACAGTGAGACACGATTTACCAAACTAAAAGAATGTGATTTTCCGTAGCAAACTGTTGAATTTCTAGAGGGTATGCATGGGCTAACCTGGTAGCATATGATGAGATTCAAGCGACAAAACAGCGGAATTCAAGCAACAGAAATGATGGTCGTATAATGGGAATATAGTGGTGGTTTATTCCGATACGTTTCTGGTTGGTGGTTTGGAACATGAATTTTATTTTCCATAGATTGTGAATAATCAAAAAAACTGACTTTCATACTTTTCAGAGGGGTTGAAACCACCAACCAGATTATTAGAAATCGCTCAGGCTGACAATGGCGGATTTAACCAACGGCTGTATGTGGATTCATTGTTTTTTTGTCGCACGCCGACGTCACTGGAATGATGGGAATTGCAAGGAGACTCATCCCCGAATGGTTTTAGTTCAGATTGTTGAATTGCTATTTTATATATATATATATATCAATACAAATTGTTTCATCTAGATGTATGATATAGATTCTAGATTGATATAGATTGATATAGTTGTATGGATAGAACTTGTTTTATATCTCTGTAGTCGTTTTCATGAGCGTGTCCAAACATAGGGGAAATAGCCCAGGTTATTGTTCTAACGGAAAGGTCATGATTAGGTGAACTCGTGGGATTCGAATCCAGCCTGAAAAAAACATGCTTGGCAGTGACTCTCTGGATAAATAAAAGAATGGTGGTTTGCTGTGAAGAGATATGATGGTCATCTGCTTTAATGGCTTCTACTGATCTTCTTTCTGATCTTTTTACGGGGGGAGTCATCCCACACAGCGATCCAATAGCAACCAACGGAAGTGAATGACAGGCACTGTCCATTTGACGGGCGTTCATTTGAGTTTTTTTTTTTTTTTGCACCCTGATCTGGAAGAAAACTTACGATTTCACAGGTAGGCCAGGTACAGTAGGTCTACGTTTTTGTACGGGTTGAAGACTTGAATGAAGGGAATGAACATCTAACAGGAAGACTTTAAGCTGATATATTTCGGGCCAAAAAACATGTAAACACTATGGTTTCATGTAGATTCTCCCTTCCAGCTACACCAGAATGTTGTTTGGAGTTCTTTCATGTTTCACAATTCGAAAACTGCAAGATCATTTTTTGACACACCCATCCGAACTCATCCAACTCTCCCTTTTACGAATAAATCAATCCATTGAAAGCTGCAAGCCAAACTTAACCTAACCAATGGCCCCCGGTTTCTACAGGAAACCATTCAGCGCATCCAAAGCCAAGTGGACGACAACGAGACACGTCTCCAGTCTGTGGATCGAAATCAGGCCTGGATGCGCTGGACATTTGCATTTTCTTATAGTATGCATCTAAACATCTAAACACGGATGAAAATTGTGTAAAAATAGATAGATATGTTAATATAATTATACATATTTGTATGTATGTAATGCAATGTAAGGTTGTGTTGTGTTTTGTTTTGTTATTCTATATACTGTGTTGTATTGTTATGGAATGTTATGTAATTATACAATGTTATGTGTATAATGTTGGGATAATGTTAGGTAATGTGTTGTTAAGTTACGTAATGTTATAATGTATGTAATGCCGGGTAATGTTAGGTAAAGTGATGTAATGTTATGTAAAGTTATGTCATGCAATGTAATATATGGTGATGTTATGTACTGTAGTGTAATGTATTGTCATGTTATGTACTGTATTGTAATGTAATGTAAATGTTAGGTAGTGCTAGGTAATGTTATGTAAGGTTATGTAAAGTTACGTAATGTTATGTAATGTTATGTGCAGTCATGTACTGTAATGTAATTATTGGTAATGTTACGGTAATGTTGTGTAATGTACATTTAATGCAATTTTGTAATGCATGCATGTATGTTTGTATGTATATAAACATGCTTTGTTCATTGCCACTCTTGCTTTCCAGACTGGCTAGGGGAATCGATGGGTTTTCATGGATTTCGTGTCAGATTGCCATCAGCGGGCGAATTGAGCAAGTGGCCCATAGCCCCTTGGCGCTGGCAGCAAAGCTTGGGAAAAGAGGTCCAATGTTGTGCAGTTTGCACCCTATGTTCTTGGTATGATTAGATGTTGATCAATGTTAGATATGAATTCTAGATATAGTGAATACACATTGTATTGTATATATGCACGTATTTATGTATAATATGCACTTACAATATGCACCATAACTATATATATATATACATTCCTATTTTACATTACAGTTGTAGCTGTAGCTTGTTCGTGGTACAACAAAAAAAACTGCCACACTCTCCATGGGCAAATCACGCTGCTGGTTGTGACTGTTCCAAGGGAAGTCATGAGGTTTCTGGCTTTAGGCCATTTGGTATTTGAGTGGTGTTGGCAAATGTCCTTTCACTTGCCGGCAAGTTTGGTGATGTTCCATGTAGCACTACACCCAACTTGGGGCGATGTTTACAGTTTGGGGATCGTTTGCAGTTTCTACCAATCTGTAGTCACAGTTTGTCTTCCTACACAAAGAATTTCATGCAAAATCAGTACGATGAATTTCCCAATAAGAATATATGTAAAGATAATAATGATATATACTGTACATGTATATAAGCTGTAAATACATCGGTTTTTGACCCTTGGATGGTCAACACTAGACCACCAAGCCAGATGTAAGCTGGCTGATCCCATTTACTAAGTGCGTTACATCCCTGTTTCTATGTGGGATAAGGAAGGTTAATACACTTACAACTGGGGTTTCAACCCACGTACTAAGTGGGATTAGCCACCAAGTAGGAACCTTATCTATTTAATATATATATATATTTAATTAATATAAATTTGACCAATATACTGAAGATCCCTTAAATCAGACTTGATTGGACGATCATCCCACTTGATAACTGGTTACTGCAGTCCTTTAAGAGGGACTTCACCCGCTAATGGGATACCCTCGGGTAGTCAAACGTGGCTTGCTGGAAAACCCACCTTTTAGTTCGAGGATTTGTTCCAGCCACTATGCTCCCCATAAAGCCACAATTAAACCAACATTAAACCTCCATTTACCAATGGTTATCTCGATATATTTTGATGGTTATATACCAATGGGAGTTACGATATTTGGGTTATACCACATACCAATGTTTGTTTTATACCATATACGAATAGGATACTAATGGGATAACCCAAAGCAAAAACATGCTCCAAAAATGTGCTCCAAATACGTTCGAAGTTCGGTTCCGCGTTTAGGCTTGGAACCCTTCCAGCCAGAGATCAAGAGTTTGGAGCGTCGTTGCGGGGTGCGCGGCACGGGATGGGTTCGATATATGGGAAATTCCCCATTAAAAACGGAGGTTTTAATATGTTTTAATAGGAGTATCATGGGAAAATATGGAAAACACGCACTATAAATGGTGTTTTTTTTTTTTTATCCGGGAAATTCATCGAACTAAATATGGTGGGTTTTCCATTGCCATGTTTGATCAATTACAAGAGGGCACGCGTTCTTTCAGTGTTGATAGTGTCTCAGATGTGCGTACATATTAACTATGTATATAATATATATATAATTGTAAATATGTACAGTTGCATAGTTTTATGTGTATGTATTTTTATATGTGTATTCAGTTATGCATATACATATATATATATACACATACATGTTAACATTTGTATGTACACGTTATACTTTCCATCCCTCTACTTTGCCCTGCACTTGTGATTCCAACCAGCAATCTAGAGTTGTGTTGAAACCATGAACCACGAGAAGGAAAAGACGTTGTGAGATGGCTGGAAACAAACATTTTTTTATAGCGGCTGAATAATTTAGCACAATGCGGTAGACCCAAAAAGTTAGTTCATGTCAGTTGCATATTCACCCCAAAACTTATGATGTATTGTCATTGTAAGTTGATGTAAGAATAGCTCGGGATTGTCTTTCCATTTTGGCTTGGGACTTGTCCCTTCAGCAACTACGGCTCATATTTTCAGAGAAGTTTCTACCACCAACCAGTATGAGAAGGAATGCTTGGCCATAAATCCAATCCCTAAGCTGTTCCATGAAGCCAGCTCTTATAGTTTTAAGATGTTTTAAGATAGTATAACCAACTATATATAACTATTATAGTTTATGTTTTAACTGTTATATTGGGTTTACTAAATCTTACTAATTTTGGTGTGTAAACTCCATGAACTTCATAGACCATGATGAACTATTGATATCTCGTCGCAGGTGCTCGATGCCGAAGTGCAAGGATTGGAGTTGTGGCAGTGTCCCGTCCAGCGTTTCCGCCGGCCCCGGCCCGTTGGAGCTACAACGACTTTCCCAACGATAGTTGAGGTAAAATCCAATGGAAATACCATGGTAAAATTTCATGTCAAATTTGCATGGAACATCTGTAACATCTAAATACCATGGTACAAAAAATCCAGTTGTATTACTTGTAGGATGGACCTGGAGTCTGCAAAAAATCCATTTTCCAGTCGCCAGAATCTTTGTTTTGAACATTGTGGGATGGCATTCAATGCATCCAAACGATGTTCTAAGCTGTTTTTCCGGGCGGGTGCATAGGTTCCTTCCGTTGTTGCTTGATCGAAGTTGCAGCTTCGGCTGCTCAACAAGAAGCCATTCATATAAAGTTTCGTTTGAAAATCGTGTGCCCCTAAATTCGCTGGCTAATTATCATTATCCTTAAAATAACGATGTGGGGATATTTGGAAGGCATACTCAATTTACGGACACACCGAAATATATAGGATATATCCCGTGATATTCATTGATATTCCCATTTATATCAGCATGTGTCTTGGATTTCCCATTTTTCCATTATCAAACAGTCGTTATTGTATGGCCATCGGTGCCCGGAGCTGTTTGATATAGCTCTGGAAAATCACATAAAACCACACTTGCCTTGAAATAAAGCAATTCATCGAACATCATCGAAGTAAAAGGGCAATCTACTGTATACACCCTCTTAAATCCTCTATAAAATTCTATAAATAGAGGTTTAAATGGGAACACCATTTACAAATATGTGGGATTTCCCAGCCCATGTTTGATGACCCTGAGGGAATACCATCCAGCAAAGCGTAAAAAAGTCATTGTCATTACCAGATCATCATTTGCCAAATTTGTATCCCCAGATCCATCCCGATATGGAAAAACGTCTAAAACGTCCCATCCCTATCCCATAGGATCCATGTATGCTATATATGGTAACATTTACCATCATTATACCCCAAATGTTAGCATATATACCATACATGGATCCTATGGGTATGAGGTTGTTCCCATGGTTCCAAGGCATGGTAGCACGGAGAAATTTGAGGAGTACACTTTGAAGTTCCAGCAGTGACTCCGCAGATTTGCTCTTCGTGAAGGAGGATCCAGCCTATGGGGATACAATGGGGATGCCATGGGGATAAATTGAAGCTAGAATGATATACATATATATATATATGTATATACATATATATATATATATAAATGTGTATACATATATATATATATATATGTAGAGTTATATGCCACCAATCACTTGATTTGATTATAGATACAGTACATCTAAATCCGGATGAATTGTAGCGACGACCTCACTGTGACGTTGCTTTGCAAAATGGATCCAAATTGCTTTATTTCAAGGTGATGAATTATCAAGTCATCCAGACAATATCCTGGATACGCATACATCGATCTGTGTTGTGTTTTTGGGTTTAGATGAATTTCCCACAGAACCCGTTAAAAGTTGTCAACATTCAGCATAAAGATAACAAACCGCCCCCAAATATACAGTAATTGCGGATTTCCCAGATATGGTATAAATGGGCTATATCAAGATCGTACCAACTAGAATCTGGAACGATGTGGCCCAGGGACGGTGGGGGCCACGGAACGTAGCACCCTGGAATTTTGGTAAACCGATCGGTGACAGGTATGTTTAATCCAAAATTCAATGGGGCAACTTACCAACTTTACAGTGGGGACAGCAACAACTGATGCCCAAACCCGTTGGTGCATGATTCTTTTCGCGGTAAACCACATAGTAAATCATCTCAGTAACCATCCGTTGGGGGGTCCGTTTAAATGATACACTTAGGGGTATACTCAAGAATAACCCCCCAATTAGGAATGGTTTATTGTTGGGTGTACCCCCATTATAGTTTGTGTTTCACCATTTTGAAGGAAGACCTCGTTTTTTCCCTCAGGGTATCTGAGATTAAGTAGCTATCAAATTTACGTAGATGAACAACACCAGCGAATTAACTAATGAGTTGTGCAGGGTGGTGCCCCCCAGTTGTGTGTGTGTGTGTGTGCGTGTTGATTAATGTTCACCTCATTGACTAGTTTGACAAGTATCTACCATAAACTCAAAAATAAAATCTTGGTTGAAAAACAACGTAGCTAATCCAACTATACCGCGTTGAAATGTTAATGAATTGCACCAACGTTATCCAACCTTCGCGTTAGTTCGACACCATGGGTTTTTTCGGTCGCTGCTGAGGCAGAAGGCAGACTTGCAGAAATTGCAGGCAGAAATCGATGCGCGAGGCAATGGCTACGATCTACCCCTGGTTGATGAGAAGGGGCTATGACCGGCTTATACCATCCTTCAATATCATTCATATTTTTTTGTGATTTTAACAATCCAGGACTTAGGAATGCAACATGTTTGACCAACCAGATGGAATGACAGAGGGTTTTTAACATTGTTCATGTTGAAGTAGAAGTTAGAAGATCACGCTGGGTAATCAAATGTGGCAGCGGGACATCCCAATTCTTTTTCTCCGTGGAGGTGTTACAACTGTCGCACCATGCCATTTCTTGAGTACCGGGGATCCTTCAACGCCACTGGCGTCCCTGGGCTTTCCCCCGCAAAGCGGTCGACCAAAAGAAACTACACTGAGCCCGGCCCGGCAGCCAGATGGACCTCACTGCACTACCAAGATGCACTCAGTCACTAAGATCCTTGAAATGATGGGAACCGTTCGAGCCGATCATCCCCAAAACCGGCCAGCAGTGAGAATGATTCCAATCCCATCCTACCTACCCCTTGGACTCCAAAATGATGAGTAGATCCAAGCATGTTACGCCAGGTGACTGAGGGGGATTACCTTTTCGCAATCACACATGGCCCAAGAAGATTCCGTATTTGCAGATAGCTTGTTCCCAGCAAATTTACCATTGGACAATAAACATAGCAAAGGAAAATGGCCCCAAAAAATAGATCATACACTCCAAACTTGTGATTTTCGCTATGTTAAAAGACTTAAGTTGCACCCCAAATGTGTACAACTTATACCATGCGCCCCTCAGTTGACCCGATTCCAGTCGTGTGGCCAATCCGTGCCTCTCAGGTGGACTGCTGGAAGACTTGAAGGATGAATTGGCGCAGACTCAGATGCCTAGCTGAACCCGAAAAACTGGGAAGTTCTTCCGGGAATTTTCCCGGATTTTCGCCAGGGAAATCTATGTGAACATTTGATCTATCTTGGTAGATCGCCCAGGAAAAAGTCCGTTGAGCCTATTCTGAGAGTAGAAGGTTCCTGGGTGTTGACATGTGTTGACATATTTGGGCCCTGCTCTCGGTTGCTAAGATGCGACGCGCATCGATAAAGGAGTGATTCCATCCCAATTTGGGGTTCTCATTTTTTTTAGCTCATGGCTGGCGATGGCTGGTGGCTGGTTATAACAACGTAATTGTCTGGCCAAATAAGTTTTACGAATGACGGTTACTTAGGTGAGGTTTCCCGGATGTGTTTTCATGTCAAGTCTTGGAGCCACACGTTGCTCAGATGTGTACCTCGCGTGTACCATGCCCTGAGCTGATTCTTACAATGGACAGTCTTTATTGCAGAATAGCCATGAGATTTAAGCAGAATGCAACTTTGGTTGAGTGGTTTCGTTTCATAGTTTAAACTGCTGCCATTAATGGCATTTATCTATCTATATATATATTCAAATTATATACATACACATTATATTATATATATATACATTTGCATTATATATATATTTATATATATATATACATGCATATATGCACATTATTTCAAAAAAAAACTAAGCAACATCTTCCTGCAGTGACTCCAAGAAATACTTTAAGCTGGCCTGCAACCTTGCAACCTACAAGTATTTCCTCAAAAAAGCGTAGCGCGAGAATTATATATTATAGAATTATGACCCATAGGATCCATGTATGCTATATATGGTAACATTTACCATCAATATACCCCAAATGTTAGCATATATAGCATACATGGATCCTTTGGGTGAGGTAAAGATCAAAGATTGTCATCAAGTTCCTGGAAAGACATCCTTTGGATTTGGATCTCTTTAATTGGATGGGTTTTTGTAGCGTACATGTCAATCCACCGCTCCTGACCTGTCAAAAATATTCCAAAATCATCAAACATCCATGGCCCTGGTAAAGATCATGATTTTAAATAACAATTTATTCCGAAATTCCTCTGAGGAAAAAGGAAAGGGAAACTGAAACCATACTCTTACGTAAATATAGGGGGTTCCTGCAAAGTGTCCAATCATCCAATTCTGGGAACGTAGCTTCTAAGATGAAGAGAACGAAATCAGTGATACCTCTCTCTCTGTATATTAATCTCTGCGTATTCACACATATATATATATATAATATTATATTCAATTATCTATATTTATATACAATGCATTTCTTTCTTCATACCTATATATATATACATATATATATGCATGTGTGTGTATTACTATGTGCTCTCTGATGGTGTCATGTCATGTCATCGTTTTATCATGGCATGCATGGCCACCTGCAGCATCTCAGTCGCCCAGGAGACGTTTGGTGCGAATTGATGGCAATGTGGACGTGATGCAGCGCCATGGTGACCGATGGGCGCCCGGGGGAACGAATGAGTCAAAGTCAGAGAGAGAGATGGAAAGGAAGACCAACTGGGGATATACCTGGATAGACCTATGATTTAATACATAATATATATATATATATATATTCAATAGAGAGAGAGAGAGATGAAGATATATCATGACTTGATACATTTGAATTCTCTCTCATTTTCCACTCCCACCTGGTAGGATGATTCTGATGCCCCAGTCAGTGAGTGGTTTCAGCTCGCATTGAACACATCAAGCATGGTGCAGTGCAGAAGTTGGATTGTTCTAACTGCAAATCACCATATTATGGTTCCATTTAAGATGCACCCGATGATGAACAACTCAACTGATACCAGGTGATACCAAGTGTAATTTCTGGCAGACAATTGCCGTCATTCAGATGTAGATTTCGAGGTTGCCAGGTTTGAAGATAGAGATCTCGCTAGGGCAGGCCCGGAGCTTCCATTGCAAACTTGCGACCTCAGTTGATCAAACTTGCGATCCCGGAAGTTTTTTTTTTTAGTGGTTGTGTTTGTTTCTTTTAATCATGAGGGCTCCAGATTTCTTCAAGATTGCCTCAGGCATCTTGAGAAAACCACCGATTGGATGCATTTTTGGGGCCCTCAGGAAGTACTTCACGGGCTTCGGAAAAGGCCTGCAGGACGGGACAAACACTGCCGTGCGTCGTGCAGTGTTTGTCCACTGGCAATTGGAAGGCATCAAATAGGTATAGCACAGTATAGCCACAGAGCCTTCTTTTCAACTTTTAACAAGCAAATGCAAGCAACTGCTAGCTGCTAGCTGGAACGCGGAAAAACAGTGAGAACATCATGATTGATCATGCCACCCTCATTTTTTCTGGAAAATGGCCATGATAAATAAAGTCAGGTAGGATTTGGCCCTAGCTTGAAGGCACAGGAATAAGGTAAGCATATTATAAGTTTTGATATCCTCACTTGCTTACCGTAAGTGGTAAACTAAACCTTCGTGTTCCCAGCTGTTGAAAGACATGTGAGTACAGCAGCGGAAAGGTCCAGAAATTTGACTTTACCAACTATGGCAACCCCCAAAGAGAGTGAACAAGATAGGAAAGTCAATTCTTGAAATAGCGGCAAAATACCGTTCTATACTTCTGGGGATGACTGTAACTGAGAATCTGACCCTGGCTTCCGTATCAAAGATATACTGTCATCCTGTTGTTGAATCTTATTATCTGCACTGACCATTTGTTGTTGATGTGCGGCTGATGTGCTATCTCCTTGGTTCTCTTCCCGTCATTGTTGCTTCAATTCCCTCTCTCTTCTGTTTGCTGCAATCTCGATGGCAAGCTAGTTGTTTCCACGCATTGTCACAAAACAAAAGTTGCTACTGTAATAATTACTCTCTCATAATTTAACATTGCTATTGAACATGGCTAATCTATAGATGAGTTACCTATTAAACATTGTATTTTTCCATCGGTATGTTAAATGTCCAGAGGGTACTCTTTATATAATGAATAACGATCCCGCTAGCTATGAATATAATTGTTTATTTCTCAATTATCAATCATGATCAGTATCAGTATCCCACTATATTCCCATAACTGCTCTATTGGGGATAAAATAGAACTGTAGTCAAAAGGGTTTATAAAGCAACTTACTAAGCCACCGTGGAAAACTCACATTTTCAGGGTTTCATGGTGATACATATATATATATATATATAATTGGCAATATTCCCGGGGATATATAATGGAATGTATTGCAAGGTTGAATAACCCATGGTGATCCAGGAAGTGTAGGTGGTTTATCATGCGATATCCAATAGATATCTAGAACTAATTTCATAGGTGATATGCCTATTACAGTATCTATATATATATATATCTATATATGTACATTATATATTGTTCCTAACATAGAAAAACCATGCAATGTCAACCTTGGACCTTTTAACCCGTGGGCTGTTGATGAATCAACCAGCGTTGATCAATCGAGGGTTGACATTGTGCAGAAAACTCGGGCTTGAACTAGGGAAATTGAGATTTGATTGCGGAACACATCATATACTGTATCATAGCACAACTTGGGGTTCCATGTGTGGTTGTAATTCTGACTCAGCAAGTGTCCAAATTTTATTCTTTTTGTTGATTGGGTTCGCGCGCCCAGGGGGCCTCTATCACCCTATTCTATACCCCAAAAGCGCGCGAACCCATTGAGTAAGAATTTGGCATTTCAGCAGCCCCAATTCTATGACCTTTTTCACCCTGAAAATGTATGAAAATGTGGGGTTTCCCATGGGTTTCTATGGCGAAGTCAATCTCCGCCAGGACACCACGCGCTGCGTCTCTGCGGGCGAAGCCTTGCGCAGCCCACGCCCGACGCCGCCGCGGCCGCAGTCGGCCACAGCGGCCGCTACAGGTGGGGCTCTACCCTCTGGTTATTTAACATAGCTATTGAAAAGAAAGGGCCCACATATATATATATGATGATAAACAAAATATGAATTACAAAAAACATATGTTTTTCCTTAGTTGCTTTAAATAACCAGAGGGTAATTGAAATCATGTTGGATGAGGATGCTGAAATCCCAATGAAATGGCTGATATGGCTGCTGAAGTCTTTCCCTCATCATGGTTTAACCCATATATATTTGAATCATATTTGTGCAAAGATCCCTATGCGTGATGCTTAATGAAGCCTCATCAAATGCCTGGTGAATTGATCAACATTAACATGATTTAACATGTCATATCCAGCTGGTACTTATCAGGTTATCCCTGTGGATCTGCCTGAATTGAAGCTAAGATTCCTCATTAATATCCTATACATGTCTAACATGTCCAAGGTTACAATGTGGCCCCCCCAGTTATAAGTTAGTTATTTTAATATATTTTAATTAATCAACCCGTTTTTTTAGATAGTTATAAGATATGAAAAGTATCATGCACACCATAAATCATGGTGATATCCGAGTTGTGTTCACCAACTTAGCTGTCATAAACGGGGCGCCCCCCTGGCAGGCTTGCCCACTCTCTGCGGCTCCGGATCACCCAGGCCATGTTCAATAGCTAACAAATTACCAGAGGGGAACATACAGAATGTAAATGATCTAAACAAGAAACTTGTCGTTGGTTGCACATGTATTTACCATCTGATTTACATGTGCGTTGGTTGTATGTATATATATATATATATGTGTATATATAATATATATATATATGTATATGTATATATATATATACACGTACATATATGTCAATGCGTTTTTTCCTTGCTTCCTTAACATAAAAAGCGACTCTGATCTTGCAATCGCATCTTTAGCAACCCGCAAATGATAGAACAGTAAAATCCTCCATAATCCTTGGCACTTGTCATCCTTCTCTAAAGTATAGCGGTGAATTTAGCAAAGAACGATGATTTAACCCATTGACATTAATTATATGTTGTCCATGTGCTTTTTTTCCTATGCTTTTCCTCAACATTCATGGTTGTTTCCCATGTTGTTCCGAAAAAAATATGTGTTCGTTTCCCATGTTTTTGCCCCAAATTCATGGTGTTTCTATGTTTTTCCCCATGTTTTTCCTATGTTTTTCCCATGTTTGTCATGGTTTTTTCTATGTTTTCCAGGTTTTTTCCCCACGTTAAGCCCTGAGTTTTTCCCAGGCGTCGTCCCTGGAGCTCCAAGGAGATTCGTAGCCGCGACCTGGACTGAGGCGGAGCGACTGGTGACTGGTGACTGGGTAAATTATAACGACCTCACTGTTCTCCCGAACCCTGGAATCATGGTTTAGATATAGGGGAATCATCCCCAAATGGCCGCAAGATTCAGGTTAGTGAAATATTATAATTTAACATAGCTATTGAAAATGGTCATAGAAATAGTGAGTTTTCCCATTAATAGCATGGTGATTTTCCATAGATAAGTTTACGGTAATGACTAACATAGCTATTGAAAATGGCCCATTTATAGATGGTTTTCCCATTAATAGCATGGTGATTTTCCATAGTTTTTTGTATGTTTACCAGAGGGTAAATCGTATATCATATGTGTAAACTTTTACATCTATACATATGCCAAAAATCAGATGGTATACCATGTAAATTGTGTACCATCTGTATAGATGTAAAATTTCACCGCAATGACTGTTCTGTATATCATATGTGTAAACTTTTATGTAATTGTTCGATGTATATATTCAAACATATGGCGATAGAGAGAGAGAGATGTGTGTGTGTGTGAATATGTATAGGTAAGTGCATGCATATATGTAGATATGCATATAATCTATAACTATGTTTAACATATGTTTATATTTATATATAGCTTTAAACGGTATTTCTGTTGGGAATTTAACATTGATATATATATATATATATGATGCAACAATATCAACATATTACCCTTCAAAAAGCGGGATTAAGCTCATGTAGCCTTTTGTTGACCAAGCCTTATATACTTGGTTCTGTGGAGTTTGGGGCCCAGGGCCAGCAGATATATCAGCCATCCCAGAATGGGGTTGGATCATGTTGGTCATCTCTTTTTTCCATGTGGATTGACTGCTGCTCCATTAATGCCCTCCAGTCCGAAACTGATCCAATTGTAAGGCCCTATGAATTTACAAATAGGGACGTGCAGATCCCAGTCTCTTAATGTTTATTTTTTTCGCCCAGTCAATATGGAAAATACGCACTTAATTCATCTTAATTCCACTTAAACAAACCGTTATCCACTTACAGTTCATTATTCAGTTCTTTATTCAGGCAGAAAAAAAGGTAGGGTGAGACAGAAAGGAACATGATGGACATGGACAAGCATGGAGGGTTTGAACCAAACGGTTTTTTTTCATTTTTTGTTGAGGCACTCTTCAGTGTCCAGGTCCGGCTGAAGAATTAAACATCCCCAACTGGGTCTGCGAAAAGAGAAGCCACAGAGCACGACCAAGTGGATATCACAATGTGTATAACATATATATCTGAATTAAAAGGGAGGGGGGTGTTGTGAGCGCCAAAATGTTTGCATTTTTGACATTTCATTTCTGCAAAAGATACCAAACCCTGTTCTTTCCAGAACCAAACATTGTTGCTTCTGTAACAAAAGCAACCACTGTGCATCCTCAACAGCTCTCCCAATGTCCTATATAGATACATTGTTTCAGCCAAAGCAAACATGAATAATAGATAAAAACAACAAAACAAACAAGTGTAAGTGCCTTTCCAAAGAGTGCAGCATTGCTTTAAAAATGTATAGACTCTACATCTCTACAGGAGTTTCCCTCAACATATGCAATAGTTCTTTTGGACATGTGCATTCTAAACAGGTACCAATTTATGCAATATGTTCACTATAAACCATGAAGGAAAATTGAATTTGCAAACTGCACTTGTAAAATAATTTTGCATAAAGAACACCATTCCTCAATGTAACAGTCCCTTTGCAAAAAGTGTGGCATTGATTGAAAGATAAGTAGCATTTAAAAAATGTGCATTTTAAGCAGGCACCAATTTATGCAATTTGTTCTCTATAAATAATGAAGGAAATAAACATGCAAACATCACTTGTAAAAAGATTGTGCATAAAGAACACCATTCCTCCATGTATGCAACAACCTTTTGCACGCATTGTTGCATTCTTTGAAAGATGTGTAGCATTACTTCCCAATTTCAAGGAGAACCCTCCCATGTATGTACTGAAGGATTTCAGAAATCATAGCATTCCTGTAGGAAAAATGTAGTATGTTGTTTTGCAAGATTGGATCTATTCTTGAATTACTACAGCATGGTTTTGAAAAGAGCGCCATCTTACTAACACATTGAAACACGTGTTTTACCTTTGAAAGTGCCGATTCTTGTTTGCAAAGTGGGCAACATTATTGTAAGGAAGTGTAGCAAGAGCCTACTCTAGATTCCATTGATGATGCAAAGGCCTGTTTTTAAAATATGTGTTTTTTGTTGTAAAGCAAGTATTGCACCACCTTCTGCAGCATATCCTTTCAAAGAGTACAACTGTTCTATGGAAATGTTGTTTTGTTTTGAAAAGGGTGCTATGTGACTCGACTTTCAAAAAGTCTTCAAAATGTGCAATATCCTTTCTTTGTGAACAAAGTAGAATATGGCTTCAAACAATGCGCAAAAAAAATGTAATTATAGATTATAAATCTTAATGCAAACTTATTCAAATATAATCATGGCAATGTAAGCAAGTGCTACATGCCTATGAAAAGAGTGCAGTAGCACAACTACCTACAATATCTCTTTCAAACTAGTGCAGCATTTGCTCGAAAAAAAAAATGTCAAATTACTGCAAACTGTGCAAAATCTGTGTCAATCAAGGAAAGCCTTCCTTTGAAGATGCACATATGTATGTGTATGTATATATATATATATATACATGTGTGTCTATGTATGTATATGTAGTTTTAAAAGTGAATAGTTTCTTGGCAAATCTGTGTAGCATCCCTCCAAGAAAGTGTAACATGAGTCTACAGCAGATTCCATCGATGATGCAATAATGCTTGAGAAGATGGTCGTATTACTTCAGCAAAGTGTGCCACCAATTTGTGCAACATGTTTTTAAAAAAAGTATAGCATGAAACTCAGGTTATTATCTAGGACATGGCCGAACATTTCAAAAATTGGAACACACAGTCTACAAAAAGGTGCAGATGGCTGAAAGTTACCAAAACACAAAAAACTTTGAAAAAACAAAAAAAAGTTTCAGAGAGTCTTGGCTGGGACCCCCCCTTCCAAAGAGTCTAGAAATATTGTGTTTTTTTTCTTTTTTCCAAGGTTTTTACCAAGTGTGGGGTACTTCGAGGAAACTGGCATGAATCACAGGCAAAGCTGTCAAAGTGCCTTGGGGAATGCAGTAAAACATCTCAAAATATCATCTTAAATCATGGGAAAACTGCACTCCCAGGGGCTGCCGTTCTGCAGAAGAAAGCCAAGAAGCATCATGAGTGGATAAACGACAGCCAAACACACGCGAATGAGAGCAATTAGGGATAACAGCAATGCCAGGACCTATCCTTTAGTTTTCTGTTTGGGGGGGAGCTGAGAGCTCCTAAAAGCAAAAGTAGTTCATTGTTTGGGATGCGTTAGAGAAGGGATGAAGCAGAATTGATGTGGATTAATCTGGATTAATCCTGGGATGCAAAACTTCGAAAAAAACAAAAAAAAAACAACTAGTCCAGACATCAGAGTAGTTGTGGAATTTTTTTTTTTTGTTTTTTTTGTTTTTTTTGGTTCGCTCCAGTCGAAAGGAAGAAGTCACGAGTCAATCCGCGAATCTTTGCAGGACTAAGCACTGCGAAGACGACAATTTTGCAGTTCGGGTTAGACGATTGCGCAGTTCGAATTGGAGGATTTTTGTAGTTCGGGTTAGACAGCAGACAGCAGACATTGGTTGCTTAGTATATCAAATGATTCGTCCTACTCACACAGGCTGTTTTGAGCGCAAAAAAACATGAAACCATCCATAGTATCAAGGCTACATATCCCCAAAATTTCGTTCTTTTAGCGCTCACAACACCCCTTTCTGAATTAAAAATGATGTCACTGTTCTCCGTCACTGGAATGATGGTTAGTAATAGGAGTCATTCCCAAATTCAAATGGTCGCAAGTTTCAGCTGTTTTCAGGTTAGTGAAGTTCTACAATTCATCCAGATTAATCCAGAGTATAGTTGTTTTTCGAAGAAGGATAAGGGGGCCCAAGGGCTACCAGGCAACAATTGATGGTGTAAGGGAACCTCATGTTTCTCAAGATGTTTTTGCCCCAAGAATCGTTGGAATTTCAGGCCTGGGGTCCTGCAATTAAATCACTGAAATCAAACATGGAAAGCATGAAACATGGATTTACATGCTTCCTTTTCCGGAGGATTAAGCTGGTAGTAACTTAGTTTGCCACATCTAGATACATTTAGGATATCCTCTGATTATTTAACATAGCCATGGAAAATGGCCCATTTATGGATGATTTTCCGATAAAAACTTCCATTTATAAGGGATTTTCCATGGCTATGCTAAATAACCAGAGGGTATATGTTGGTTTGCCATGAACAGTTGTCCAGCTGCAACGTGTTTGGATGCAGGCCCCGCTACGCCGCCGCGACTCCGGCAGCACGCATTGACCATGCAATGCAGCGAGACGTTGTGTGAAGTCAGATGTGTTAGCGCTTGGTCGCCTTGGCCGCTGATAAGACTCGTTTTGATCGGCAAACATGGTGGGTTACCCGTGGCTATAGAACTTGTGGAAATCATGTTTAAAGGTCTTATAAGACATATGCGTTAAGTATAAACAACATCACTGGTTGGTGCTGTCTTTTAGCAGTAAGCAACGGGGATAAACATCGAGTAACAGGGTTCGGTGAGTTCGGTTATAAAAATAATTTGTGATCAATTGTGGGCGGACATCCAGCCCAGGCTCATGTCAATGGGGTGCATTGGGGTGCATGAGAACTGCTTGAAAAAAACAACACTGAAGGTGTTTTTTTCCACTAGACTCTAGACATTGCAAAAAGATGGACTTATTGAACATATCAGACATATTACATATTGTACGTTTCCTTGTCATGTCTTCAAGGCCCAACGGCTATCAACGGCTAAACAAACCTCCAAAGGAAAAGATCAGGTGCTTTGACTTTATATGGGCAGCAAAGTCCCACTGTGAGGGTTTCCCGCTTAAAACGAGCCATACAGGGCTTCTCAAGACCAGATGCCCTTGGACTTGTCAGCTTTCGGAAGTCACCGTCACCTACGGGGTGCAGTTCCAGTAATAAGTGGGTTATATAAGTTATACAGCCAAATGTTGTAGGGGTATGTAGGGGTATGCAGGGGTTATATCCCAACTTATCCCCAACTGCACCCCCGCCCTGCATTTTCTTTGTGAGCCTTGTATTTCACAGATACATGGGTTATAGCAAACAGGAAAAAACACTGGCAGCCGGGGAAGTCAGCTGGAATTGATTGGCCATCGGCGCAGCCAGTGGAAGTCAAAATAGCGATGCGAAAGATAGCACGGATACCTTGGGTATAACCTTGGTGCACAGCAAAGAACACACGGAAGCTTCCAAACTTGATCTGGAACATTGTCGATACTGTACATGATCATATGATATCATATGATTGTTTCTGTCTTAGTCTTTAGAGGTGTATCGACTTGGGGGATTATCACATCAACCAATCTAGCCGCCAAAACCAAAAAAATGTCATTTTGAGCGTCCAAAACCGAGAAATCAGCAACTGTTGAACCGCTTGGGATCATCGACCTCTGGGACGGTGACTATGGCGGTTTAGCAGCACATTACAGAAAAAAAAACGCGAAGAATGATGATAGAATCCACAGATGGCGAGTCAAGCCACTGGTGAAGGGTAGGTTCATTTTACTATTTCTGAATCCGTTCCGCAAATTTGGGGAATAGTCTTTTGCCGAATTAAACGACACATGCAGGGTAAGGGTAGCCATGTATATACCAGGTCTGAAGTATGATAGCCTAAAAAGATGTAAAGGATCAGGCAGCCCTCCAAACTTTACCTTGCGCATCTTGAAATATCGCTCTGATCCGGGTGAAACATCCATTGTATGACGCTTTCTTTGTAATTGTAGATCTATGTGGTATCTTGGTCTTGGCATAGGTTCCCCTAGCAATGAATAACCCCACTTGAATCCATGCCAGCTGCGAGTTGCGAGACTGATCAGATATATATATTCAGATCCGCCTCCGTCAAAGACGTTGGGCTGTTTTTTTTCCTCCCTGCTGTCGCATGGCAGTCACCCACTGGCGCTGCTGCTCTAGTAATGAATGCATGCATTACTTCATCCTATACATAAATCTTGTGGTTTCCATGAGGCCTCATGAAATTGCATTACACGTTAGTCACAGTCATTCCGTCGCCAAAAAGTGTCTTTCAATCTGCATTCTTACACTATATTTTATAATGTACTTTCCCTGCGTATGTTGATGTTTTTGGGTTGCAGGGTGGCTGCCTTGCGCCTAGGGGCCTAGATCCTGCAGGTCCGTAGCACCAATTAATTGCTTGGGCCCCCCTGCGATGGGGGCGCCTCTCGACGAAACATTAGCGCTACGTAGATTAGTCACGAAAAAGGCGGTGAAAGACTGGCAGGAACCACGGGGATCGCAATCGAGATTTGGGCGCGCGGGACCCACATTGCTACATCGTAGCCCAGTTCTTAATGCAATAGTTCCAGGGATACCCTCTGGTAAACTAACATAACTATGGAAAATCACAATTTTATATTGGGTAAATCAACTATAAATGGGCAATTTTCCATAGCTATGTTTGTTTACCAGAGGGATATGTTGGTTACAAAATGATGTAACTAACGGGGACCCGCATCCAACTGCATCATCCAGTCTTCCGTGTCAACCCTGGAGGAATGTCAAGCGAGTCAAGCCTGGTTGAGAACCACTTTCAATCTGTGGGATGATTTTCCAAGTGCAGCAGTAAGACCCACTTGTTCCTTGTTTTTTTGCATGCAGCACGTTGTTGAATCCACCCATTACATGAAAATCATGAAAGAACCCCAACCTTGGGCTATGGATTAAATAAATACCATGAAGCAACTACTTGTGGACTGTATCATGTCACGTGGCGGGAGTTTATCATAATGTCATAATGATAACCATCTATAAACATAAATCGACATTTATGAACACTAACAAAAAACTCTATGAATAAACATCAACCCAAGCCTTTGGCTAGACTCCTGGAGATGGCGATGGAGAAGAAGAAACATCAACCCCAAGACCAACATTCACGACAGTAATATTTACACAATCAACATCAACCCGGGTAAATTATAACGGCCTCGCTATGCCTCACTGTTCTCACTCACTGGAATCATCGTTAAGCAAGGGGAATTATCCCAATAATATAGCCGAACATTCCAGGTTTGTGAGCTATTACAATTTACCCAGACATATGGAGGTTTCCTAAAAT
This sequence comes from Cladocopium goreaui, assembly GCA_947184155.2. Taxonomy (NCBI): domain Eukaryota; class Dinophyceae; order Suessiales; family Symbiodiniaceae; genus Cladocopium; species Cladocopium goreaui. Next base: position 277,190 of record CAMXCT020006548.1, on the reverse strand, counting down.
GGGTGTACCCCAATAGCTGGATGGTTTATTTCATGAACACGCCCAAACATTTCGTCGAAAAACTATGAAAATCAAAAAGCACTGCCATGGCGCAAGGGCTATGGACAATCCTAAAATAAGATGGATGATTCAGAATGATTCATAAAGCCATAGGATCCATGGTGCTGCTATATATGGTGTGCCATGGATCCCATCAATATACCCCATTCATGTTAGCATATATATATATAATTATATATATACAGCACCATGGATCCGTCATGGGAAAATCCCATTGAAATAACCAGTTATAAGATGTTATAAGTACTATACCCCATTTATAGAATTCTATAAATGTATAGTAAACCCAATCAACCATAGTAAACCCAATTAGAAACCTCCAATTTTGGATACTTTGGCTACCACCCATGGCCAACGCGTCGCCGCGTCGCGTCGCCAGGCGCCTTAGCCTCGCTGGAGCAGCAGCTGGGGCCCCAAGCGCGGCTGCTGGCGACCAGCGCCGAGGCCACCGGGAGAGCACCGGGATTTGAGCACCAAAATCCATCCAAATTGTTAATTATAGTTAATGATGGTTAATCTTTTTTTTATAATGATTAATAGTGGTTAATTAATAATGGTTAATTATCTGATTGGTGGTGACTGGAACATGTTTTATGACTTTCCATTCAATTGGGAATGGAAAAGAATCATAATCACATCCCAACTGACGAAGTCCATGATTTTTCAGAGGGGTAGGTATACCACCAACCAGATCATGTGTTTCATGATCATTTTATATGTCCAAATGTGTCTAAATGTGTTCGCAGAATGAAACAAATCTATGATCTTAAAACATGAACATCTTGGGAAAAGCCATTTTTTTTGAAACTGAATCTCTCAAAAATTATTAGTAATTGTTTTTTGTTTCCATATTTTCGCTTCCACAGATTGCCATTTTGGGAGGTATACCCTCCAAGAATTTTCCTATAAAACAAGACATGTGTAGGGGATCTTCTAGCTAGCCATGGTTGATCATGTACCACAAGGCAACCATGGAAAATATAGGGAAGTCATCTATATATTTATATGATTGTAATATATAATGTATATTGACATATAGGTGATTTTCATGATGTACCAACCCCAGAATCATATTGTTGGTTTGTTCATACCCACTCCACTAGCTATAATTTAGTATATCTACCATAAACCCAACCAACTTAGCTAACGAACTGGGGCGCCACTTTGCAGACTGTAGAGGAAAAACAAGTATAGTTATATTTGGGTCCATTTATGTCCAGTGATTCCGTGAAGTTTCAATTATTTCTTGTTGGGGTCCATTGTCAATTTGTTGCCCTTTCCGTGTGATATGCAAGTAACGCCCATCAAAGACTTCTTTTGTTCAAGGTTAGCCATGACCATATCAATTGCAAAAAGGTTGACGGGGTGTGCAGCCTTGATAGTTTGAAGATATGTTGTATGGGTTGCTCAACAGAAACCGATGCATGAGGGGCGTCTTCATGGAAACGCGGTCACGCCGGATCATGGATCATGGATCCCAAATTCCGAATTGTTAGTGAATCTGACCAGAAACTATTCATTCAAGCTTCATTTTCAATCTTTCAATCTGGAGTGGAACATGTGTAGCATGGATCCAGAATCAAAAGCCAACCTTTTCCCCCCCTTTGAGCAGCACAGGTGTTGCTCCCGCGCTTGGAGAAGCGCGGCGTGGACGTGGCAGACCTCATTGCCTTGAGCCGGAGCGTCTGGGAAAACGAGACGATGCTTTGAATGGATCGGGCGGTGGCCACTTTATTCCGGAAAAAAATAAAGGTTGTCTTTGTGGGGTAAACATAGAAAAAACTATGGAACATTACCATTTTTAATGGGTAACTCAACTATAAAATCTATAAATGGCAATTTTCAATAGCTTTTTGTATGTTTGCCAGGCCAGGTACATGTTTTAACCATGAAACACCCAACGAAATCACGGGAATTTCGAGGTCAACTTGATGTGATTTTGCTATCTAGTTTCATCACAATACCGCCATTAATGCCCAATGTATTGTCAAAAACATACAGGATGAAATCACCTTAAATAAATACATATATATATATATTTAATTTGCTGATTATGTAATTTAGATTCCATATGTTTCCCTATAAAGTCGTTAAAAAAAAAACGTAGGTATGTAGTGATTTTTCATGATTCATGAGGGGTTCTCTGTATCCCCCTATGTCGCCCTGTGGTGTTCCATAGCTATGTCAGTTGGAGATATGGGATCTAGTTCCTGGATGAATTGCCTTAACTTTTGCAGGTGTCTATAAAAATGGATTATGACCATTATGATTGATTCATGGTTGACTAATGGTATTCTATAAGTTTGGTCATCTTGTTTGCAACCAAGACGCCGAAAAAATGGATTCATTTGGCTGGTGGTTCAATGATTTAATGAGTTTCCACCCTAGCCACTAGCCCTCGCTGCGATGATCTGCTCCTATGTTCCCCATCGCAGGCACCCCAAGCTGTCAAGATGCAACCTGATGGCGTGGGGCTTAGAGTCAGCAAACATCCCTCAGTGCCGCCCTGTCCTTTTTTTACATGGCTTGAAACTGCCGCAACTCTCCCAGAATTGGAAAATCGACAGAAAACCCGATCAACATGGAGGTAAGAAAAAAAAGCAGCGGTTTCCCTGCGATTTTTCTTGAACCAATCCATTGAAACATTGTGAAACCAGATCAACCATGTCTAAAAAAATGGAATCCCATGAAAGAACCATAGAAAATCATAGAAACAACTGTATTTTCATCGGACTCCGAAACAAAAAAATCCACTGTGCCCCTTTTGAACAACCGTGGGCCGCCACGCAGGCAGCGTTCTGTGGGTCGACCGCCGTGGCCATCTACGTCTTCCCGATGGCGCTGGATGGAGCGAGGTGCCGCAAGCGACCGTGTAGACAAGTAGTAACGGTTGTGGGTAAAAAAATGCCATAAACCACCCATGACTGCAATGTGGTCCCCCCAGTTATAAGTTGGTTTATAAGCCCCAGTAACTATAGTTATAAGTACCATAAACCATAGTTATCGGAGTTATAAACCAATTTAGCTATCTTGGTGGCCTCACATTGTGGGAATGGTAAACATACCACCTATTTATGGTGGATGGACATTGCATATTGTATGTTTCCTTGTCATGTCTTCAAGGCCCAACGGCTATCAACGGCTAAACAAACCTCCAAAGGAAAAGATCAGGTGCTTTGACTTTATATGGGCAGCAAAGTCCCACTGTGAGGGTTTCCCGCTTAAAACGAGCCATACAGGGCTTCTCAAGACCAGATGCCCTTGGACTTGTCAGCTTTCGGAAGTCACCGTCACCTACGGGGTGCAGTTCCAGTAATAAGTGGGTTATATAAGTTATACAGCCAAATGTTGTAGGGGTATGTAGGGGTATGCAGGGGTTATATCCCAACTTATCCCCAACTGCACCCCCGCCCTGCATTTTCTTTGTGAGCCTTGTATTTCACAGATACATGGGTTATAGCAAACAGGAAAAAACACTGGCAGCCGGGGAAGTCAGCTGGAATTGATTGGCCATCGGCGCAGCCAGTGGAAGTCAAAATAGCGATGCGAAAGATAGCACGGATACCTTGGGTATAACCTTGGTGCACAGCAAAGAACACACGGAAGCTTCCAAACTTGATCTGGAACATTGTCGATACTGTACATGATCATATGATATCATATGATTGTTTCTGTCTTAGTCTTTAGAGGTGTATCGACTTGGGGGATTATCACATCAACCAATCTAGCCGCCAAAACCAAAAAAAAATGTCATTTTGAGCGTCCAAAACCGAGAAATCAGCAACTGTTGAACCGCTTGGGATCATCGACCTCTGGGACGGTGACTATGGCGGTTTAGCAGCACATTACAGAAAAAAAAACGCGAAGAATGATGATAGAATCCACAGATGGCGAGTCAAGCCACTGGTGAAGGGTAGGTTCATTTTACTATTTCTGAATCCGTTCCGCAAATTTGGGGAATAGTCTTTTGCCGAATTAAACGACACATGCAGGGTAAGGGTAGCCATGTATATACCAGGTCTGAAGTATGATAGCCTAAAAAGATGTAAAGGATCAGGCAGCCCTCCAAACTTTACCTTGCGCATCTTGAAATATCGCTCTGATCCGGGTGAAACATCCATTGTATGACGCTTTCTTTGTAATTGTAGATCTATGTGGTATCTTGGTCTTGGCATAGGTTCCCCTAGCAATGAATAACCCCACTTGAATCCATGCCAGCTGCGAGTTGCGAGACTGATCAGATATATATATTCAGATCCGCCTCCGTCAAAGACGTTGGGCTGTTTTTTTTCCTCCCTGCTGTCGCATGGCAGTCACCCACTGGCGCTGCTGCTCTAGTAATGAATGCATGCATTACTTCATCCTATACATAAATCTTGTGGTTTCCATGAGGCCTCATGAAATTGCATTACACGTTAGTCACAGTCATTCCGTCGCCAAAAAGTGTCTTTCAATCTGCATTCTTACACTATATTTTATAATGTACTTTCCCTGCGTATGTTGATGTTTTTGGGTTGCAGGGTGGCTGCCTTGCGCCTAGGGGCCTAGATCCTGCAGGTCCGTAGCACCAATTAATTGCTTGGGCCCCCCTGCGATGGGGGCGCCTCTCGACGAAACATTAGCGCTACGTAGATTAGTCACGAAAAAGGCGGTGAAAGACTGGCAGGAACCACGGGGATCGCAATCGAGATTTGGGCGCGCGGGACCCACATTGCTACATCGTAGCCCAGTTCTTAATGCAATAGTTCCAGGGATACCCTCTGGTAAACTAACATAACTATGGAAAATCACAATTTTATACTGGGTAAATCAACTATAAATGGGCAATTTTCCATAGCTATGTTTGTTTACCAGAGGGATATGTTGGTTACAAAATGATGTAACTAACGGGGACCCGCATCCAACTGCATCATCCAGTCTTCCGTGTCAACCCTGGAGGAATGTCAAGCGAGTCAAGCCTGGTTGAGAACCACTTTCAATCTGTGGGATGATTTTCCAAGTGCAGCAGTAAGACCCACTTGTTCCTTGTTTTTTTGCATGCAGCACGTTGTTGAATCCACCCATTACATGAAAATCATGAAAGAACCCCAACCTTGGGCTATGGATTAAATAAATACCATGAAGCAACTACTTGTGGACTGTATCATGTCACGTGGCGGGAGTTTATCATAATGTCATAATGATAACCATCTATAAACATAAATCGACATTTATGAACACTAACAAAAAACTCTATGAATAAACATCAACCCAAGCCTTTGGCTAGACTCCTGGAGATGGCGATGGAGAAGAAGAAACATCAACCCCAAGACCAACATTCACGACAGTAATATTTACACAATCAACATCAACCCGGGTAAATTATAACGGCCTCGCTATGCCTCACTGTTCTCACTCACTGGAATCATCGTTAAGCAAGGGGAATTATCCCAATAATATAGCCGAACATTCCAGGTTTGTGAGCTATTACAATTTACCCAGACATATGGAGGTTTCCTAAAATGGGTGTACCCCAATAGCTGGATGGTTTATTTCATGAACACGCCCAAACATTTCGTCGAAAAACTATGAAAATCAAAAAGCACTGCCATGGCGCAAGGGCTATGGACAATCCTAAAATAAGATGGATGATTCAGAATGATTCATAAAGCCATAGGATCCATGGTGCTGCTATATATGGTGTGCCATGGATCCCATCAATATACCCCATTCATGTTAGCATATATATATATATAATTATATATATACAGCACCATGGATCCGTCATGGGAAAATCCCATTGAAATAACCAGTTATAAGATGTTATAAGTACTATACCCCATTTATAGAATTCTATAAATGTATAGTAAACCCAATCAACCATAGTAAACCCAATTAGAAACCTCCAATTTTGGATACTTTGGCTACCACCCATGGCCAACGCGTCGCCGCGTCGCGTCGCCAGGCGCCTTAGCCTCGCTGGAGCAGCAGCTGGGGCCCCAAGCGCGGCTGCTGGCGACCAGCGCCGAGGCCACCGGGAGAGCACCGGGATTTGAGCACCAAAATCCATCCAAATTGTTAATTATAGTTAATGATGGTTAATCTTTTTTTTATAATGATTAATAGTGGTTAATTAATAATGGTTAATTATCTGATTGGTGGTGACTGGAACATGTTTTATGACTTTCCATTCAATTGGGAATGGAAAAGAATCATAATCACATCCCAACTGACGAAGTCCATGATTTTTCAGAGGGGTAGGTATACCACCAACCAGATCATGTGTTTCATGATCATTTTATATGTCCAAATGTGTCTAAATGTGTTCGCAGAATGAAACAAATCTATGATCTTAAAACATGAACATCTTGGGAAAAGCCTTTTTTTTGAAACTGAATCTCTCAAAAATTATTAGTAATTGTTTTTTGTTTCCATATTTTCGCTTCCACAGATTGCCATTTTGGGAGGTATACCCTCCAAGAATTTTCCTATAAAACAAGACATGTGTAGGGGATCTTCTAGCTAGCCATGGTTGATCATGTACCACAAGGCAACCATGGAAAATATAGGGAAGTCATCTATATATTTATATGATTGTAATATATAATGTATATTGACATATAGGTGATTTTCATGATGTACCAACCCCAGAATCATATTGTTGGTTTGTTCATACCCACTCCACTAGCTATAATTTAGTATATCTACCATAAACCCAACCAACTTAGCTAACGAACTGGGGCGCCACTTTGCAGACTGTAGAGGAAAAACAAGTATAGTTATATTTGGGTCCATTTATGTCCAGTGATTCCGTGAAGTTTCAATTATTTCTTGTTGGGGTCCATTGTCAATTTGTTGCCCTTTCCGTGTGATATGCAAGTAACGCCCATCAAAGACTTCTTTTGTTCAAGGTTAGCCATGACCATATCAATTGCAAAAAGGTTGACGGGGTGTGCAGCCTTGATAGTTTGAAGATATGTTGTATGGGTTGCTCAACAGAAACCGATGCATGAGGGGCGTCTTCATGGAAACGCGGTCACGCCGGATCATGGATCATGGATCCCAAATTCCGAATTGTTAGTGAATCTGACCAGAAACTATTCAAGCTTCATTTTCAATCTTTCAATCTGGAGTGGAACATGTGTAGCATGGATCCAGAATCAAAAGCCAACCTTTTCCCCCCCTTTGAGCAGCACAGGTGTTGCTCCCGCGCTTGGAGAAGCGCGGCGTGGACGTGGCAGACCTCATTGCCTTGAGCCGGAGCGTCTGGGAAAACGAGACGATGCTTTGAATGGATCGGGCGGTGGCCACTTTATTCCGGAAAAAAATAAAGGTTGTCTTTGTGGGGTAAACATAGAAAAAACTATGGAACATTACCATTTTTAATGGGTAACTCAACTATAAAATCTATAAATGGCAATTTTCAATAGCTTTTTGTATGTTTGCCAGGCCAGGTACATGTTTTAACCATGAAACACCCAACGAAATCACGGGAATTTCGAGGTCAACTTGATGTGATTTTGCTATCTAGTTTCATCACAATACCGCCATTAATGCCCAATGTATTGTCAAAAACATACAGGATGAAATCACCTTAAATAAATACATATATATATATATTTAATTTGCTGATTATGTAATTTAGATTCCATATGTTTCCCTATAAAGTCGTTAAAAAAAAAACGTAGGTATGTAGTGATTTTTCATGATTCATGAGGGGTTCTCTGTATCCCCCTATGTCGCCCTGTGGTGTTCCATAGCTATGTCAGTTGGAGATATGGGATCTAGTTCCTGGATGAATTGCCTTAACTTTTGCAGGTGTCTATAAAAATGGATTATGACCATTATGATTGATTCATGGTTGACTAATGGTATTCTATAAGTTTGGTCATCTTGTTTGCAACCAAGACGCCGAAAAAATGGATTCATTTGGCTGGTGGTTCAATGATTTAATGAGTTTCCACCCTAGCCACTAGCCCTCGCTGCGATGATCTGCTCCTATGTTCCCCATCGCAGGCACCCCAAGCTGTCAAGATGCAACCTGATGGCGTGGGGCTTAGAGTCAGCAAACATCCCTCAGTGCCGCCCTGTCCTTTTTTTACATGGCTTGAAACTGCCGCAACTCTCCCAGAATTGGAAAATCGACAGAAAACCCGATCAACATGGAGGTAAGAAAAAAAAGCAGCGGTTTCCCTGCGATTTTTCTTGAACCAATCCATTGAAACATTGTGAAACCAGATCAACCATGTCTAAAAAAATGGAATCCCATGAAAGAACCATAGAAAATCATAGAAACAACTGTATTTTCATCGGACTCCGAAACAAAAAAATCCACTGTGCCCCTTTTGAACAACCGTGGGCCGCCACGCAGGCAGCGTTCTGTGGGTCGACCGCCGTGGCCATCTACGTCTTCCCGATGGCGCTGGATGGAGCGAGGTGCCGCAAGCGACCGTGTAGACAAGTAGTAACGGTTGTGGGTAAAAAAATGCCATAAACCACCCATGACTGCAATGTGGTCCCCCCAGTTATAAGTTGGTTTATAAGCCCCAGTAACTATAGTTATAAGTACCATAAACCATAGTTATCGGAGTTATAAACCAATTTAGCTATCTTGGTGGCCTCACATTGTGGGAATGGTAAACATACCACCTATTTATGGTGATGACTGGGGGATGGTTTATTATGATAATTGTTTTACACACAGTATTACTGGATGATTTGATAATTAAACATGTAAAGTCAAAAAATGTCATTAACACTGTTAGTTGTTGTTAGTTAATATTGTTACCACAATGTCGTATTGACAAATGATGTTGTTATTTATTAACCAATGTCAGTTCACCATAACAGCAGCTAACATTAATTGGATACTTGTAACAATAACCGCTATCAATTTTGGATAATCGCTTACAAATGTTACTTAATATTACGCATAATTCAGTTATCAACATTTGATTACAATAGATTACCATCTTTCCCGTTTAGATTTAGTTAGTTCGCAATAATCTTAGATATTTGGAGTAACCAGTCAATAACCCATAGGATCCATGTATGCTATATATGGTAACATGGATCCCATCAATATACCCCATTCATGTTAGCATATATACCAACACCATGGATCCGTCATGGGTAACGTTTCCAATCAGTGTTCATTTAGATCTAGTTCATCATCATTCTCCAGAAATTTTCAGCTCCGCCATGAGGTCTCTCCTGGAGGAGCTGCTTGGCAAGAACTTGCTGGAAACTGAAGATGACCTACTGGTAACCTGGTATAGTGGTTGGTGGTTCCAAATAGTGGTTTTCCATGGTTTTCCAGACCTTCAACGATAGACAGGGGAGCAACCTACTGGTATGTTCTTACTGAACAATGGAAGGCTTTTGCGTCCATGTTTGTTTAAGATGGAGCATTCATTTGCGTGATGATTCTACACAAATTCTTGGTCCCCAAGCAGTCTGATGTTCAAGTCAAGACAGAGGCGGCCGCATGGGCATTTCCTCCCCAAAAAAGTCGGAGTAGATGTTCTATAGATATGGAATATATTGATGTTTTGATGTGATTTGGTCTACTCCTTTGTGTTTGAAGAGGCATAGCAATGAGAATGCTGCATCTATTGTTTGTGGCTTCAATTACTTAAACATATTTAGACTATGGAGAAACCCCCTTGCTCTTGTACAATACTGGAGGATATGGAAAGCCCTTCTTTCCCTGTGAATCGCGGTTTCTCCTTGTCGTGACAAAGCTCGGCTCTGACAGGGTTGAGTCACAGCTTTGGCCATCGCTTGCATGGCCGCACAATAATCACTTTGACTCCACCAATCTCATTGATGATGCACATCGCAGTTCTTTGCCCGCATTCTCCAATACTTATTGTTGTCAACAACATTGTCATTTTTTGCCTAAATGGGAATGGAAACCACTCACAAACTTTCGAATACATTCCCATGAAACTCTGATGTCCCGTTTTCGTTGCCGACATGCTCACCTTCTTCCACGCAGAGTTCTGGTAAAGGGATGTACAGTAGCAGGTTGCAACTTACAAAATAGTACAAGCACACATATTTACGCACACGCATATGTATATATACATGCATATGAATGTACAGACACTATCCCGGTGTTTGATGTAAAACAAATTGTGACATATTGTATCACTAATGACTAATATGCTTTTAAATAACATTGACATTCAGGCGTTAATTGCAGCTGCTCAGAGCTTTTGTGGCAAGATTGAGCCTGACTAACCTTTTTTTTCAGGTGGGTTGAAACCACCAAAACCATATTGTGCTTAATCCCAGAGCTGTTGGTTGTGCTCCCTGTGCGGAGTTTTCGCTTGGTTTGTTAACTTCAGCTAAAAGAAACTTCTGTTACACCAAGACAAAAAAAAACTGCGACATGGTGAATCACATGTTGGATGGAACAAAAAAACTATCTAACTAACACATGGTGAATCACATGTTGGATGGAACAAAAAAACTATCTAACTAACATCATCTAACCATACTAAACACCCCACTTTTCCCAGGATTTTCCCATGTCTTTCGTGGCACCCAAAACGCGCATCCACATATAGCCATGGGGACCTCCCCAGCCCGGCGCCGTCGGCACCGTCGGCACCGGGCTGGCTGGGCCTGCGCCTTGGCGCTGGCGTCGATGGCCCTGGCGATGCCCTGGGTGGCCTGGAAATATAGGGATTACCCTCTGGTAAAGTAACCTATGGTTAATCTATGGTTAATCTATGGTTAATCTATGGTTAATCATTGGAATAACAATATATCTGGTTGGTGGTTCGGAACATGTTTTATTTTTCCATATATTGGGAATGTCATCATCCCAACTGACGAACTCATATTTTTCAGAGGGGTAGGTATACCACCAACCAGATATGGTTTAGTAGGGATAATGGGATAATGATGGGATACTGGGATATTAGTGGATGTATCCTCTGGTAATTTGTTACATAGCTACTATAGAAAATTACCCATTTATATCCATTTATCATTGATTTACCTATTAAAGATAGTGATTTTCCATAGCTTTTTGTATGTTTACCAGAGGCTAATCATAATCCTGGTGGATTATTATGGATGATCTATCAATGGCGGATGAATCATTCATGGCATTGTTCATCAATAATTACCCTCTGGTAAACTAACATAGCGGTTGAAAATCACCATTTTTAGTGGGTAAATCAACTATAAATGCCCATTTTCAATAGCTATGTTAAATTACCAGAGGGTATGGTGGTTTACTGCTATACCAACTATTGTCTAGAAGAAATTTTGGGAGTACTGGCAATAGTAAATAGCCATTGATATGCTAATATGTCGGCAACAATCATATAGATTATCAGCAACTGATGGAAGACAGTGAAATACTAGCAATATATACTCAGGCATTATAAAATTACGGACACTCATGGAGATTTAATATATGGAAAATCACCATCTTTTAGGGGAACAGATAGGGTGGGGAAATGCTGTTGTAGCGACCAACAAAAAACAGGATAGCAAAGTAAATTGTCCTAAAAGAGTGATAAATGACGTTTCTGTCTTTTGGGGGGTTACTATAATGGGACTGCAGGGGAATTTCATGGGATTAATTCTTGGATTGATTGGTTGGGAAACCAAGCATTTTTGTAGGATATGTAAGGATAAGATAAGATTGGATAAGCATCAAATTTAGGGATATATGGGGAAATCAATTGTCAATTGGAAACATGTGATTATATGGAAAACATGTTGTTTAATTAGACTAGGTTGCACGAAAATTTAAGCATTTGGGGATATGAACATTAAGTAATGGGCATGCAACAAATGATGATACTGGTTGATGGTTTCAGGTATGTGTTTGTTCCCCTAAACCATGGACTTGGGATGATACTCCCGAATGACATATTCTTCAGATGAGTGGCTCAAACAACAGATATATATATATGTATATATATATATATAGATACTCAAGCTTCATCATATGGGGACTTGATACGCTTTAACAGTTAAACATGAATTCATAGTTTCACCATCCGTGGAGTTTCATATGATCGAAGCGCCGGAAAATGGGGAAACCACGCTTAGCCGGGTGGGGGAAATTCACAGTGAGATGGGTGAAAATTCTCGAATCGTATGGAAAATTCCCTATGCACTTGGCTGATGCCAAGTGAGAAGGGTTCAGTTTTTTTCCCGTTTTTGGGAGCGACCATGACTGCGAGCCCTGTGCGGCTGCATGGTCTCTTGTTTCTCACACTTCCCTCGCAGGAAAGCATCGTACCTCCACATTTACACACGTTTTTTTTTGCCGTCACCCGAAGGATATGTGTTTTCGACCGCGCCAGTCTTGAGATGTCTTGGGATGTGACGGTGGCTTTCACTTATCCAAGCTATCTAAAAGGCTCGAGATCGAAGGCCCCACAAGAACATATCTGCTGTCTCTGAGGGTCAAAGATCTGCGAGCCGCTATTTTACGGCTGTGGCTCAGATAAGAAATCCCAGAATGGATCACAATGGCTAGATTGGGATGTTGAGCCACCTTGTTTGCATCTATACCTGTATAATTTAATATATTTTATATATTTTGAATATGTATCGAATTAGTTTGATCTATTATTTGACTGAGATAAAGCCATTGTGAAGTCTTCATTCTGAAACTCAACCTGCGAAAACGACACCCTGACATGAAGTCAAATCATGGAGGTTCAACCAACAATACGCCCAAAAAATTGTCTTGTTGTTGGTGGTTACCCTTTGGTTATTTAACATAGCTATGGAAAATGGCCCGTTTATAGATGATAAACAATATATTGACATGATTCCATTTACCTAAATTTCACACGATTTTCCAGAGTTAAATTTTCACATGATTTTCCATGGCTACGTTAAATAACCAGAGGGTAATGTTTTAATAAACCCCAAGGCCAATCATTTGATCAGCTGCCCAGCGCTCCCCAAGGTCGGAAGCCGTGCACAGAGACGGTCCATCCCCAGATCGCTTCGAAGATCTTCCGCCAGCGAGGCGGTGACGGACGAGGTGATACGAAACTTAGCGGAACCTTCCGTTGCTGGTTGGTTACCATTTAAGGTTATAAAATGTAGGGACCTATATAATTATGGTACATTTATAGATTTATATAGATCTATAGAATCTATAGTAGAAAAAACTCCAGGGTATAAATATAGTTACCATCTGGTTATGACTTTCAAATAGCCATGGAAAGATCCACCATCTCTAATAGCTAGGTAAACCATCTATGTCTATGGAAAATGGCCCATATAAATAATTATAGTTACCATTTGGTTATGACTTGCCATATAGATCCATAAAATGTAGGGACCTATATATGGTACATAAATGTAGATTTATAGATCTATAGTAGAAAAAACTCTAGGGTATATTTTATACCTGATGGTGTGTAGAATATAGATACCCTCTGGTTATGACTAACAGTTCGCCATGGAAAGATCCACCATCTCTAATAGCTAGGTAAACCATCTATTTGTATGGGCCATCTATACCATGACTATGTTAGTCATAACCAGATGGTATTGCGCAACATTTGAGTGTTGGTTGCAATGTTGAACATGTAACTTTATGGATGAATGTTAGGGAAATTTAAGGCAACTATGATGCTGCTATTGGGATTGTGGGATTGGGCAGGATGAGGGTAAGCATGAGGATGGGTAAGGGCCTCGCTTCGGAACGCGTCTTCAGGCATCGCTTCGGAACGCGCTCTCATGCATCGCTTTCGAACGCGCCTCCTCACCATCATCACCATCATCACCATCATCATCATCATCATCTTCATTCCTCACCATCATCATCATCAGCATTTGCATCATGCTTCTTCTTCCGTTTATTCCTCCTCCTCTTCTTCTTCTTTTTGGCCATCCTCTTCCTCATCAGCCTCATCCTCCTCATTATCCTCATCGTCAACAGCACGATCATCATCAGCAGCATCATCAAGTTTCTTCTTTTTTTCTTCTGCATATTTATTCTTCTTCTTCTTCGCCGCCAACACCATCACCATCATCATCGTCATCATCATCATCATCACCATCGTCATCCTCCTCATCATCATCATCATCACCATTCTTAGCGTCACCATCATCATCATCAGCATCATCTTCAGATCATCCTGATCATGATCAGCATCCTCCTCATCATTATCATCATGCTTCTTCCTTGCTGTCACCAGCTTCATCATCAGCACCACCATCATTATCATCATCAGCAGCTTCCATACCACCATCATCAGCATTATCATCATGTGTGTTCTTCTTCTTCTTCTTCTTCTTCTTCTTCTTTTTCTTTGCCGTTTTCCTCATCCTCATCCTCATCCTCATCACCATCATTACCATCCTTATCATCATCATCATCACCATCATCATCATCATCATCATCATCATCACCATCATCCTCATTGTCGTCCTCATCATCATTATCATGAGCATCATTCATAATAAACCCTAAAGGTGTCGTGGCTCTTCTTACATCAAGTGCAACAAGGTATAAACCCTAAAGGTGTCGTGGCTCTCCTTACATCAAGTGCAACAAGATACAAACTCTAAAGGTGTCATGGCTCTCCTTTCATTAAGTGCAACAAGATAAGAACCTCAAAGGTGTCGTGGCTCTTCTTACATCAAGCTCAACAACAAATAAACCCTAAAGGTGTCGTGGCTCTTCTTACATCAAGTGCAACAAGATATAAACCCTAAAGGTGTCGTGGCTCTCCTTACATTAAGTGCAACAAGATATTAACCCTAAAGGTGTCGTGGTTCTTCTTACATGAAGTGCAACAAAATTTGTCTCTTCTAACATCAAGTGCAACAAGATATAAACCCTAAAGGTGTCGTGGCTCTAAACTACATCAAGTGCAACAAGATATAGACCCTAAAGGTGCCGTGGCTCTTCTAACATCAAGTGCAACAAGATATAAACCCTAAAGGTGTCGTGGCTCTTCTTACATGAAGTGCAACAACAAATAAACCCTAAAGGTGTCGTGGCTCTTCTTACAGCAAGTGCAACAAGGTATAAACCCTAAGGCCCTAAAGGTGTCGTGGCTCTTCTTACATCAAGTGAGACAAGATATAAACCCTGAAGGTGTCGTGGCTCTTCTTGCATCAAGTGCAACAAGATATAAACCCTAAAGGTGTCGTGGCTCTCCTTACATTAAGTGCAACAACAAATAAACCCTAAAGGTGTCGTGGCAGTCCTTAGATCAAGTGCAACAACATACAAACCCTAAAGGTGTCGTGGCAGTCCTTACATCAAGTGAGACAAGATATAAACCCTAAAGGTGTCGTGGCACTCCTTACATCAAGTACAACAAGATATAAACCCTAAAGGTGTCGTGGCAGTCCTTAGATAAAGTGCAACAACATAAAACCCTAAAGGTGTCGTGCCTCTTCTTACATCGCGTACAACAAGATATAAGCCCTAAAGGTGCCGTGGCTCTTCTAACATCAAGTGCAACAAGATATAAACCCTAAAGGTGTCGTGGCAGTCCTTAGATAAAGTGCAACAACATAAAACCCTAAAGGTGTCGTGCCTCTTCTTACATCGCGTACAACAAGATATAAGCCCTAAAGGTGCCGTGGCTCTTCTAACATCAAGTGCAACAAGATATAAACCCTAAAGGTGTCGTGGCTCTTACTACATCAAGTACAACAAGATATAAACCCTAAAGGTGTCGTGGCTCTCCTTACATCAAGTGCCCTAACATGCAAACCCTAAAGGTGTCGTGGCTCTTCTTACATGAAGTGCAACAACATGTAAACCCTCAAGGTCTCGTGGCAGTCCTTACATCAAGTGCAATAACATATAAACCCTCAAGGTCTCGTGCCAGTCCTTACATCAAGTGGAACAAGATATAAGCCCTAAAGGTGCCGTTGCTCTTCTTACATCAAGTGCAACAAGATATAAACCCTGAAGGTGTCGTGGCTCTTCTTACATCAAGTGCAACAAGACATCAAGTGCAACAAGATAAGAACCTCAAAGGTGTCCTGGCTCTTGTTACATGAATTGCAACAACATGTAAACCCTAAAGGTGTCGTGGCACTCCTTACATGAAGTGCAACAAGATGTAACCCTAAAGGTGTCGTGGCTCTCCTTACATTAAGTGCAACAACAAATAAACCCTAAAGGTGTCGTGGCAGTCCTTAGATCAAGTGCAACAACATAAAACCCTAAAGGTGTCGTGGCACACCTTACATCAAGTAGAACAAGATAGAAACCCTAAAGGTGTGGTGGCTCTTCTTAGATTAAATGCAACCAGATATAAACCCTAAAGGTGTCGTGGCTCTTCTTACATGAAGTGCAACAACATGTAAACCCTCAACGACATGTAAACCCTAAAGGTGTCGTGGCTCTTATTACATGAAGTGCAACAACATGCAAACCCTAAAGGTGCTGTGGCTCTTCTTACATCAAGTGCAACAAGATGTAAACCCTAAAGGTGTCGTGGCTCTTATTACATGAAGTGCAACAACATGTAAACCCTAGAGGTGTCGTGGAAGTCCTTACATCAAGTGCAACAACATATAAACCCTAAAGGTGTCGTGGCAGTCCTTACATCAAGTGCAACAACATGTAAACCCTAAAGGTGTCGTGGCAGTCCTTACATCAAGTGCAACAACATATAAATCCTAAAGGTCTCGTTGCTCTTCTTACATCAAGTACAACAAGGCTTTTGTTTCATATATTCACCTTCATTTTCTGTGGCAGGCGTGGGACCTTTTGACATCGACCTTCATTTTGCGTGGCAGGTGTGGCACTTTTGTACATCGACTGTCCTTTTACGTGGCAGGCGTGGGACTTTATGACATGGTTGAAACGAGTCAAATTCTCATACGAGGAGGTTTTTTGTGTTGGTCTCGCTTTGGAACGCGTTTTTCTTCCAAAGTCTTGCGCCTGTCAGTAAATCTGATGTGTGTGTGTATGGCGGGGTTTCCATGAGATGTTTTATTTTGTGTTCTAAAGTGATGCAAAATGGCTGTGTTCTAAAGTGATGCCTGAGAGTGTGGTCCAAAGTGATCTTTTTACCGTGAGGATGATGATGAATATTTGGGACGGATTCAATTGCTGATTATCAGCTGTTTTGCGCTTTGATTTTAGCGCCTAGGAAGCAGTACAAAGGGATGGCCGCTCAGATGATTTGTTTATGCTTGCTTACTTCATCAGCCCGTACTCGTCGAGTTTTTGATGAGGTGTCGGCACTGCCAGTGGTCCTAACTTAATGAAAATTGCAGTTCTTCGCAGGGTGCTGGTTTAACGGTTTCGAGCCCTTCTCTTTTCTGAACTCACCCTGGAATGGTGCCTGCCATGACAGTGAGGAATCATCAAGCAGGAGTGCCCGTCCTTCTCAGGCGGCTTGTGGGGCGTGGACCAGAATGGGACATCTTCTTTGACAGACTATTTGCCCAGGTGGTTTCAACATGTGTCATATGATTCCCATTGACATTTTTTTCGGAGCCACCAGCCAGCTATTGCAAGAACTTCTGCATAGTTCCACGGGGAGAGAGAGACTGAGAGACTGAGAAACTGAGATCTGTACTATAATATACTTATAATATAATATACTATGTGTGCATATGCATATATTATATATATACGTATGTATATTTATATATATACGTATATGTATATATATAATATTGTTTGTAGACGTGTTTTATTGTTTTGCATGCAATGGAACTAGTTTTATGTTCATGCCTTTTTGGACACATATGCAAGCATCAACCCAATGCACATGTGATTGCTCATTTGTTTAGCACCATATATACCATGTTCATTGGGTCTCGACCACTTAATCAAGACTTGCCATATAGATACTTAAAACGTAGGGACCTATATGGTACATGGTACATTTATAGATCTATAGTAAGTAGAAAAAACTCTAGGGTATATTATATACCTGATGGTGTATTGAATATAGATTCCCTCTGGTTATTTAACATAGCCATGGAAAATGTACTATAGGTAAACCATCTATAAATGGGCCATTTTCCATGGCTATGTTAAATAACCAGATATCTTCAGACTTTTTTGCGAAGGGATGCTACTGGACCAGGCGAGGTCCAGAAGAGCACTGCCTTAGCGATGCTGCAGTCGGAGGCAGATTCCTTGGATACCCTGGAGGCAATCGGGCGGGGAGAGAAGTACTGGAGCAGGGGCTTGAGATGATGATCATTTGTGGACATGGTGATATGGTGTACAGTATATATATATATACATACACCATTACGTGGGGATTACTATGTGTATGCATATATATACACATGGTTTTTAGCAACTTGTTAATCCGCTTTATGAACCACTTAACAACACTGAACTTCTAATCCAACAGGAATGGATGAAGCGTAATCCCATCCCTGTAAGCCCTCCATCACCCCACAGAAGGTATGGTGGATGTAGGGCCACATATCTAACGACTCAATCGGGGTGTATCATAGATCTGGATGTTTTTTATGTAGACACTTGAAGCCAGTTGCTGTATATCAAACCTATTTCTGCCTATATTTTCCTGTTGAACTGATAACTGGTCTAGATGTGCCCTTTCATTTGTTAGGACAACTCATAGCCACCTTAAGAGGTCTCCCAGTATCCAAGTATCCCACGCTCGAGGCCATGATGGAGCTGGAAGATCACTTCAAAGTGGAGCTGGAAGACGAGTGGATGGAAGAGGTCATGCAATCACTTACCAAGCACCTAAAAGCTGTCGGGAAAGACCAGCTACCATTAAGCCTTGATTAGATACAGCGCAAATTGCTTGTAAAATGTCGTATAAACTAATATATATATATATATATATTTAATATAATATATATATAGCTTGAGTATGTTGTGATCTTCTACGGTTCTACGCCCTCATTTCTGATTCGAGTAAGTCTCAGTAAGTTGCTTATTTTGAGTTTTACTCTTGTACCCTACAAGGTGGCGCCCCATAGATCCCACTGTTCGCTCAGTTGGTAAAGAAAGTAGATTACCATTGTTTTTTGTTTTTCCCCGATATGTTTGGCAGATATATTCATAGAAGTTCATACATATATAGATCCATTCTATATAGTCTATATATATATAGATACAATTATATGCATATAGAGAATATTATAAGAACAAGAACATAGATGGGGTTTATAAACCCACTTATCATTGGGGGCACCATCTTTGTATTATTCCTTCTTGTCAGCTAGCGCAGGTGCAGACAGTGCAAGACCTGGCAGACCTCATTTGGCGCACACCGCGGGGCTTGAAGCTGCGTACCGTGGACGATGAGACCTACATTGCGTGCCTTGGCTGCCGGGAGGTGACTTTTTTCCCATCTACTCTCTGGTAATTTGTCACATAGCTATTGAGAATAGCCACAGAAATAGTTGATTTACGTACTAAAAATATTGATTTTCCGTAGTTATGTTAGTTTACCAGAGGGTACAACTTTGTTTTTTTTTTTTCGGGTTGGTGATTGGGAGGGTTATCCTATTCAATTGTTGTTGGGGATGATCACATGCATGTGCATACGCTTAGAGAAACAATGACATTTTGGATAGAGAAAAACATAAATGAAACGATTTCACATTTGGATACATGCATTTCTGATACAGGCACATAATTTGAAGATATTCGCAAAGCAGTGACCAGCTTAAGCATGCATTTAGTTTTGCTGTCACCCAGTTCCCAAGCTTTTTGCCACAAGATGGATGCATAAGCTTCCAGTTTGGCGAGGTTGGTTTTTCAGGAGGATGCGTAGCCGTGCGCTGTTGCAGCACCACCGTCTTCAAATTGAGCATTGTGTAAATATGACTCTGTATATCTCTGTGCGTTACATTGTTACATTTCAATTTTCTAGACATGTAATTACACATTCAGTGCATAGATACCATGGTTTATGTGGGTTATGTACGCCAGTGTACCTGTTTTTTTGTGGTAGATGAGAGGCTCAAGGGTCCCAAGGGTTGCCGGCAGTTCGCGGCCGTTTGAGGATGATCCGCAAATCGCATTCTGAAAACCGTGACACCGGCGCAAGATTTGAGTGCTGGGATGTGTACTGGGTCCCTGGGTACTGGGTCAGACCGGGGAAGGCGATGGGATGTGTGCCATGGTGTGTTCGTATACCATCTGGTTATGACTAACATAGCCATGGAAAATCACCATTTTATAGCTAGGTAAACCATCTATAAATGGGCCATTTTCCATATCTATGTTAAATAACCAGAGGGTACGTTTATATTTTCGTGGATTTTTTGTTCGAACACAAATCCAAACAGACTTCACTGCAGAATGCCGAAATATGCAGAATCACAATCTCTGTTTTTTTCGATCCATGACGTCAAGGGATTTGGGCAGGTCATGAATGGTTTTCATGGCTTTGTTTGACCCAATGTGGTGCGATCCCTGCAGTAATTATGTTTACATTAGTTCTGGAAAAGGGTCCCAAGGAACCTTGCACCCCTGGGGGTGTAATGAAGAAAAAAACTGGACTACTGTACCTATTTCACGATCATAGCAGGCTGGCCACTGATTTAACAAACATGACAGGCTGGGGCGAGCTTTATGATGGCTGGGAGAAAGATATCCCACCACAGTATGAGCACCGCGGTCCATCCTTAGCCGAAGAAGCTCAGGTGTAACTCGGGGGGCTTCCTGACGGAAGGTGGTTGTCTATTGGGCCGACCATGGGGCACAGATGCAAATACCCAGAGTTATGGCAGTTTGAGGGGAAAATTATGATTATAATATATTGTACCCCCTGGTTATTTAACATAGCCATGGAAAATTGCCCATTTATAGATGATTTTCCCATTGAAACCTCCATTTATGAGGGATTTTCCATGGCTATGTTAAATAACCAGATGGTAATCCATTGGAGTTCAGGAGGTGCGCTGCTTTTGAACACACCCATTGTTTCATCCCATCTAGCTAGGAAGCGCTGGAGAAAAAGTTCGGGGAATGCGATGGATTGATTTGTAGGACATTGTAGGACCAGTTCGGAGGAACAAATAGGAAACAAAAGATTTAAAAAAAAAACACAACAACCCAAATCATTTGGATAGGACAATCTGTGTTTCACAAACTTGCCCTGAAATCATGTACGAACTGTAGTCTGAACACATAGCAAGGTCATGCAGGGTCTATTAGGGCAAATCCAGTGATGAGTTACTGGTTGGTGGTTTGGCACATGTTTTATTTTTCCATATATTGGGAATGTCATCATCCCAACTGACGAACTCCATCATTTTTCAGAGGGGTAGGTATACCACCAAGCTGGTTACTTTGGCATTGTTGTGGCGATGTACAATACGCGACGACCGCATGGCAGGCTGCGTTTGATGGGCTGATCATGGAAAAGCAACAAGAGCTTGGGATGATAGGGATGATTGGGATGTTTGAACATAGCCTTAGTGCATACCTTAGTGCGTACCCAAAACAATGATGGTTGATCAGCGTTTTTCCTAACCCCACTATTTGTTGAGATCCACTATTTTGAAAGGGGTGGCCATGGCCCAGCAAGCGTGTGGCAGCCACTCAGTCGTCAGGCTGATTCAAAGCAAAGCACCCAGATGGAAAACATCGAGAACGCCCAAAGTATGGACGCTTGATCTGACAGAATTGGTTTACCCTCCAGTAGACTAACATAGTTATGGAATGTTATGGAAGCCATGGCCCATAGAAATAGATGATTTACCTATTAAAACTATGGTAATTTCCAATAGCTACGTTAGGGGAAAACATGCAAGAAAACAGCGAAAAGTGCGGATGGTTAACACACAACCACTGGGGATTAAACAACCACTGGAAAATTGGGGTGGCAACCGTGGTGTCATACGTTTTTTTTCGTATATGTGTTAGTTCGATCCATTCCATCCTTTTTCTTGGGAGGGATGTTTCAAGTGACTCCAGCCATACTGATGGCTTGAAAACCACCACCATCCAGTTTTGTCTTGAGCCGACATTCTTTCCACCCTAGATTGACTAAACTGAGAATGCTCAGGAAAATTGGGACACCAACCTTTTTGGTGGTTTCAAGTTTCAACATGTGGTTATTTCCGTCCTACCGTGGATGCTCGGTGACTGCTATTTTCACGTTGAAACCCGTCTGAGGAGCTGAAGATTTCTTGGATTCTGTGGGAAGTGCATGTCTTTCCTTGTGGGCCCCACGAAAAAACAAGCCCGGCAATGGAAAACCCAGAGATGACATGTTTTCCAAAGGGCGGTCTTGGCAACGCAATCGCGGTCAGTCACATTCAGTTGCCAGGCTGATTCAAAGCAAAGCGCCCAGATGGAAAACATGGAGACCGCCCAAAGTATGGCTGCTTGATTTCACAGAGGTTCAGAAGACATGTGGTGATGAAAACCTTCCCATGGGGATGTTCAACACGCAACTGGGGATATAACCAGTACAAAATTGGGGATATTCACCTGAATTTTGCGGTGTCATATCTTTGTTTTGATGGCGATCGGGAATCCGGAAGCAAACTCCTTTCGTCCTTGATTTTGCTGAATATGATTGGCAATTTTCCCAATCGGAAATCCACTGCTTGCGGAATCTATAGGAATATGTGTTTTTTGTATTTGTTGGGGTTCCTTACGCAGATTCAAGTCGTCGTTTCAAGGGTTTGTCATGCCCCTGGGTTGGTGATGCCCAATGATTGCTATTTTTCCACGGGGGTTAAGGCACCAATTCGGTGGCTGAACCATGCCCTTGGTGAGAAATAGCTGAGGTAAATCAACCTCCAGAAACCGGCAAGGCCAGGCATCCAGGGAAGAATGAAAGACGATTCCAGTTTCATACAACCCTATGACTGGGAGAATAACCAGCCATTAACCAGATGATTATATCAGATATGACTTAGGGATACTTAGGGTACCATGGTACCATCCTGAATACCCCCTGAAAATAAGCCATTCCTAGTGGAAACGGTGTTCTTCCAACCCCAAGAACTCCCAGGGACCGAAGGGACCGGCGGCCAAGATCACCAAGGTGGTCGGTGCTGCCAGACCGTTTGATTGACGTGGTGTGCTGCGATTGACTGTGCATATTATTACTGTAAACGTGCATGTTATTTTTACGCATATAATTACTTATATTATATTATATATATACGCATATAATTATCGATCATGTTGATTAGATATATGTATATTATATATGTAGATATTGTTTACATAATTATAGGTATATCTTCTTGATGTACAAACCTTGTGTATACATAGTCATATTTGATTTGTATCTTTGCCGGTTTTTGGTCTTTGTGATTTGTTTTTTCACCTATGGTTCAACGTTGAAGCGGGCGCACTTCACCGTCACAGATGGCAATAGACGTCATAATGTGTGTTCCTTTGTGGTATTTTGGTCAGGCCTCAAAACAAAAAACACATGGGTGTTTCCAAAAAGGGGGGGATCCCCAAAATGGTTGGTTTATTTCATGGAAAATCCAAAAATAAAATGAATGATAACTAGGGGTACCACCATTTTAGGAAACCTCCATATTGATACCATACCAAATTTGACCCTTTGGTGGTATTGTGAACCTTCATCTAGATGAGACCCTTTATCAACCAAGTTTCCGATTAGTTTTGGAATTTATATATTACTTGGTGAAACCTTCAAAACATGGGGGCCATTATATAATTGTTGTTGAATATATATATATATTATACACAAAGAATCTTCATTATTAAGTATATATAGGTTGTCTGACCAGGTTTGGAGTAGGTTTTGAACCTCAAACCTGCATTTTTTCGGCTTGGATGTAGCATTTACAAGAAAACCCGATCATTTTGGGATATTTTGGGTGTAATCACCAAGGATTTCGGCTGGTGGTGTTCCGTGATTTTCCAACTAATAGCAACCCAAAAATTGATAGAAAAGATGGAAACAGAAAGCGGACACCTGGAAAACAATGATTGGTACCCTCTGGTTATGTCAACAGTTTGCTATTGAAAATTACAATTTTTAATGGGAAAACTCACTATACATGACCATTTATAGTGGATTTTCCCATTGAAAATGGTGATTTTCTATAGTTATGTTAGTTTACCAGAGGGTAGAGATCTTCCATAATCTGTACTATCCACACTTGTCCATCCGTAGCGGTTACTACCCCGGGCTGCCACTGCTGCGCCGGCCGAGGCCTCTTTGACCGTGCCCCAGTTGAGAAGTTTGCTGAGGGACCTGGGCCTGGACGATTCAGGCCGTGAAACCTGCGGGTTGGATGGACATTTACAATGTGGTGCCCCATAGCTAAGTTGGTTTATAACTACAATAACTATCAATAACTAGGGTTATTGTAGAATATTGTAGATATGTTTAAAGTTACTTGGGGTTATAAACCAACAAACACCACTGGGGTGGTACCACCTTGTAGATGTGTTTGCCAGATGAACCTGGAAAGATTAGGGATTTACCGATTTACCCTAGAAAGAACGGGGACATGTTTTTTTTTGGAACACTTCATGCCAAGAATTCTTGGGGCATTTCGTGCATTTGTTTACCATGGGGAAATCTGCGAGCGAACTGCAACTTGTACCACATGTTGCCATGCATATCCATGCATACAATATGTCATTATTAACAGATTGACAAACATATTGCCATTTTTCAAAAAATGTTACAACATGTATTTGCCAATCAACTCATGTTTGGCCATGTGTTGCCAAAAAAATTGGCCATGGAGGACTTGGAGGACCATGTCACTACTGAGACTTTACCCGGCCTGGTAAACGTTTACAGTTTGCTATTGAAAATGGCCATAGAAATAGTGGATTTACCCTTTCAAAATATTTAAAAATGGTGATTTACTGAGACTTTACTCTTCTGCATGTTTGGTGCTGTAATTTGATTTCCGACCATTTGTATTGCATTCCATTTGTCATAGTATGGTGCGTCTTGATTATTTTGTGTCAGAAATAATCCGAGACATTTCGATGTATGATGATTTTAATGTCACGCAATGATGCTTCGACATCGGGCCAAAAAAACAGTATATAAGTGGTGGGTAAGTGGGAGTTGCTCCCGCCAGCATATATCCTCGTTCAATCAAACATGAAAAGGGAACCCCCTATATTTATAAGCGGGAAATTAAATAGGAAAATCATGGAACGAGAGGAGGTTCATCAGCAAGCGCATGTTTTCAGCTATAATTGTTGGACAATCTTCCAAGTAGCGGTGCCGCAACGGAATCCCCAGGACAAAACTGTCACAAAAATGGCTGTTTCTATCCCTAAGGATCAAAAGATGGTGCTATAAATTCACTTATCAGAAAGTAGTTGTTTTTAAGCTACTTAGGGGTTAAAGGGTGGTAAGTGCATCAAATTCCCATACTTAACGAAAATTGTGTTTTCCGATAAAATTGGGAGTCAGATTCAGAGCAACAGCAAGAATCTCAAAGCCATGTGTTTTTGTCTATCCATGAAGATCTGGTTTTGAAGGGGTTGTCACGGGCTGTCACGGCCTGTCACGGTCGTTTTCCGATAAGTCAACATTTTTAGTAAGAAAATATGCATTCGTCACGGGGTGTCACGGGTTCGTCACGGTCTGTCACGCACAACCCAAAAGTAGATCCTGACAAATTTTGACATATTGGGTCTTTTAATCATTGCTGTTGCCTAGACATCCAGGAAAATCCGACAAAAATCCGATAAAAATATATGAAAATCCGATAAGTATATGTTTTTGGGCATTGTCAGAAAAGTACCCTTGTGGGACCTACTTTGCCGATACTGCCCTATTTGTCTACTTCGATCCTCAGGGTATGGTGGAGAAACATCGGCTGCCCCGCCGATGCCAATAATTCATCAACCAAAATCTGGAAGTCAAAACTGGCGAACTTGGAACTTTCAGCCAAAATACTTCCTTTAGCCTTTTGTCACATCTGACGAGATCAAAACGGGCCCCAACGATTCCATGCGAACGCCTATCCCTTGATCCACCGGTCGCAGAACAGGTCCGAAGGCCGAGCTTCTCCGGCGTCTAGGCGTCACAACAGGTGCTTGAGAGTTGCTGCGAGGCTGGGGTATGCAGTTGAAGTTGGCACGGAATACATCAGAAGAGAGTATCCATGATAGTCAATGCTGTAATTACCGTTTTTTTTCCCATGGTTTTTCAACATATCATGGCAGTCATATCCGGTTTCATCCCCCGTAGTCGGCGACCAGTTTGGGTAGCTTCTCCTTGCGACTCAACAAGTTGATTCCCAAAAGATGTGGCTGTTGCCTCTGGCGATCGGATGCCAACAGCATGCGGTTGATGTCCTGTGGTACTTGGGGCGGCAGGTGTCGCAGAGATTCGCAGAGTATTCAGGGATGGTCAGTTTTGCCTCACCTACAGCCACCATTCTTCAGCCATTTTCAGCCCACTTCACGATGATATAGATAAGACTTGAGATACTTGAGGTAGGAGAAGCCACTTTTCAGCATCCTCTCCCAGATCTTGAAAGACTATCAAAAAGGCTGTGATTTTGCGTGATTTTGCTGGGTGACGTTACTGGAATGATGGGATTTCATGGGGAATCCCCAGATGTTGGTTTATTTCGCCTATCCACGGGATGTGAAGTCGCCACATGTGGCATCGCTGCATCGCCTTTGGGCGCCCGATGTCGCATGACCGGAAGGCCAGTTGGGAATCCATACATCGAACGAGTGGGGTGAACATAAACCAAGAACCAAGAGACTGAACTGTGTAGGTGCTAGTAGATGTAGTAGTTAGTACATGTGTTTATCACTGCCATTCATTGCCATTCATTGCCCCGAGTAGAATGAATATAAACTTGGACTTCACTCAGAATTTTCCCCGAGATCTCATATCTACTCTAGCAAGGGGAAGGTTGGTAGTTGAAGGCAGGTTCAAATGAATGTTGTATGACCTTTGCCATCCTTTGCCCATGTACTCCTCTCCGAGTTTCTAATCAGGATCTGTATGTTCGGCAGGAGATGTCGGATTTTTTTTGTTCTTCCCCCCTGCCTGTGATACACACACACATATATATATAATTGATATCTCTACATGTCTCTACATATCTCTGTTGTAATTTAACATAATAATCATAATAGCCATTGAACATCACCATTTTGAATAGGTAGATCATCGAACGAAATGGTCCCATTTTATCCGTTTTCCCAAGCAATCTGTTAGGCATTACCAGGTCATCATTGATTATATATGATTATATGATGTAATTGTCCATTCTATCCCCATTTTAGATGATTAAATCATATTAAATCACATTAAACCCCCACACAATTCAGAATGAAGTCCCATCAAATAAACCACCGTTGCAGAGATGTTCATCTCATCCACTCAGCTCTAGGCGCGCGGTGCCGTATGGACGACTGGCCACAGATGTCATTCTGCCACAAGCAGAGCCTGGCTGATGCCAAAACTGTGTTTTTTTGAAGGCAGGAACGATAGTCACATCCACTACCCTCTGGTAAACTAACAGTTTGCTAAGTTTGCTATGGAAAGTCACTCTTTTCATAGGTAAATCAGCTATAAATGGATCCTTTTCTATAGCCATGTTAGTTGACCAGAGGGCACCATTTGGTGGAAAATTGGACTTGATAGGAATTTCAATGAAAGTAGGACTTAATGATACTTACTCAGAGTTATTGGAATTTTGTAGGGATATTGTGTTTTGACATATATATATATAGAATCAATAATCATCTAACATGGGGAATAATGGGTATTCAACCAATGATGATCATCCACTACTCTCTGGTGGAAAATGGGGCTTGATGGGAAATTGTGTAGGGGCTTACAGTAATGGGAATTTCAAGAAACGTAGGACTTGATGGATCCGAATGGTACTGACCAGCAGTTATTGGAACCTTCTGGCAATGACTAACAATTATTGGACTTTAATAATCTTTAATAGGGATTGAATCACCTAAAATGAAAGACAATGTGTATACAACATCATACAACCAATGATGGTTTAGTAATGACTCACACTTTTAACAGTTTTGCTGCGGAAATTGGATCAAACAAGGTGCCATCTAGTTCGATAGCCATTCATAGCCATGGTATATTTGTCTGACATGGGATGGCCATATAAGGTGAGACCCCCCAGTTATAAGCTGCTTTTTGTATTCCCCATAAACCCAAGGGTAAACCAAGTGATAAGTCACTTAGCTATCATAAATCAGCAATAAATCCCATTAAATCCTCAAGTTTGTTGATTACCCTCTGGTAAATAACAGTTCGCTATGGAAAATCACCATTGTCAATAGTTAAATCAACTAATGGTCAGTTTCAATAGCTATGTAACAAATTACCAGAGGATACATCCATGAATATTCCAGTATTATACCATCATTATCCCTAGTTTATCCCTAGTTTCACCATATGAAATGTTGGTTTCTCAGGGTCATTTTCCTACAATGTGAGGCCCCCAAGATAGCTAAGTTGGTTTATAAGTCCAATAACTATGGTTTATGGTATTTATAACTATAGTTACTGGGGCGAATCTAACCAACTTATAACTGGGGGGCCTCACATTGTATGGTTTTTGGATGCCTCACCTTCGACATGTTGGGCGAAGCCGGGGCGAAGCCGTGCTTCGGATCATCTCGGCAGCTGTTCCCCGATTTTTTTTGGGGGGGGCGAGCTGTAAAAGACGGCTGGTTTCCTCAAGAAATCGCTATGAAGTCTCACCATATATATATATATATATATATATCCATTATTATATCCATTTATATAAATATATCCTTCAAGATCCTTGAAGCTTCCACGCGTTGATGACGTCGCTTCCAAGGATGTTGATGAGGAGCTGGCGACGTTCTACGTCTTCCGAGATGATATCGTGATGTTTCCCATCTCCTACTCGATCCCAAAGGATCAGTGAGTTCACAGCTCCGCCAAAGATATGGCTTCCATGTTGAGTCTATATGAAATTATGAGAGAAACACATATGATAGTTTATGTGGTGCGTTCCCAAACATATGATCTCTTTGTTACATCTAGATACAAAGTTGACTTATTTGATGGTGACTCTACTCCGTGTTTCACTGTTACACATAACCCATGATTTACATGTTAGATATACATATTGTTTTTGTGTTTGTTTGTGTGCGTGTGTGTTTGTTTGTTTGTTTGTTTGTTTCTTTTCTTTGTTATCGGATAGTGATCCAAGATGATCATTGGAACCCCAAATCCTGGCTGTGCCGCAGGACCGGATCCTGCGGGAGGTCCCTGAGAAGACGGAGTTTGCCCTCTGGGCCTGTGATGATCATGGGGGGAGAACCAGCAAGAGTCTAACAAAAATGGGAGAATGATGGGATTCAATGGGATTTAATTCATGGGTTTTCTGATAAGTTTTCTGATGGGATTGAATGGACTTAATGATGCTTATAGGATCTTATACTAGGGATTTCACCGGCAACAATGGGTATAAATGATGATTTACCTTGTGATATCTTGTGATTTTCCATGGGGTAACCAACCCCCAAAGCTCCATGTATGGAA
Source organism: Cladocopium goreaui (assembly GCA_947184155.2). NCBI lineage: Eukaryota > Dinophyceae > Suessiales > Symbiodiniaceae > Cladocopium > Cladocopium goreaui. The sequence goes on along the minus strand of CAMXCT020006548.1, from coordinate 247,692 downwards.
TATTTACTATCCCCACCATTTACCTGGCTACTCAAAATTGAATAAAAAGTTGAGGCCATGAAAATAAATCAAATCCCCGATCAAAAATCGGAGGCTTAGTTCGCTGGGACATCATCGAACTATATAGGAAATGTTCCAGCAGAATTGATTACCGGAGGGTACAGTATGGATAGTGAATAACTAACAAATGGAAAGCCAATAGCTGATTGTGATGGCATAGCCAACAATACTAGATGAGTAATGGATAGCTAATGGATAAAATTTGAGGATTCTTGCTAGTGCTGCTTGAAGTGATGCCCCGAGTGCACTGAGAACCACCAGTTGGCCTAAAAAAATGATTGGAAAAATGGTTGAGAAAATGATTTCCATTAATCTTATTTGTTGTTTTTTTTGCATTTCGGATTCAGCCATGGGATTGGGATTGGGTGCGACATGTGCGAAGATGGTGAAACTGCGGACCTGCCCAGGCAATGAATGATTCGATGAAGTCTTTCCAGTTCCTTGACGTGAAACGTTAGATGCCCGGCTGAAGTGCGAAACATGGTGAAACAATTGAAACAAACCTGCGGGAAAAAAATCTGAAGCATCTTCCACCTGGAAACTGCCATAGATCAAAATAGTTTTTGCAAATGATTTCATTTACTCTCCGGTACTCAAACGTGGCAATTGACAACTCCCCAAAAAATATAGTTTTATGATTTTCCCAGCTAGTAACCTCCGTGTAGCTTGGGGATTTTCCAGCCACCCACGTTTGACAGGTTCAAGAACTACAATTTTGGACCCCACCAGGTGCCTCCAGCCATGTTGTGCGGTGTGGAAAAATCATCCCACGAAAAAAAGTCAGCACTTCACTACCCTCGGGTATTCAAACATGGCGTGCTGGAAAATCCTATTTATGTAGTTCGATGATTTTTCCGTATTTTTCCAATAACAACTCCATTTAGTTTGGGGATTTTCCAGCCAGCCATGTTTGGCTACCGCAGCAATAACTGGGGATGATTTGATCACCCACCACTAATTCTTAAGGAAAGTCATTGGGAATTTTCTGCATGCCGCATCACATGGTTTGAACCAGATTTGGGTCATGTTTCGTTACTGGATAGCCATGACCTGTCCTCGCCATCCCCAACAGTTGCTCACCTGGGTAAAGTGCCAGGAGGAAGAGTATCACCAGCACATTCAGAAGCACCGTTTCGGTGACACACGGAGGAAAGGTGGCTTTGATTGTCTCAGGCGCTCGGGGATGAGATAAGCCCTTGATCTGGCAATGGCAATAGAGTCCTCGCAGATGACTTTCCCATTTTCTGCCATTCCCATTTCGCAAAGAGGGGTTGTGCCCCATGTGCCGTTATTATTGTTGCAAATGACTTTCCCATGTTCTTCCGAAGTTGTTGTTTTCCGGAAAAGGTGGTGCCCCCAAGCGACCATTATTATTGCTTGCTTGCAACCCCCCACCAACTAGAACAACTAATGTTATAATTCCCCCAAAGTGGTGCTTTATGACCCTCCCAAGGAGAAAAAACAATAGTTCACATCGGTTCAACAGAAACTCCACAGTTCACCTTTTTGGTTGTGATCACCAACTTCGCGTGAACCCGACGACACTGCCCCTGCAGGCACTATGAGCTGATGGCGAATGGCTGCATCCCGATATTTCACGACTTGGCGACTTGGCCTTTTTGGGAGCGTCCTTACAATCGTGGTGTGAATGAAGGTCCCATAGTCATACCCCTTGGTAATCCTGGATTTGCATGGATTTGCTGAATATGTGGTGTGCTTTCCCACTGGGAAACCCACTAGAAATGGGGAATCTATATATTCGTTGGGGTTGCTTAAGCAAATCCAAGATTCCAAGGGACAATATAGTTAAATCATGGTAAATCCTCCATGGTCCATTGTCCATAGCTATGTGAAATTTCCGGTGGGGTCCCTGGGAGAGTTGGGTTTCTCAGTTTGATTGAAAAGGAGGCTACACCATAAGGAACGTTTTCATATGGAAAATTATGACAAACCATAGGGCTTTCGGGTGCATACCATTGCATACCCCTCTTTCCAGACCAACCTATTGCCTATTTCAACAACTTTCAACAGTGATAATCCAAGGAAGTCGCACCCCAACTTTTTTTGAAGAAAACAAGCAGTCAGCTGATGGCTTTCGCATGCTGAGTTTTTCTGATTACATGGATTTGTTTGAAACTATGCTCCCCAGAAATCCACTGGTTAATCATCATTTTTCCCATTTTTCACTGGCCCCAAATGGGGTGTCTTGCGACGGTGGCCATGTGGGTCACCTCCATCATGACCGTCAGACCGTACTACCTTGCAACATAGCGCAACAGCATGTGCAACATTACATTTCCAGCTACACGTTTGAGTACATCATGTTGTTTTTGTTTCTCACACTGGGTGGTGATATCACCTCCTTCGTTCATCTGTTCGCGTTACTTGTTTCACACTTCCTCGTTACATCATCTCTACCTCGCATCATGTTTCCAATGAGGTAGTATAATAGTATAGCTTCCGATCTTGAGAAATCTTATTCAACCTATATATATAATTAAAATAATGATAATAATAATATTATTATATCTATCTATAATATAATAATATATATAATCATAATTATATCAACCTATCATATCTAGGTCCCATGATGTTCCCATCATTTTCCCATGGCTTACTGGTCGTTTGGATCACCCTAAAAAATATCACCGTTTTGCCCCAGGAGCACTTGCCCAAGAGCATTCTGCGCACGCTACCCAAAGATCTTCTCATGGAGGCGAAGGCAAGTTGCGAGCAGCGCCACCTTTGTTGGTTAGAAAGGGAGTATATGTTCGTAAAGCAATCAAACAGAAGAGATATGAGCCTGTTTTGTGGCTGCTATGCTTGGGTAGTAAGATGTAGTAAGCATGGGCGATCGCGAGAGATCTCAGGATTCAGGGCTAAACGACTGCTGCACCAGCCTACCACCGAGGGTCAAACCACACACGCGAACTCGATTCAAAAGTGGTGACATTATAATAGATATTGCCATCGTAGTGATAATCCACCATCAACTCATCAACCCAATAGTGAAACCATTGTTGAGTATGACGTTTTTGAAAAGTAGTCAGCATGATAATGACAACAATCAGCACCACCAGCACCAGCAGCAGCAACACAACCAGCATCATCATCATCATCATCACCACCACCACCACCACTACCACCATTACCATCATCGCCATCATGCATTATCAATATTCTTCAATACTTACGTATATACACATACATATACAAGCATTTACACACATATATATATACTGATATATTCATCAATATTCATCATTTGTCATTGATATTTCATTTGACCATATTTGTATAATTCTGTCGATGTGTCATGAAAATCCATGAGCTTCCGATCTTTTCCCGGTCACCGGAGGCGCTCTTCGCCTCCGAAAGCGCGACAGCGGAGACCGCGCTGTCGTCGGCGGCGCCGAACACGGCAAGGTACATGGACTTGGCACAGGAGATGCTGCTGTGGTCGCAGGACCGGTGGAGCATCAGAAGCCTGACCCGTTTATGCCAAGAAAAATGATGGAAGATGTTGAAAAATGATGGGAAATATGATGGAAATCATGGTTTGATATGGTGTGAATCTATTTTTTAAGGCCTAGCATCAGGGAGAAATTGGGTGGAAATCATAGTGGTAAGCTAAAGCCATGTATGTGTTTGCTCTGGTCGTTTTGGTCTTTTGGGATGAACATATAACAAGAGAGATAGAGGGAGAAGGAGACATGTAATCTACAATATATATATATATATATACACATTATATTTGAATATGTTATATATATATATTGTATGTATTTACATTTGTATAATATATATATATATATTTATATATCTACACATTATCCACAAATATCCTAACTGACATGTTTTTTTCTTGGTTTCTTGGAGCTCTGCAGGAATTGTTTTGGGAGGCATCTTCTGTAAGGTTGAGGGATCGGCAACTTTGTTCATGGTCTGCAACCTGTAGCCCGTCGGATTTTGTGTGCATTTTGAACTCTTAGCCATGCCGACCTGGGGATTATAAGTGTTGTACGTATCAATCCCCTATGCTATTGCCCTGAATTGGCAACTGGATGAAGCAACATTACAAAGGACCCCCATATTTTTTTGGGGAAGACCGGAAAACCATTGTTTAGTTTTGTTCTACTTTCACCCAAACTAATCTTTCCGTAGCCGTTCAGACTGCTTAGCACCACGGCGCCACAGTCTAACGTAGCTCGATCCGCCTTGCAGATCCGCCAGTCCTCAGTGGCCATGGCTAGCATTAGGGACTTGAAAATGGTCGGAGAGACTTGTGCCATTGGAGGATGCTACATCGTGGTGAGTGCCAGTTTCTGAGAGACTTCAGCTGGTGATTTTGCTGGGTATCCCAAGAATTATAATGTTAGCCTCCGATTAGTGTCATGGTACCCTATTGTGAGATGTTTTCCCTTCCTAATTGAGCGTCTTGCTGTTTGTGGAGGGGGGAGCGTCTATTGTGAGAAGTTGTTTCTCAGATCCAATTTTTTGGAGGAGGAAAAAATGGTTCAAGAAAAAATGATTATATAACAAATTACACTTGTTTATTGCACACCTGGTCCATTTACTTTTAGAAAGCCATATCCATGTTAAAGCCTTGAAAATGCAAGTTTTCCCAAATAATTAGATGCCTTATTAAACCCTTATTTAAAAACAGCACCACAACAATTTTTCAAGGGGGTACCCCATGAGTGACCCAGACCCTCAAGAATGTAATTGTTTCGATGGTACCCTATCGTGATTTTTTTGATGGTACCCTATTGTGCACAAAAACTTTTTGGTGAAAAACAGCACAAAACCTTTTATCCACCTTTCTTTGGGTAAAGCTGGTCCATTTACTTTGGAAAGCCATATCCATGTTGAAGCCTTGAAAATTCAAGGTTTCCCAAATAATTAGATGCCTTATTAAACCCTTCTTAAAAAACAGCACCACAACAATTTTTCAAGGGGGTACCCCATGAGTGACCCAGATCCTCAATAATGTAATTGTTTCGATGGTACCCTATTGTGCACACAAACTGTTGGGGCATGTTTTTGTTTTTGGATTTAAAAGGACAATCAATTGAAAGTAGATTCAAATGAATTGAAAGTAAAGTTTCAATTGAAATCCGTTCTTATCAATAGATTTCTTTTTAAGGTTTAAGACGAAAATCAATTGAAAGTAGATTAATCCTTTCTTATCAATAGATTTCTTGAAGGTTGAAAAGGAAAATTAATTGAACGTAGATTCAAATGAATTGAAAACAAATTGATTTCAATTCAAATCCTTTCTTAGCAATGTATCTTTAGAAGTTTAGAAGGAAAAGCAATTGAACGTAGATGGATTTCAATTGAAAGCCTTTCTTATCAGTTTTTTGAAGTTTAAAAGGAAAAACAATTGAAAGTAGATTCAAATGAATTGAAAGTAAATTGGTTTCAATTGAAATCATGTCTTATCAATAGATTTCTTGGAGGTTTAAAAGGAAAATCAATTGAAAGTAGATTCAAATGAATTCAAAGTAAGCTGGTTTCAATTGAAATCCTTTCTTCTCGATAGATTTCTCTGAGGTTTAAAAGGCAATTCAATTGAAAAAAAGATTCAGATGAATCGAAAGTAAATTGATTTCACTTGAAATCCTTTCTTATCAATAGATTTTTTTGAAGTTTAAAAGAAAAAGGAATTGAACGTTGATTGATCTTAATTGAAATCCTTTCCTATCAACAGATTTTTTGGGGTTTAAAAGGAAAATCAATTGAACGTAGATTCAAATGAATTGAAAGTAAACTGGTTTCAATTGAAATCCTTTCTTCTCGATAGATTTCTCTGAGGTTTAAAAGGAAATTCAATTGAAAAAAAAGATTCAGATGAATCGAAAGTAAATTGATTTCACTTGAAATCCTTTCTTATCAATAGATTTTTTTGAAGTTTAAAAGAAACAGGAATTGAACGTAGATTGATCTTAATTGAAATCCTTACTTAAGTTGGCTATCTTAAAAAACTGTTGAGGGGGGGCCACACTAATCAGAGCCCAACATAATGATCATTTTTGGATGCTAGGTGAGTTCAACTCGATTCGGCTGGTGGTTGTCATTGTTGTCATGTTTGATTTGTGGCAGGATCACTGAAATTGCCAAATCAATGGGAATTCCAGGATCCTAAAATGGAGGTACTGTACCATATAAGGCCATATTTTGTGGGGATATTCACCTACATAGGCCTTATATAGGCCTTTTATAGGCCTTATATATGGTAGGTACCCCCAATTTAGGATCCTGGAATGGCCATTGACCAAATGGATTATTATATTTATGGATATTGATGCGAGGATTTCCCATCGTCAGGTGAAGGACCAACCAAGGGTTCAGTTGGTATACCTGGTATACAGTCACCTAGCTGTTGTGCCGTTGTTGTTTTTACGTGGGCTTAAGCAGAAATATGTAACTGGGGCAGTTGGGAGTTCACCTCGGGGCCCCATCGCAAAGTAACCATCCTAACTCCAAGTGGTGGGCTCCTGACAATGGCTGCAGGTTTGATTGCATTCAACAAATATCTCATGAATGCCGAGCTCTTTCCTTATGCCAAAGCGATGACTGCGACCTGGATGTGCTATTTTCGACTTTCCCAATGGGAAATCCACAACATGGGAAATCTCTTGGGATTATGTCTTTTATTGCCTTTCGGGGGTTCGTTAAGCAAAAAAACCAGGCGATGCACATGCTCATGACCACTCTTCTGTCACTCTTGCTCTACACTGTCGCACCTTCGCTGTACCCAAGCATGGATAAAGCCAGGGAAAACTGGAGAACGGATACTTGGCGCATGACCATTGGGGATCTATCCAGAGGGAGGTATCCAGAAGGGGGGTATGGGTCAATACCTATGTGAGTTGCAGGCCCAAACACCTCACTTCGCCTAACATCACTCTTAGGTTTCCAAGGTTTAAAGTTTAAAGATTAGGTTCTAGGGAGTAAGTGTCTATATGTGTTTATTGGTTTTTGTTGTTTGCAAAGTGTGAAGCTGTAGGCTCGGGCTTGGGGGTTTTCCCGGGTTCAAACTGAGGCTTTTTAGGTGCTGGGATTCACCATGAAAAAAAATCCATGTCAACAACCAGGTAGCCAGGTCAGTTTGAAACAGGTGAACAGGTGAACAGATTTGGGGTGTACTTTTGTCATCTTTTGTCCATGAACATCCATAAACTCTAGCTATAATGAAAAAAATATCACCGAAATCACCTAAAATTAGTTTTAAATCAGCATAAAGCCAGTGACCACCTGATGATTTGTACAATTTGGTCATGATTTCGGGTTCCATTTCCATCATTTTCCATTGCCAGGTCCTGAAATATATCCTGCCCTTGGGCATGCTCTTTGCCTTAGCTCTTTATTGCTCCAACCGAGCATATCTCTACTCCTCGGTGGCCTTTCTTCAATTCTGTCCCTTGGCGATCTTGGCCACTGAACCTCCACCCCCGGCCTTGGATGCTTTAGGGCTGTGAAATTTGAGAGGAATCGGATTACCCTCTGGCAAATGTTTACATAACTATGGAAAATCACAATGTTTAATGGGTAAATCAACTATAAATGGCCATGTTCAATAGCTATGTTTGTTTACCAGAGGGTAAGTTCAATATGGGTCCCCAAACCTTGCTGTGTGGGGGGGGGAATCAGCCCCATGTCCGGTCGCAAAGTATGTAATTTGTCCGATGATATTGTGGTTTACTACTGTTGCTGTTTAAATTTGCTTGTTACCTCATTAAATCATGCCATATGTACATATATGGATTGTTTATTTTTTTCTGTTGTTTGAATCACTTTGCCTATAGTATACCTTGTCATTGGCCTAATTTTTTCTGGTTGGTAAGTCACATCAAATTTGACCCAGATCTCGAGGTAAGGAGGGCAATGTAGCCTTGATCTTTGCCATGTCCTGTGTTTTGGGCTTGCAGGCGCGGCACCCGACTTGGGGGAGGTGTAGATGTGGGCATGGGTCAAATGTTCCGCAGACGGATTTTGATGTTTTCCTGGTGTTATAGAGAACAATGACTATGACTATAACATACTATAACCATGTATTTTGGGTACCGTACTCACACCCAATTGTTCAGCCTCTTTTGACTGTTGGTTACTTCATGTTACTTATTTTAGATCATTCTGGCTCCGTTGAAGGGGGAACTCACAGGGCGCCATGAAGTTTGTGCGGGGCATGATGCATGTGCCATGCGGCATGCTCTGCGCAGGTCTTTAGCTGGCACAAGGTGGGCGGGTGACGCCTCAGCCAATTTCACTTGTGGATAGGCCAAAAGGGGGCTAGAGATGGTAGCTGTAACCCCATGGTACTTGTAATCCTACCCGCTTCTACTGGGATAGAAATGGCCCTTGGGGCCCATCATTGGAGGAATACCTTGAAGGAATCAAAAGCAACAATTGTAAATAAAGAAAACTGTATATACGTGCAGGCGTGCGCACATTATCTACAAGATAAGAAGTATATATAGACATATAGATATAAACTCTTGCGGGTTACTTCCCAATAATGACAATACCATTTTTGATTTCGATGTTTGCAAAAAATCATTGTTCCACTGTTTTTTTTTGGGGGCTGGAAGTGCAAGTGCCGATTTTTCCCATTCCAGGTGTGCATTCTGAGCATCGTCGTGGCCGGATGCTCCTTGTGTGCACATGGCCACTTGGGCGTCAATGCACCAGACAGCCCCCACTTTTGACACAAGAAATCCCCAAAGGGTGTTGCATTTTTACTCAAACAGTTTGAGAGTGATGTTATCATCTTTCTGGGGAATCCTGGACCTACTTTCTGGTGGTTAAAACGGTTATCTGATGGCCCAAATCCACGCCAATATCAAAAAGTTACCACTATTTTAGCAGGATTTTACTTGTCCATCTTTTTGCGGGTTGCTATCATTGCTTGACACACACTTAAAATTTTAAAAACCGAGGCGAGATCAATTTCGTTTGGGCGGGTTTTCTCCTGCAGATCACGTCGCAGATGGCAGAGTGTTCTAAAAACCTCATCGGGGAGGTGGTGATGTCTGGTGCAGGCGCGGCCGCCGCAGGAAAGGATTTTTCGACAGCCCTGGATTCCCTGGATAGGAACCTCGAACTCTCGGAGAGGATCCTGAACAGCATATTGAATCATTTTGTTCAGGATGCAAACTTGGAATTTTATACGCTTATTCTGCAAACTTGGGAGTTGATAATAACCCAACAGGCAGTTCTCAAGAATAGAAAGGCATGAAAATAAGGCGTTGCAGAGTGTCATGTAGATAATCTGCTCATAGGCTGATGATGCTCTGAACAAAATAAACGTACAACTATTTATATATACGTATACGGATAATGAGCCAATTATAGAATCAAACCCAAGATAAGCTATGATAAAACCAACAGAGGTTGAATAAACATTGAACAAACATAGAATCATGGACAATGACAAAGCCAAGATAAAACCTGCGAAAGTCCGCGCTCAGTGCTTCACCTTTTGCAAGCTCCTGCTGCTACTTCCGGGTAGTTTGTAGGGGTTATATCCCAACTGGATGGGGTTATTTCATGTTATCTCCATGTGATTTTACAACAGGTTATACATGGCAATACCCATGTATAACTTCAACCGCGCCGCACATTAAATGCCCATCTCACACTGCATTTACAATTTTGTGGATAGGGTTCAGGTATGAAGCCATACGTGCTGGGTAACATCCTCACTCAACCGAGGGGCAGCCCCTGATTTTCTGATCGCGCAATGTTGCGTATATTATTTACATATGTATGCTATGTTAGTTACACAATGTAGTTGTCTATCCGCAACCTCTATCTATACAGAATATTTACAAATAAATCCGTATGCCAATTTAGAATTTACTTTACATGTGTGAATGGAAAGATAAACCTCACACTTCTCTACAAATCAATCTCAATCTCAACACATAAACTTTAGACCTCTTTATTCATCTCATTTAACCTCCATTTAACCTCCATTTCTTCAGAACTCATCAAGTTGTTTTTCAGGTATGAAGCTGGACGTGTTGACCTTTGTGATGTTCCAAGCTCCGTGTTCTTTGGTGCCTTTGCTGATCAGCCTCGTTCTCTCCTGGGAGCATGACATTTGGCTGGCCTTCCAGGCGCCTTTCTGAAGGGAAGCTTCGTGTGGGTGAAAGTGTGGGTGAAAGGTTGGGACTTTGCAGATTTATCTACAATCTACAGATATCTACAGATATGATTTATCTAATAGTTTTACATTATGAATTATAAATTTTATAATAGATACCATTGGGAGATTGCATTTTTATGTGTATCTATTATGTTGGCATATATATATTATATAAACATTATAAACATGAATCATGATAAATAATAAATACATACATACATATATATATATATGTGTGTGAGTTTGTATTTACATATGCATATGCTTTTATTTTTCTATTATATACATGGTATAGTATGTACACATATATAATATGATGCGAATATACATGTATGATGTTGACTTGGATTGATCGGTAAGGGGAAAGAGGGATACACAAGAACAGATAGATAGCTAGCTAGCTAGCTAGCTAGGTAGCTAGGTAGGTAGGTAGGTAGGTAGGTGGGTTGGCATGTAGGTAGATGGATAGGTGGCCAGAACAGACACTGTGAAACGGATTTTTCCTGCACGGAATATCGAGGCTCCATTTCTTCGCGCTGCAAGTGCAGGGGTGTGTGATTTGAAATAAAACTAGGCCAAATGTGGCCAAAGTATGTGTTTATTTTCCATGTTTGTGCAAGACGGTGCAAGAACCTCTGAATCTAATCTACATCAAGTGTGGAACATCACAAGTGTGTGAACATGGCCCCAACGCTATGCCCAAGCCATGAGACAGAGCCCCATCTCGGCACCAAGGCCCATTGGCCGATGATTCTGTTGAACGCTTTGTGTCTTGCTACAATATGCTATGAACGGTACCCCAAATGATTGAAGATTTGTATTATCCCAAATAAACCAACAATAACACACACACATATATATATATATATATATCATATAATAATGATTATTATTTCTTTATTAATTTATAATCCCACATAATCCCTATTATTGTTGTGGATGCTCTCCATGCTTATTGAGGTGCTGTTTCGTTTTTGTCCGTCAGATTTTCTTTTTTGCCGGTTTCTCGGGACAGATCCGTTTCAGTTCCTGAACCTTGGCTCCCTTGTTATTTGTTCAAAGAGGGTCAGATGCTTGGATGATCCATGATCCCCAGGTTCTACTTCCCAAAATGCCTCAGGACCCCATGAAATCTTCATGGAAATCCATGACGATCCCAGCGTCCTTAGGAACGCCTTCTGTTTGAACCTCATTATTGCCACGACCCTGAAGCGCTTGTCTGCCGTCGCCTTCGTCATCATCGGCATCGTCAAGGTTTTTTTTTGGTGAAATCATGGTACCGGTGCTGGATCTAGCGAACAGATTGGGAGGGCCATGACATGGATAAATGGTGATGTTTAATCTGCATATGTACTATAACAGCATTTCAACACGTTATTTATTTATACAACTTTACACATACATATGAGTGTATGATACTGTATGCGTATCATGTATATCATGTATGAATGTACACATGTATATTTGCCACCCGAGTGATATAAGATAATGTAACTAACAAGGGCCAGGTATCCAGCCTGACCCCTCCAGCCATGCAGGACAGCGTGATCGTCAGTACCTCCTCATTGGTCTTTGGTGACCACATCTCGCCCCAGCAGCAGGTTGGGGTTCCCAGGATGGTTCCACAACAACCAAACAAGGACATTCAGCAGCAAAAATAAAAATGTTCACCAAGAGTACGGTGTGTTTGTGGTTTTATGGTTTTATGATGGTTTTGTGTGGTTTTGCTAATTTATCCATATCTATGATAGGTAAAATGGTTTATAATTACACTAACTACCTCTAGTGGGTATATCTCCAGGGGTCCCTGTCAGTACCAAGTTGTTGGGTCGTGTTTCACAGAAACCTTGGACCAGGTCCTGAGAAGGAGAGGATTCATTCCTAATTGCTACATCGGCTAATGGGTTTTTTCTATGGTTTTATAATGTTTTATACCTTACATAGGGTACTGTAGTAGTAGTAGTACAGTAAGTTTTATGATGTTTTATGGTAATCATCAGGTTTTTATGATGGTGTTGGTCGCAGTTCATGACCCCATGTTTTTTTGGGTTCTTCTCATCCCGATTTTGATGGCAGCCCGGCTGCGCGGTTGGAAGCGTCCAGGTTGGCTTCGTGGTGATCATGACAGGTATAGCCTGCTGGAGTTTTATGAAGCTCGGCTGACTGGTGTTGAAAATATTAGAAGGTTCTGAATTCCAAGTAGTTGGACAGTTGAATAGTGAGGATAGGAGGATATGTGTGAACATCTTGGATGGTTTAATTGGTTTAATGCTTCATATGTTGATTTTTGAACTTCATATTGGCAGTTGATTGCATTGGTGAATGCACGAAATAATGATACAAATGATGATGGTATTTACTGTGTGCGTATGATAATGGCGAATAACAGTTATATAGATTACAGGATTTGGATTTACATGCATTTACAGGATACACAAGTTTTTTTACTGTTGGTTGATGATTGGTCGAATATAAGATATACATATATGATATATGATATATACTTATGCATTGTATACTTGCCATCGCTGAGATATGATTGCATTTTTTGTTGGGTTCAACACATGTTGGTTTCCGAGAATCGTGCAGACACATAATTTGAATGACCATATATATATATATATATGTGTGATTTATACATATTATTTGTATTAATATGTATATCCCTTCAAACGCCAATGTCAGATACATAATGATGATGTTGATTTGTTCTGTTCAAAAAAAACAACATCCATGGTCCATGTGTCGCGCCACGTGAATATTGGGTTCAAGTCCGATAACTCTTTGTATGGACGTGAGACACCAAGAGGGTCTGTTGCAGACGTTCGCTTGTCAGACCCTGGAAGCCATGGACTTTGATACGCTCATGCCATCGCAGTCACCATGCCGCCATGTAGGTTACAGGAAGGTGTCGCCGGTGTCGCCGTCGCCGGTTGCATGGGCGGACCCAGCCGGCAGTACCAGCCTTGGACTACACAGCTCAGCCACAACCGGGTCGTGGTCCACACATGGACCCCGTCATGAGCGCATCATCCGCAAGATGTGCCTCAGGAGTTTCTTGCGTGCCAATGGGTTCAAGGAGGGCGACATACACACCGCACGGGTGGGTGGCTGCTTCTTCAAGAGAAAGAGCGTCTATCCGATTCATGTTGCGGCCATGCAGGGAGACTATGATGTGATGCTCCTCCTTTTGGAGGAGGGAGCAGATCCAGAGGCAGAAACCTCCAGGGGTCGCACGGCATTGGATTGTGCACTGACAGGGTGCGGTTCCAGCCAGATGACGGTGAAACTCTTGCAGCAGTGGCTCAAAAAGTGATCGCACCACTGCCATTCACTGTGGAGATTTTTCCCTTCAGAATAAAGACTCTGAGTCAATTCTGAGTATCTCTGTGGCAGCCAAGAAGCCCTTTTTTCCTCAGTTATTTGAACAAGAGCACCAGGTTCTGTCCAAATTTCTGCATCACCTGCCGGTTACATGAGCTGACTGAACAGGTTCTACCTTTCCATTTGCCCATGTCGCTTCGTTTTTCCACATCAGAGCAGGTATCCCCCTTTCTGAGCACCAAGCGACAAGGTTGTGGTTGACTCGGCTCGTTTTTGCATGTTTTTGCCCATCGGTTTGTCTGAAAATATGGTGCAATTGACCCATCTTCAGACACATCCATTTGTGAGTTTCCTTTCTGAGCACGAATGCTAGGTTCTGTTCAGATCCCCTCACATCGACTGTTGCATGGCTTTGTACAGCTGTCGAGCTTTCGAGCGTCTCCCCAACAGATTGCCTGAAAACAAGTGTCTCTTACGGTTGGGGAAGGCGGTAAACCCAATCAGTTGGATTTATGGTGGTTTAGGCTCTACAGGACCAATTTCTGGTCAAATTGGGATGTTTTATTTTCAAAAAATGTATTTGATTGAAAAAACACTGTCTTCGAAACATACATAAATGATGCATACTTATGGCTGCCTAGGTAACACACACTATACTATTCTTACAACTGTAGGGTCTGCTATATCTGCCTTTTTTGGTGTCAGCTGCAGGAAGATCCAGGAGCAGCAAAGCGCCAAGCGGGAAACCGAGCCCATCCTCGCGCGCGAGCTGCGCAGCTCCAGGTCCGACGCGGCCCAGCGGGTCTGAGAACCGCCAGCCACGGACCTGGCTGACCTGGCGACCAAAAATGGCCGAACGTCGGGGGGATGAGATGAGACATGTTGAGGCTGATTTTAAGAGATTTTAAGCCTTTTCTTTGAGAAAAGACATAGGCAAAAAAAAATGATCATTGATCATATTGTATAGAGTTGTGTGTTTGTGGGATGTTTGTGTTGATTCTCTCAATATGGGTGCTGCATGGTGCTGTTATATAATTATGTATTTACTGCTGGTGTATAGAGTGTAGCCTTTCAAATGGTATTAGGAGTAAATGTCGGCCAACATCACATGAATGGCATGCATGAAGCAGTTGGAAGATGTGCAGACGTGCGTGCATATATACACTTCTTCTTTGCCTGTACACATATTTGCATCATTTTGAAACATGCTTGTTCAACGAAAACTTTGACAAAACGAAGTGGACGGGGCGAAATGTTAGTGCCTTTATCCTGTAAATTGTTTCTTTATTTTAAACCAAGGCTTCCCTTGTACTTCTTGAGGTATATGGTTTTGTTGGCATTTGTTTATTTTCCCATTGGCCTATTGACCATGACAAAATGAAAACAGAAATTAAACGAGAAATGAAGATGGAATTGAAGTTAAATGAAGACGTCCAGTCTTTGACAGCAAAACATCTTATGTGATATGTTTTATTGAATCTATTGTATTGTTTTAAATGCTGCCCTTACGCAAATCAAAGATAATAGCCCATTCGAAATTGCAGTTGCCAGAGGGTAGATGAATCCTGCTTGGGTGTTGCTTTGCAACTGGCTACATCCAGGTATATAAAGCAAAATGGTCCCTTCAACATCCTTCAACTGTCATGTTTGTTGGTCTCGTTGCTTTTTTGGGGGGCCTATGATTGAGTCCCCATGCACTCCAAATCACCATGTCCGTCACTGTGTGTTGAAAAACAACGCGCAGGAGAAGATTACCACGGAGAGCACTGCAAGGCCTTGAATGTCAGTCTGATTGCTGGGAAATCCCATCTAGTTTTAGAGGAAACAACATATACTGTGGTCATCAATCTATTTTCATAGGGATCACTATCTTTCTCTCTCTATAATATATATATATATATGTACACACTCATTCTTTTGGGATATCTGGCCATCTTTCTGGCATCTATTCTGACATTGTATGTTTGGGCCCAGGAGTGCTCCACTGGATGTGGAGCTCGCGATATGGCTCACAGCAACTGAAACCCACAGTCACGACGAGCTGCAAAAGGAGCACAGCAGGAGCAAAGGAGGAAAGTAGGAGTAGGAGGAAGAGTACGCGGAAGAAGAAGAGGAGGAGAACGAGGAGTTGCACCTTTGTTAAAATCAAGAGACCCTCACTTGGCAGGTGGGGCACAACTTAGCTAATGAACTATCCACTATTTTGCTGGTGGCTTTGTCAGTGGTTCAGGTACATTCTTCGCACCCTGAACATCGATGAGGCAACTGCCAAAGTCTTGTCCCTTGGATTTTGCATTTCGATGCTGTAACATGATGCATCAATTTAGAGAGTGTGGTTTCAAAGTGTCCCAAAAAAGAAAACAAAACAGGTTTGTTTTGAACATTGTTGAACTTTATTTTGGGATATTTTAAGATGATGATGGCAACTGACCCTTTTCCAAATGGGGCTGAAACCAGCAACCAGAAAACAATCCCCCTTCAACCAGGTGAGCACACATTTCAGGGCCACATTTCGAGCTACCCATTGGTTTGACCGAACTGGCGATTCGTGGTTCGGTTCCCTCGTGCATCCCATCTTATCCCAAAAATCATCTGTCACATTCTTGAGGCCTCATAAGTTGCACAGAAACTAACAAAACCCTCTGTTGTCATCAAACATGGTAATGGAAAATCCCTCGCTTATAGATGGTATTCCTAGCTAAAAACTTTGTTCGGGGATTTTCCAGGCAGCCCTGTTTGATGACACCATTTCGGGTAACTATCAACTTCGCTGCCCAGGTTTCTTCCCTGTTCGCCCTTCGATAACTTTCCGTCGTACTTGACTGCTTCGGTCTTCCACGGCCTTGTGTCGCTGCTTGGCGACAGGCCGTTCGGGAAATCTTGGTGGTGTTTTCCATGATTGCTGCGGAAAACTATGCCAACAAGTATGGGATGGAATGCGATTATGACCAACCAACGTTTTTTTAAGGGATTACAGGATTTCCCAGATTGTTTGCTCACAAGACAGGCGGTTTAGATAGTTTAGTCCCATACATGTGCGTATGAGATATGATAACATGATCAATTGTGCGGGCCCTTGTGGCGCAGCCATTGTTGTTTCGCAATCAACATGGTAATTTGATGAGGAGGAAAGTGTGGAAAGGGAACTGGTTTCACTGATGTGTTTTGTGGTCACCCTTGAGATGTTTTTTTCTGCATTTGGTGGTCTCTCCTCTCCAAGTCTTTCTGACACGTTTCAGTCTGGATGCGATGACTTCAACGTACAATTCATAGCCTTCCAAAAATCATCACGTTATTGTCACTACAAGATTTAATCATATTTAATCTTGAATGCAGGTAGGGATTATGATGGCTTAAGCCGGTTAAGCACTCTATTAAGGGATCAACGCTTGGGTAGGGAATAGCATGGAATAGCATCCTTGCAGAGCAACTTTGGGTTGCTTGAGTTGACCGAAAGTGTGTGTATCTCATGTTTCTTTTTGAACCAGCCAAATTACCCTCTGGTAAACCAACGTAGCTATGGAAAATCACCATTTTTAATGGGAAAATCCACTGTAAATGGCCATTTTCAATAGCAAACTGTTAGTTTACCAGAGGGTAACTTTGCTGATTTTTGGATTACAACTACAACCACGTGTCTACAAGCAAACTGCTTGCAATACACATGTAAAGTCTAATCTTTGGCCCCCGTGGTCAGAGTGGCTCTTGAGAAGGGTTGGTTTCTCCCTAGTCCTCTCCGACTATGCGCAGGGTGGTGGATGTGCCAGAATATGTCTATGCATATCAGTACGACGCTTGGGCCACAAGTCCCTTCCCAAGATTGCCTGCAATTGTGACCGGCTGATGAGGCAACTGGCTAGGATTGTCTTCAAAAAACATGGCTTTGAGGAACTTGAGAAACGGAAGATTGGATGAACACAATGACCATCAGACCATCCCCAGCAACGCCAACATCCTGACCCTAGGACTCAGGTGGAGATTTTGAGGGAGATATGAAGCTCAGGGCCAACATTTGGGGCCAAGGTGCACCGGACCTGTGACCCCGAGGTGAGCCCAAGGAACAGCTATGGCAGCAATTAGGGGATCATTAGTATGCCAGTTGCTGTCATAATGATTCAGAATGTCTGGTTGGTGGTTTGGAACATTTTTTCTTTTTCCATATATATGGAATAAATAATCATCCCAACTGACTAATATTTTTTCAGAGGGGTAGGTATACCACCAACCAGATGTCATAGATCGAGGGATAGTCTGGGTGCGGGTCTTGATCTTTGCAAAGCCAACATGGACCGCTGTGGACTGCTGAAGACAACGGAAGAAGCGATTGGATCCAATGCTTCTTGCACCAAATATATCCAAATGATCCAAATGGAGGTCTCATTTGGTTCAGTCGGTATCAAATCCGGCAGCATCTTAAGGGAAACATGATTATGTCTCGCGAAGGCAGCTTCAGAAAACAAGGGGCAACCATGGGTTTTACCATCATCGATGTGCGCAAATAGGACTTTCCTGGGGACAATCAGTCGCACAAGGTGGTGCCGTACAGTTTGTGAAGGCCTAAAGTTGGTGCACAGAACCCCAGTAACATCCATGAACTCTATCATAAATAATGATATATCTGGCGTAAACCCCGAGAAGTAATTGGAATTATCAAGTTATGAATGGTGATTTCTTAAATGGGGGATCCCCAAAACCATGGGTTTCAATACTAAGCCATGGTCATCCATGACTTGGATGATTATGATGATTTGGGGGTACCCCCATGACTTCGGAAACTTCCAAACCCACTTAGCTAAGGATTTGGGGCAGCACCGGTCGCCAGGTTTTACCCTGGGTTTCAAGTTGCCGCAGCGGCCATTCCTGGACCGCAGCAACATCTCTGCACGCATCGGGCGACGCAGCTCGGCTAAGGACGTTTTAAGGAATGTTAACAAGATATGGAGGTTTCTTCAAATTGGGGGACCTCCAAAACCATAGGTTTCAATACTCAAATGGTCTAATGACTTGGATGATTTGGGGGTAGCTCCATTTTAGGACACCCTCATATGACCCTATAGAAATCTATAGAATATTTCTGGGCATAAAATAACAATTCTATGTCGTGGCCCCGCTTGGCGGGATTCCATGTTGGCCAACTCGTCTCCACAGAGGTGAGTTTGACCTCATTGTGTTCGGTCGGATGAGTGCCTACGAGCCCTGCAATTTCTATGCACCTTTTGGTGATCGGCCACAAGCAGTGCCTGAATTCTACGAAGACGTGTGTCTAGTCTTGATTGGACCGAAGTCAGGGATGATGGATCTTATATGATCTTATATTGTTTGTAATTAATGTCATGTGGGTAAGGTGATGTAAAGTAATGGTAAACGGTAAGCAATCCCCAATTTTTGTTTATCCATCAACAGCTGGTTTAGTCAACTCTCAGGGCCTTAAGTGGACACTGCGAAAACTGGTACACCGAGATTACCCGAAACAGTGTCATTAAGCATGGGAATTGACAATCCCCTGAAAATGATGTTGTTTAATAGGGAAATGAACTATAAATGGGCATTGTCCGTTGCCATGTTTGATTGCAGGAGGGTACACAAATCACAGCTTGAGGTTTCGAAAACCGCAATCGGCCGGCAATCTACGCTGATGTCCAATCCCCCTCATTGCTGAAGTCCTATCGCACAAACATGCGCAAGTCACCTATGCAGCATGAACAACCACTGGAGGTTCAGACATGTTGATTTTAATTTTGAAACAAATTCAAAGATGTCGTCCTTCATATATATATATATAATTAATATATATATATACACACCAATATATATATATATACATATAGGCTAGGTATACTAGTTATATATACATATATATTTGCATACAAATTTCTTATTCAGAAATATCTGTCGTTCATGCTCCATCCCCCAAAAAAAAAGATGGGCCCATCACCCGGCTTCGTCAAGGTCAAGGTCATACCCCAAAGAACGGGTGGCGTTGCTCTACGGCGATGATTCAGGTGCCCTGGTGGATTGGGTAGGAAAAAGGGGATTGTACTTGGTCATTATATGTTATTACATGGTTGTACTATTATTATTATACTACCATGTTTTATATTATACTACCATGGGTATACTACTGTTATATGTTGTTACGCTACCATGTTTTTCATGTTTTTTTCTCCCAGGTGGTATTTATTTTCAAGTGTATTTTTGGGATATGTGATGATATCTATTGACAAAATACGATACTGGGATAGGAAGTTGCAAAACAAAGGCAACTCAGTTAGTTGGGTAAAGATAGTACCATCTGGTTATTTAACATAGCCATGGCAAATCACCATTTTTAATAGGTAAACCATCTATAAATGAGCCATTTTCCATGGCTATGTTAAATAACCAGAGGGTATATAATGATGATGGTGATATGGCTGAGATAGGTCAATTTTCAGACATGGAGCATGTGATACCGTATCTAGCAATCAGCCACATAGCCAAATAGCAATTAACAATCCCCTATAAATTATATACAAAATGGATACAAATGGAGCCATTCATAGGACATCAAGTATAAATGGTGGATTTTCCAACCAGCCATGTTTGATTACCGGATGATAATATCATAGTATCCAGGTTCTACATCTGATTGCTGGTGTATTTTTTTTATTATTTCCATCCCTACTCGTATGTGGAACGATGATCCCAAGTGCCTTGCATGGTTCTGTTCAGAACATACCCCGTGAAGCAACCATTTGGTGCGCTATGATTTAAACTTACAGTATAGATCTCGTTTACACCGTTTCCAGATTCAGGGTTGGATTCAATAAGTGCTGGTATCACAAAATGCCAAAGATCTTGTTACAAAGCATCTACCATACCCCTAATAAGGTGAATCACTTCTCAATCTTGGGACGCAACCATGTAGGCTGCAAACAGTGCAGCGACAAATCCCATCAGCCGAAACAGGTATTGATGATCCGGTGATGAGGACGCAGCTGTACCGTCGCTCACTTGGATTTGTCAGTCCGGAGGCTAGTTCTAGCTGGTACCTGGTTTCCTACTTGTTCCATTGGAGCACAATGCTTGTAGAAAGAAGCTCAAGTAGATTAGATCGTCAGTCAAGAATAAACCGAAACCCCCCTATGGGTGAATCGGTGGAAAATGATGGATGCTAGATGTTTAACTATGAATGAGTGGTGAAACACCTAATGAAACACAATGAAACACATAACGAATTTTACCATATAGCCATTAGTGGTTTACCCGGCTGACCATCCATCTATATGATCCATTCCGGATAGATCTTCGCCACCATGGGACCCGCTGAGGAATGGCTCCCATGAACTCGGGTCTTGGGATGGTCTTCCTCAGAGAGCTGTTGCCCTTCGTCTCCGAAGGCGGAACCCGGCGGAAGCCGCGCAACAAAAAGGGGCATCTGGACATATCCAAGGGACATTTCCTGGGAAGTTTATGGGAAAGTCTTACTATAGATACAACCAGATACAAATGACAAAACAAAATGATATATAATTATATATATATATTTAGATAGATAGACAGACATATAGAAAACTAAGTGGCTAGAAACTGAATTACGTCTTTAAAAACATCCCAGATAAGGGTTTATGACCCCATAACCTATCTCGCAGTTCCACTTATACATAGATGTATGGTTACATCGAGTTATGTCATCTTATACCTATCATATATCCATATTAATGATGGTTATAGAATGTTATAGATGTATTTCCACTTGTCCTATCATATATATATACATATATATTATACATATCCCAGCTTGTGGTGGTTTCCATGGTTCTAGCCATCGGACCATCCCTCCATAACCGGGCGACCGGGCGACCGGCGCAGGTTCTGATGGCGAGACCTTGAGGCCGGTGGATGGCCGTGTGCTGCAGCCCGGCTGTTTCTATGAGGTGCGTGTGGGCGTCAAATTGGAAAGCCCAAAGGCACGTAGTTCACCATCATTGTATCATTGTATCATTAAGATCACACACACACATATGTATATATATATATATATATCGATAGATGCACTCGTGTATATGCATATGTGTACATATATATATATATATATGTATGCACATACATGTAAGTATCTAGTTCGGGTCTACCTGATTCCATGGAACCAATCAATAGTATTGGAATGAGCATGGGTTTCCCAAAAAAAGGCATGTAGGGTTTAGGGTCCTGCAGTCCTGTTTGAGAAAATCTCATGGCAGATTCCCGCAGGTGGAACCATGGTGGTGTAGTGATGTCAGATGCCCCCTCTATATGTGTGTGATTCACATCTCCACAATGTGGCCCCCCCCAGTTATAAGTTGGTTTAGATTCGCCCCAGTAACTATAGTTATAAGTACCATAAACCATAGTTATTGGAGTTATAAACCAACTGAACGCTATCTTGGGGGCCTCACATCTCCAGGAGTGGTTGGAGTTTTTCCGTTTATGGCGTTCTCCCAGTTGCAGAGAAGCTGGGAGTTGCCTTGTGGACTGCGTGACTATGGCGAGCTGCGGGGTCTGTAGGTCAAAAGAACTTACCCGAAAGCCGCTAGACTGTAGGTCAAAAGAACGGTCTCCTGTAGTTTTTTTTACATGAAATCAACCCAGTGAATGTTTGGAATCTTGGGAATGAATGCATTTTGCCCAGATGGAAGTGATTTGGGTTGCTATCCAGTGGTTAATTAAGAGGGGAGCTAAGGAGCAAGGAGCATCCATATTCCCTACCAAATGGGGAGCCAAGGAACGACCAAGAGTTTCCCAACCACATGATAGGCTGCCATTTGTTTATATACATGCTTTTTGGCCTGTTATCAGATTCATTGCACACTTTTGGCTTGATAGTTGGTCATGAATCATGTGTAATTGTCTGTCAATCCCCAATTGGGGTGGAATGAACATCTCCTACACAGTAAACCGAGCATCACACTGCAACAGGGGTGGTGTATGAATGTGCATACAACCATATACAACCTATTTCTCTCAGAAACCGAAGATGGTTTTCGATTGGAGGGTGCCAACAAAAATCCCGTTCCCTTTCCAAGCTCCAGACATGGGGTGATTTCAACACATTCTTAAAGCATCCGAAAGGTCCAGGTGATCCATATTTTTTCCCAGACCCTCCCCCAGAAAGAATCTGGGTTCATGGGATCCACGCGACCAATCCCCACTGACCTATTTCTCTGTTTTGGTGCCACCCGAACGGTTTTACCAACAGATCTAAAAAACATATGTTTTTGGGCATAGAACACATGCAAATAAACAAAACAAACAACTCAAGATCCCGAAGAACACCCAAAGCATCGATTTTCCCCAAGAAATATCACCGAGGTGACCGTGGGACACTGCGAAGCCGTCAGGGAGCTGATGGAGTGCCTCAGCAGAACTTGGGGAGGGGAACAGCAAGAGGAGCGGACCCGGCTAATACCAAACGGGGTCGGCGGAGAGAAATTACACTCAATCCTGATGGCTATTCATTTTTTAAAGTAATTTCGACAAATTTCCACAATTGCCCATAGCAACAAATATACTTTTGAACTCTTTTGATTGCAAAACTTAGACACTGCCTTCTCGCTTCCACTGGGACTCGGCGAAGGCGATGGAAAGCGATAACAAGGTAAACCCAACAATAAACCATCCCCTTCACAAACCATGACTGGAGGTCATAGTCATGTTGAATCATCCCATTTCTCTCCATTTCCAGGGGCATACATACCTTATAAACCATTGTAGGGGATGGCTAGTGTTGGGTTATGAGATTTTGCCAGCAAACCTTCTCTTAAGTAGGATGGAACATCCACCATTTAAAGTCATGTTTTTCCCAGCTAGAAAGCTCCATTGACTCAAAATTGTCCATTGCAACGTTTGATACCCATCAAACGCCCATCCTAAATCCACGTTATATCAGTTATATCCCCATGATACCATCAGTTTTGATGGTTGAACAAGTCGAATCCCTATATGTGTCACCATGTTTTATGGTGACATCCCGGTTCCCGGAGAGCCAGTTATAGATCTCATTCAATTCCCACTATATTCCCATTCTATCCTAATTATATATATTCCCATGTGTTGTGCCCATATTTTTCCCCATATTTTTCTCCTGCATGGGGTGGTTCAACCACCATGAAATCAGCATTTCTCAGGTCCGCCAGCTTCGAGCTGCTTCCACCGCATGATCCTCCCATCGCACAGCAGTTCTGTCGCAGCGGTTTCTTGCTGAAGGACGGATGATCTGCAGGCTTTGAATGGTAGGTTTAATTTGGTTTTCAATGGGATTTGATTTATATAATGGTTTTTCATGGTATATAGGTGGGTCTTAAATGACTGACTTAGCTAAGTTGGTGTAGGGTTCTATCCACTAACGGGCGGATGTAAGGGGAATTAATATGATATCATGGGTAGGAATACCTACAAAATCTACCATAACTGCTGGGTTTCTAGTAGATATACTGAACTAGTTCATGGGGTGAACAGAACCAACTATAATATACTATATGTAATTATATAACATTTTACTGGGGCGCACGTTTTGAGGTGGAACCTGGCAACTGGATTTTGCTGAGTGATGTAAACATTGTTCCCATTGGGCAATCCACCAGGATTGAGGGATCTCCTGGTAGTTCTGATGTTCCTCGCGGGCAAATGGAAGTTTTGAGCAGGACATGATTTGTGAAAAGTCCCGAGGTAAAACTTGTGGGAAGATCCATGGACGGATCATGATAACCCATGTTTTTTTTTCCAGAGGACATGGTGGGATTTTATGGGTGTTTAACTTCCAGGTGAGATAGGAAGGGCCTGTAGCAATCCCATCCATCGAATCAACTCGCGTCATGACAGCTTTCCGAACACAGAACACAAATCAATAATAACATGTGGAAGTGATGTGCGTGTTTCTTAAACTAGGGGACTCCCCCCAATTATCAAACACAGCTACTTGTCTATGCGGAAAGCAATTTGGCGGATCCTCCATTTTAAGATACTCCAATTTCTGACATGTTCACTGTGCCCCCGGCTGACATGGGAAAATATCATCACGCCTTAGACGGCAAGTGGCATGGGCAGGCAGCGGTGTTGGTGCAATACTACCTGCCAGATGCGTGTTTGGATGACTTGCATCTTGCCGCATGCCGGTGTTCCTGTGATGATGATGCCTGCGTGGCTTTGCATTAAGTTCCAAAGGAATAGTGACAGGAAAGCCGTGTATTTGGAGACAACCATTGTTTCCTGCAAACATGTCATAACATTCCTTCAAAACATCCCCTTAAAACATGGGCATCTATGCCATGAAGGCTGGAGGTTCCCACTGGGGTAACATGTTGCAACCTCTGACCTATCCCCGGTGATCATGGGGAATGACTCGGTACACCCTGGTGTCATGGCCCAAAAAAGGTGCCACAAAAAGACTTCACCCTCCGACGTCATCCCCAAAGACGGTCCAGGTAGCTACGTTTGTTTAGAACTTGCTGAAGTGGGCTCTATTCTGACTAATAGAACAATATATAATAAGCCCACCAAACTCGGGGATGGTTTATGGCGTCGGGGTTTACCACATTATACACATAATTAGCCAATAGTCATCCATTGTTGGTTATATTCACGTCATTAGCCCTCATTAACCCTTATTAACCATGAAACATGTTGGTTAAACCTATATCTACACAAACATATCTCCATTCTTATATATATATAGTTAGATGGCCGATGGGTAAATAGCCCCCAACTTCTAATCACGGCGTATTACCTCGGACCTATGGATGATTATGGAAGTTTGATGTGGAAGCCATGTGAGTTTCCACATCGAACAGTTAGTTTACCTAGTTTACCCCAGGCTAAATCCATATCGTGGTTCAATCACCAGAGGGTATGTCATGCATTGACTGAATACGCAACTGAGTGATACTGATTGATGATTTCACATCCTTTTGATTTTCCATCCCTGTCAACCTACTGGTGCTAAACGTAGGGAAAGGAGGGAATGATCCAATGCACAACTGTGTCTGAATAATCATCCCATTCCCCCATTAAGTAAGCCAATAATTGCCCATGATAATTATTCATAACTGGTTGGTGATTTGGAACATGAATTTTATTTTCCATATCTTGGGAATGTCATCATCCCAACTGACGAACTCCATCATTTCTCAGAGAGGTAGGTTGAAACCACCAGTCATGCAGAATGACTGCTAAGCACCAGTCAATCCAGGCATTGCAAGATCTTCTGCCAGACCTCTCTGGACTACACTCGGCAGCTGAAAGCTGTGCCCGCGGAGCCATTCTTCCGCGAGACGGGTCGCCTGGTTGAGATTCCAAGGGGCCATCAATGAATGGCATTGAACGGGGTTCCAAGGGGTACTCTTAACCCGGGATTTAACCAACAAAAATGTGGACATATGTGCATATATGTGGATATATAAACAATATACATGGTAATTTGATTTTTTTTACTGACAATTGTCATTTATAGTTGATTTCTCGATTAGAAAATGGTGATTTGCCATAGCGAAGTGTGAGTTTACCAGAGGCTATTCGTATGCTTTGGGATGCCATTCACTTTCTGCACCTGTCCGTCACTGGTCTTGATTCGACAACTTGTCAAGTAGCAAGCCTTCCAGCAATCCAAGAAGCTGCTTTTTTTTGATCCTGGAAATTGGGATTCATGGTCAGCATCTGGGTTTACTTCACCGCTGTCTAGCCACGGCGCCATCCGGGCCGCGGCCTTAAAATCACTGATCCTCGGAAACCCTGAACTGCTGCAAGGTGGTCTCAGCTATGAGTTGGGTGTCGCAGTCATAGATCCTGCTTTTAGTCATCAACTTATGAACCAACTGCTCAGCAATTCCCAGGTGTTCTTGGTTAAATTAAATCACGTAAGAAATCCCAATGTTTCTTGTGAAAAGTAATATCTTTTTGATTAAATCCCCAGTTTTTCTTAGTTAAATCACCATTTTTCATGGGAAATCCACAGTTTTTCTTAGTTTAAATCTTGGGAAATCACCATTTTTCATAGTTTTCATCTCATCTCCCGGACACTTTTGCAGGCATCACCCCGCAGCATGTGCTGCTGCTGTTGTCGCAGGGCTGTGCTGGAGCGCTGCTGGCGCTGCAACCAGCGGCCCATGCGAAGGAGTCGGAGTCCAAAGGGGCGCCCAGCAAAGTGGGGAAGGCGTGCCAAAAACGAGCTGGCTAATGTGGATTTCATGTTGGGTTAAAGGGATTTAATGGGATGTGATTATAGTGGAAGTTAATGGGATAAAACCAACATGATAGCTGGATCCATGGGACTAGGAGTATCTGAAAAGTTGGTGGGGAAGACTTGAAATGAATAGAAACTACAAAGGGAGGTCCTACCATTTGTAGATATTAAAATGGGATAAAATTGGGTATACCCCAAAATCGACACTTGAGCAACGTTCAAAACCCTGCTGGTAGATGGTTTGTTTGCGGACTTTTCTACACTTTGGTATTATATAAGATATTAAGCGACTGCTCATATGGTCATATATAATGCTATAAACTATAAACGGCATAATGGGACATAATGAGATAATATATCATAAACTTGATATGATATTTGGGTGCATCTGAAAGTGGTTTAATATACGAGCATGTAATTTGAGTTTTTTGATAATCCAGTGGTTGTAGGGCGGTACCCACCCCATTCCCACATTATATCTATTTGTCTATAATATCATATTTACTGTATCTATCTATATAGTCTAATCAGATCAAGTCTGATCTAACCCAATCCAATCCAATCAATCTAATCAATATACATATCCGTTTGTCCATCCATCCATCCTTCTATCTATCTATCTATCTATCTATCTATCCATCCATCCATCTATCTATCTATCTATCTATCTATTACCTATCGTTATCTATCATTACTTGTCACGATCTATCATGATCTATCAGTACTGTACCTTTCAGTATCTTTCATTATACAGCATCATTTGTCATTATCCACAATTGCTGTATCCATCATTTTCTATAATTGTCTATCGTTATTAATCAGTATTTGTATGTATATGATGTAATGTTTTTCACCATCATTATTACATATTATTACATTATCTATTGTTATCTATCATCATTAACTATCAGTATATCTATCCTTACTGTATGCAGTAGTCTATTCTTATACATGTGAAGGGGTGCCTTGGATAACCAACAGAACCAGAAAAACTGGGTCAATGTTTTGAATAAACCGTCTACTGAGGTCGGCCAAAATACATCAAAATACGCCACGGGCGAAGGGTTAGTAGTTGACTGTTGTAATATGTGTTTGTTTTATGCTGTGTTCACATCATTTTGTTTACTACCCATCTAAGATTTTTTGCAGGTTACTTACTGTGTAGTTCACCATGATCAGAAAAAACAACAACGGGGACAGTTCAAAGTGGGGGCTACACCTACCCGGCAACCGACGCCCCTTGCCTACGATGCTGGGGCAAGAGCTGCGAATCATGCCTGTGATGCAGACGCAATGAATTGCTGAAGCTGTGAGGTGCATCAATGAATAAGCAAATGGTGGTTGTGACACGAGTGAAATGACATGAACATATCCATGCACAATTGACCGAATGAATCAATTATTGAATCAATGAAGAATCAGAAGTGAGTTGGTCAGTCGATGAATCAATGATTCAGTGAATCAATGATCCAGTGAATCATTGCATCGATCAATGAATCGATGATTCAGTGAATTACTGAATGAGTGAATTACTGTGTCGATGAATCAATGAATCAGTGAACAAATGACGCAGCGAATCAACGGATGGATATGGGTCGATGAATCAATGAACCGATGCATCAACGAATCGATGATTCAGTGAATCAATGAACAGTGAACTAGTTGATGATGGGTAGTTGGCATGATGTAGTTGACATAACGGTGTGAATGGTAACCATGACCATCGTCCATATCTCGGAAGTTATCTAACTAAATGTCCTTTGATAGTACATATGTCTATATCATGCGCAGGTAGTATAAACATACATATATATATATATATATTATCATTGTAAGGAGTTAATGAATGACTATATATATACACCGATACTTTCATATATATATATGTGTGTGTGTGAAAAAGTATATGAAAATGCCAATCTTCGCATCTTCCTGACTATCACCAAGGCACCATGCCACCCAATTTCAGCAGCGCCGATTCTCTGCCGCAGGACGTGCTGCTGCTGTCAGATGAGCCATGGCGTGAGGCACGCAACGAATGGCAGGCGCGCCTTCTCCTTGCACAAGGCTTGGAGATGAGGGGCTGGTGATGTGAGGGTGACCTCTGGACTGAAACGCTGGATTGGTTACAGGGAAAATCTACAGGAAACCATGGTCTTTACCACGAGTTAAAGAGAACATCGCAACTAATCCAGTGAATCAAAAGGGTGGTAAAAAAGGGTAAAAACTGGGGAAACCAACCAGTTTATGGGAACAAACATATAATTGAATATAATTGAACATAATTGATATAACTGACCAACCATACATGGCGATGGAGGAAAACAACAACCATAAGACAGCCGGGCGCGTCTGAAAATAGGGATATCGCCATTTAGCCACCAAAATACGGTTATTTAATAATTGCAGATATTCATGATAATCCGGGTTGTGGATACCCCATGTTCAAAGCCAAATGGTTTCACAATGTTTCACACACAAGAAATTGGGATTTCACATGATTTAAACTCCTTAAAAATATGTTTTTCAACAAGAAACCAAATTGGACTTGACACCAGCAGGTGGAGATTTGACCTCAATAGGTAATAAGGGGACAAGGCGATTGGTTTACCTATAGGGATACAACGAACATCAATCAAGAATACCACGAACAATTGTCAAGCCCCGGAGCATCATGGTGAGAAAAGGGAACACATCTAGTTCATGGTGTGAACCACGCCGGAGGTGACTAATTAGCGACCAACTGCTGGCCATTTTTTCTCCCAGTCTCCGAAGGATTTTGGTTCCAAGTTGCCTTGCCGTTCAGCCAGGCTATTCACTTCATGTGGTAAGTCCATTGCCAGTGGAGGCCGCCCATCAATGGGAGATCCCCAATGGCTCGATCGTTAATGGAAAATCCTCTTAAAATGGAAGATTTAAGGGGTACCCCGATATTTTTTGGAAACCCCCAATAATTCCCCCATATGTAAGTATAGATACATTCTTCGCACATACATGTACATATGCAAATACATTTGCATATGCATATGCATATAAAACTATATATATTTATGCACACGCACAGCATGTATTATCCGTATCCCCTTTCGATTCTTGTTGAAATCCTTTTTTTGTGTTCATTGGATTCAATTTTCGGATTGGATTCCTCGTTCCTTTTGCTTTTGTATCCTCGGCAGAAGGTGGTTCCATACATTGTCATTTCCAACCACATTTGGGACCATGTCGCCCAAATAACTGTCATAACTGTGATGGATTGAAATTGCCAATCAGTTATACACCGTGGGTACCTCCCAATTCACTAACAGCAGTGTGTCTCTGACTTTTTGGACTTCGTCCCCAATGAAACTCGGTGGTGTGTGGAGTCAGTGACCGTA
Organism: Cladocopium goreaui; assembly: GCA_947184155.2. Classification (NCBI taxonomy): domain Eukaryota; class Dinophyceae; order Suessiales; family Symbiodiniaceae; genus Cladocopium; species Cladocopium goreaui. Next base: position 217,583 of record CAMXCT020006548.1, on the reverse strand, counting down.
CTCCGGACATCAAGACCCACTAACAGTTGATGGTGAAGGTTTACAAATTATCCAACACTAGAAATGTTATGATCCTGGTCCTCACTGTTCGCGGGCCGGGGGACAATCCAAGTTACATCATAGGTGCCCATTGACAATTGACTTATATAGCTGGATTTCCCAGCGGTCCGCCATGTTTCATTACTGGAGTGAGGGTATCCCCATTATGGCTACCATTTTAGATTTTTAACGCCCTTTCCAGCTGCCGCGACCCCACAATGTGATGCCACTTCGCTAAGTTTAATAGTTTACAAGTAGGTTAACTGGGTTTGTGGTATAGCAACCACGGAAAAAGATTATGAGCAGTAAGATCATTTTTTGTCAGTGGGCACGTGTTTCTTTCTGGGTGGTACTATAGATACATCCATATATATATATATATGTGTGTGTGTTTTATGCCCTTTGACAACCTAACATTTAAAATCACCGTGGAAAGTGGTCATACATAGTGGGTAAATCATCTACTTTCAGGTGTTTCCAGAGCTATCATGGATTGCTAGAGGGTATCATCCCATGATTCATGTGATTCAATCCCATTTTTTGGTCCAGACGAAATCCCATAGTTTTAGATCCCACTTAAATCCCAGTACCCTCTGGTAAACAAACAGTTTGCTATTGAAAATGGCCCAGTCGAAATAGTGAGTTTTCCTAGTAATAGCATGGTGATTTTCCAGTTCGCTCTGTTAAATTACCAGAGGGTAGATCCCATTCATATCTCCATTTCTAAGCCCATTAAACCACCATTTCTAAGCCCATTAAACCACCATTTCTAAGCCCATTAAACCACCATTTCTAAGCCCATTAAACCACCATTTCTAAGCCCATTAAACCACCATTTCTAAGCCCATTAAACCACCATTAAACCACTATAAGGGTCAACCTCAACGTTGGGTGCCCATGGTGCCCATGGTGCCCATGGTGCCCATGGTGCCCTCAGATCCCGGTGCGCCTTCAACTTGCCGCGGAGCGCTCGCAGCTGCTGCAAAGTCATCGCGGAGAACGGGACGAATCTTGGAGAACGGGACGAGGAAGGGACGTTCCCAGCACGCCCAAATAATGGCGCATCACGGATAGAGTGGGGAAATATAACAGATATAAGCGGGATCTAAAACTATGGGATTTTTCACTAGATCCCTCGGGATCCCACTTAAATCCCAGTAATTTAGAACATTATTGAACATGATTTAACTAGATATCTTAGATCAATGTTGTTTTTTTTTTTATGATATGCAACTGTTTAGCATGATTTATAATTTTTGCTAATATATAGCATGCCATTGGGCCATTGCGGGGGCACTGAACCGGGAACCCGGAACATATGTTCCGGTAAATAGATATATATATATATATAATTATATGTATTATATACATAAAAATGTATAACATTATGCATATGACATTTTATATATGTACATATACATCTCTCTCTCTCTCTCTCTCTCTCTCCAACTAATTCAACCTAACTATGGTGAGTGATTGTTTTTCCCGACCAACCATGGGATAAAATGAGGGTACTTGATTCGTTGAACTGGAAGGTAGTGGTCGGAAAACGCTTCACAACTGAGTTATAGACCCCTCATAACTGATATATGTCATTGCTATACCAACATTATACCAAACATGGCAGTGGGAAAGCCGATGAAAATGGTGACAAAATACGTGTGAGAGTTTGAGCAACAGAAAAATATATCATATTTTTATAGGCAACAAACAATCATTGTTGACGGGTCGGAGGGGAAGTGACAGTGAAACAACAACTCCAGGGATCAAATGACGTGCTTCATCCAATGAACGGCACCAGGGCTGTTGAACATGGTTGGTACATGTCACATGTTATACACAATACACCCTAACATTAACCACATGATGATAGCAAATTATTCGTATACCCAACCATAGCTGTTGGTTCATGTTCATGGTTGGTTCGTGTTATACATATCTAGATTTAGACATGATGATAGCAGATCAGTATACTTGGTGGCCCATCCCACAAATCCTAAGTAGGTCATATCCCTGGTTCATCCAGTCGGATAATATCTAGGCTTACTCCACTTACAACTGGTTATTTAACATAGCCATGGAAAATCACAATTTTTAATAGGTAAACCCAGGTAAACCATCTATAAATGGGCCATTTTCCCATGGCTATGTTAAATAACCAGAGGGTACAACTGGGGTGAACTAACCTGCTTACTAAGCGTGGGTAGTTCACCACCAAGTACCCATTGGTTCCCGGTAAAACTGGAGATCCTGAGGCCTGCGACCATCTCCAGGCGAACACGGCGTCGAAACTGCAGCATTTGGAAATCGTGGGATTTCCCAAGAAATTCCGATGGAAAATCATTGGGAAATCTATATGGGATATGCCATGATATGGATTTGCACGCTTTTTTTAACCAGCGAATCCTGGAATTGTAGAAGAAAGAGGCTTTCGTTTGGCAATCTTCCCACGGTGGTTAATCCATGTTGGCCCGCCTCAAAAAGGGAACCTACTAGCAGGACATTTTTCCACCATTTGCAATGGGGCCTGTTTTTTTTTTGCAAATGCAAGATTCATTGATTTTTGGGCAAATCTACACCAGCATGTTTCGTGTAAAAGCACACTGTTTCAACCCAACAAACACATCCAAAATTCATTGATTGACGTGGGTCTGTCTCACAATGAGGTATATACCATTATATACCCACACAATTACCATGTTTCTTCGGCCAAGATGATGTTCTAAAGTACATGACAAGAAGCATTGTTTGGATTATACCATTTTTTAAAGCAACATGAGTCATAATGAGATTCTAAAATGTTTGAAACTCATGCTATTCTAAAATGTTCGAAACCATGTTTTTTCTTGTGTGTGGAAAACCCTCAAGCAAAGGGTCAGCAGGAAGGCAACAGCCCATTTGCCTATGTTGCCCAACGAAGCTATGGAAGATGTGGTGGAAGGGTTCATGGACGCATGAACCTGTACCTGCTCTCTGTATGGGATCCGGCTAACTTTTCATGCGCCCGAATCTCTGATAAAGTGCCGGGGAAGCTTGGTGGTGCGTCCACCGGGGATACCAGATTACTTCAAAATTTGCCAGGCATCATGTTGCCAGAAGCAAAATTCGCACAAGCATCCAGAGTTCGCGCAAGCATCCAGAATTCTCCAGCAGAAGCAGAGTCTTTCAGAAATCGCCAGATTACATGTTCAGAATTCGCCAGTGTACAGATTTTTCATCCCCAGATTTCAACGTGTCATCCACGATTCATGTTCACCTAGCAATCATGTCACAACCAAGCACTGAGAGAAACAGCACCATGCCGTTACCAGCCTTTTTTGTCGGTCGTTGGTTGCCTGCTGAACAGCCAGAAACTCTGATGCAGTGGTTTGCTTTTGTCCGCCTTCTTCAATTGAAATTGCACTGAACGCCGTGAAACTTCCTTTGCTTTTTGTTGGAGCAAGGAAAACACCACACCTCATTGATGACACCCACGACCCATGTACACAGAGATTTGGGCACCACGTTCCATGTCACAACCCAGCACTGAGAGAAACAGCACCATTCCGTTACCAGCCTTTTTTGTCGGTCGTTGGATGCCTGCTGAACAGCTGGAAACTCTGATGCAGTGGTTTGCTTTTGTCAGCCTTCTTCAATTGAAATTGCACTGAACGCAGTGAAGTTTCCTTTGCTTTTTGTTGGAGCAAGGAAAACACCACACCTCATTGGTGACACCCACGACCCATGTACACAGAGATTTGGGCACCACGTTCCATGTCACAACCCAGCACTGAGGGAAACAGCGCCATTCCGTTACCAGCCTTGTTTGTCGGTCGTTGGTTGCTTGCTGAACAGCCGGAAACTCTGATGCAGTGGTTTGCTGTTATCGGCCTTTTCCGTGAAACTTGCGCTGAACGCCGTGAAACTTCCTTTGCTTTTTGTTGGAGCAAGGAAAACACCACACCTCATTGATGACACCCACGACCCATGTACACAGAGATTTGAGCACCACGTTCCATGTCACAACCCAGCACTGAGAGAAACAGCACCATTCCGTTACCAGCCTTTTTTGTCGGTCGTTGGATGCCTGCTGAACAGCTGGAAACTCTGATGCAGTGGTTTGCTTTTGTCAGCCTTCTTCAATTGAAATTGCACTGAACGCAGTGAAATTTCCTTTGCTTTTTGTTGGAGCAAGGAAAACACCACACCTCATTGGTGACACCCACGACCCATGTACACAGAGATTTGGGCACCACGTTCCATGTCACAACCCAGCACTGAGGGAAACAGCGCCATTCCGTTACCAGCCTTGTTTGTCGGTCGTTGGTTGCTTGCTGAACAGCCGGAAACTCTGATGCAGTGGTTTGCTGTTATCGGCCTTTTCCGTGAAACTTGCGCTGAACGCCGTGAAACTTCCCTTGGTTTTATGCTGGAGCAAGCAACACAACGTCAGAGACATTTGCACCATGTTCCATGTCACGACACAACACCGTGGAAAACAGCACACTACATTGAGGACCATTTTTCTGGTTCGCAAAATCGTGCCCCAGCGGCTTGCTGTGTGTGGAAAACCCTCAAGCAAAGGGTCAGCAGGGGGGCAACAGCCCATTTTCCTATGTTGCCCAACGAAGCTATGGAAGATGTGGTGGAAGGGTTCATGGACGCATGAACCTGTACCTGCTCTCTGTATGGGATCCGGCTAACCCAAGAACCGGCTTGCCGTTTATCATGTCATGTCATGCATTTTCTAGGGTAGGTAACAAGGTCATACAAGGTCATGTTGCATACATGGTAGCCACATGTCACGATTCATTTCATCTCATCTCATTTCATCCTCTCCCTTCGGGTTGTATCCAAGTGTGTGCTTGTGGTTTCGCCATAATTTTGCCAAAGCGAGGTGTTGAACAATGTTTTACGTCACCTCTCCACCTGCGGCAGGGCTTTGGTAATTCCACCGTTCTGGCGCACTTCGATGGTGAGTTGCCTTCGCTGCACTGCTTGCTGCAAGGCCATAGAGTGATGTCGATGGTGGCCCAAAAAAAGATTCAGAATCTTAATGGTGAAAATGATTGATTATAAAATGATGGGATTTTGGTAAAGTAGCCTATTTTCGAAAAAACTGATATTAGGGAAAACCACCAATGTCATGGTCTAGGGTTTATTAGAGTTTACCCAGAATGTAATGTTTTTGTTGGTGTGTATCAAATGTTAAGTAAAGAAAAGAAGATGACAGAGATATGAAGTAACTCCGGTTCCAACACCAGCGCTGTCATAGCAGGGGGGGCAGCTCGGAGCAGGTTTCGAGCCTCAGTACGTCACGCTGCAGAGTACAACCTGGCAACTGCGCTGCAGTTGGGAGCAAGGTCCAAGAAAAAATCCGTGATGGAACGCAATGGATTTCTGAAAAATGGTAAGGTATACGGTATAAGCAAGAGGGTTATAGTTATTAATGAGGACGTTTGAATTCCCATATGCTGTATATCCGGTAACATGACCATTTTCGTATTTTTTGTAGGTCGCATAGTGTCACATATATCATACATATATATATATATATATATATCTATCTATGTACTTATTATCAATAACATATCATATTTATATGTTATTAATACACCAAAAAGTAACTAAATAGATAAATATTTTGTTGCATAAATATTTGGATAGAAAGATAGAAAGATAGATAGATAGATAGATAAATAAAAAAAACAATAAATCAATATATATATAGATATGTGTGTGTATATGTACAATATGTATATATATATACATATATATATATATATGATATGTGTATAATAAATAGAAATATATATATATATATACTGCATATACCCATCGCGGTGGACCCCCATGGACCTTGGGATCGGTTTAGCAGCTCCCTGAGGCACCAAGTGGCTTTGCTGATTGCTGCGGGCTTCTGCCAATTCAAGGCGCGCCAGGTCAACGGGTGCGATACGAACTGTTCGTACTCGAAAATGTTTTACAATTTTAATGGTAAAATGATGTAAAATGTGCTAACCAGACTAAAACTCAGTTTTTTTTGATGGGGGTCAGGTATCTAAGATTCACCGTGGCTATATATTGGTCGTTCTTGGAGGATCATCGCACTTGGTACATGCATATATAAATGAATGTATCTAGCAAAATCTTACCCATATTCCAAGGCTGTTCATATTCCATGCCAAAATAGCGCCGGAAGTTTGGAAAATAATGAACGACCTTTGATGGTGAGAATGAGGTTGTGTGACCCTTGTCAGGCGCACCTTTTCCCTTGGCACGTGCCGTCATGTCCAATCGCACATGTTTAACCCCGCTGAGATCCTTTGAGTCCACAGCTTCTCAAGCAATGATTTCTTGAAAACACATAAAGTCTTGTGTTTCTCTCATCAATCATCAACTTCTCTATAGGATTTTTTAAGACCATTGGATAAGCTGTTCAGCTTATTTTTTTGACGCGTTTGGCTGGCGGTTCAGCTTCCGCATCCGCAAACTGGGCCAAGTCTGGATTTCGCTGTTCTTCCTCGAACCCAAATGGTACCATATTTCCACTGAATACACTTACATTGAGTAGGATGCCACCCCTGGAGTACGATGCCCCCCTGGTATGCGTTGCCAGTCCTGCACGTGGGATTCTCAAGCATATGTTGACATCTTTTTTGATCAAATTGGGGTCAGAAATTCCATTCCATATACCCAGAGAGCATCACACTCCATCCTGCACGGCTAGCACCACGACCGAGGATTTCCATAGCCTCCACAGGTCTAAAGTATCAAAATTTGATGGAATACGATTGTATGCGCGACTCTTCAAAACGCTGGAAAAACAACGATTTCCCCCATATTCCATATTATCATATTCCAGAGCATTTTACCTCCGACGAGAAAACAAATAAAAAAAACCTCTTCAGGTTCATTTAAAAAAAGAAATGTTTTTGGCTGTATGCGACGGTTTTTCTGGTATACTATGCCTTTTGTGGAGTACGAAGATCTGCGAGTATATGTGGAGTGCGATGGGGTCCTCTGGGGTGCGATGACACCCCTCGAGCGCGATGCCACATGAGTATGCGCGGCGGGAAATCCCCTGAGAGAAGGATTCTGGGCCACAATTCCCCAAATTCAACAACAGAGCGGATGCTGGTTGTTGTAGTTTAACCGGATTTCAGCCTATTCAACAAACAAATCACACAATATTTTGAAACCCTCTCCTACTTCAGTCTCCAAAATGGGAAACTCACCTATCAGGGCACGCTTTAGCTCATCCAGGCTCCATAGCATTTCAGGAACAACACAAGGCATCGACATGGTGCCAAACAATTTCCAAATCGAGCTGAAAGGTCTTCCCACCGCAACCAGTCAATTCACAGGTGTGAAACATGTCACACACAGGAAAACAGGTTGGGAAAACAATGGGTCCAAAGAGACAGGTCTGGAGTACGATGGATTCATGATATAGGTAAATTTTCTGAATTTGCGTAACTTGGAGCTAGAATGTAACTGATGAATGACCGTAGTTATAACCCAATTAGACTAGTGAAATAACCCCAGTTAGGGGTGCAGGATTGGGGCCAAAAACATTGGTATAACTATGGTTTTAAAGCCCCATCATTTGGGATATAACAATTAGAACCACTGTTAACTGCATATATATATATTTATAAATTATTGTATATCCACATATCTATATATATATATGTTTATATATTTATATATACATATTATGACCCACTTAATTGGAATTGCACTTCAATATCATGGGACGTTGAAATTATGTGCGAACTGCTGATATGCTCGGCATATCCATCAACGGCAGGTCGCTAAGCTCTTTGCTCGATCTTTGGGAGGTCTCTTCGGAGATTTGGCATCTTTGCAAATGGATGAGGGTCATGATGCAGCATTAGCAATAACAATTCAACATGACACCCTTGAACACCAGCAAACCCTAAAAGTCTGGTTTGTGAATCGGCAATACTCCAACAGCTGCCACTGTTTGGTAAACAAGCTTCCTAAATTCAACGCTTGCATATCCAATTTTTCCCAAAGCATATAGAGACTTTGCCCAAATATGTGCAGTAATTGTTGGATGAAATCTGCATGTTTCTTATGCAAGCACATCCGAAGTCTGAAAAAGGACGACTCGGTTCTACTTGGGGGGCGCAGTTGAGTTTACTTTCATGGGTATCACCATGTTTATCAACCCCGTGGGTAGAAGTACATCCCTTGTAGCTATAGTTATATTGAAACATCCACTTAGTTCACTGGAACTGCATTTCCACGATATACCATATACCATACATATTTCATGATATCCACACCATATACCATATATATATATATATATTATATTGATGTTATATATATATTATGTAATACGTAAATAAACAAATAAATAAATAAATAAATAAATAATTAAATAATATATATATATATTTATATTTAACATTCCATATGTAACATATATTATGTCCCCAATGACCCTGCTGGCATTTTCCCAAGGCCTGGGACGTCTCGTTGGGCCTCCGCTGGCGCAACGTCTCGGAGCTGCTGAGGACGCATCTGACGACAGGATCTTCGCTGCACGCGAAGCGCTGTGGAAAATCGCGACGCATGGGGCGGATGGGCCATGGGACGGCTATTTACTGGGAATATAAAGGGAAAAATATATAGATAGGTAGATAGATAGACATTTGTATACATATATATATCTATATATATATATATATCATATATATATATATATCATATATATATATATCTCATATATATATATATATATCTCATATATTTCATATCATACATAGACATAATTTTATATCATATATATATATATCATATATATATATATATCATATATATATATCATATATATATATATATCATATATTTCATATCATACATAGATATAATTTTATATCATATATATATATATCATATATATCATATATATATATCATATATATCATATATATATATATATATATCATATATATATATATATATCATATATTTCATATCATACTTAGATATATTTTTTTTATCATATATATATATATATATCATGTATGTATATATATATATTGCATATATATATATATATATATATATATATATATTTTTTATCATATATATATATATACGTATGTATTATATACATGGTATTAGGTATATGGTGTGTATAGGGATTTCACTGAGATATTTTGCGAATATAATGGGAACATATTGGAAATATATGGGGACACAATGGAATAGAATGGGATATAGGGATATGATTTGATGGGATATAATTGATTAGAATGCTACGCTGTTACGGTTATATATATATAATCGCCACCATCCCCGCAACTATCAGGTTGAGCTTGCCATGAGTTGGGGGTTGGAAGGCTGTAATTCTTGGGGTCTCTTGACGGATTCATTTGGGATTCAACCAGCTCAATGGATTGCGGCAAGCATTTGCGGGAAACTATTGTGTTGAATGGTTTTTACATACATGTTTTTAGCCCCAAAGTGTTGTGGGGTCCTTTTTTTTCTGTTTCCATAAGCCAAGTCTGGGAAAATGCCTCCAGCTCCCGAGGGCCTTGGAGGGTCAGGGATGAGCCTGTTGGTGATTCTCATCTGCCAGCGGCTCAAGTAAAACCAAAAAAAAGCTTTTGAAAACCCGCTGGAGGAAATTCAGCCGTCTCCTCAGACTGGGCGTTTGGATTGCCCTGTGGAATTTTGGATGATTGGGTGAAATCTAGCTGGGGGGAAGATAGCAATTACTGTTTGATAATTTGGTTACATTTTATATATAAATAATGTTATATATGGTATTTAATTACACACATCGTGATGATGTTGACACTACATGGAGTTTCCCTGAAATGGGGGTACCCCGAAATCATCCATTTTAATCGGATTTCCCATGATAGACCGGCCACATTGCCAAGGCGCTTATGGTGCCGTCTCTCAGGGCTGAGAATCCCTTTGATCAGTAAATGATCACGACCTCACATCGCAACCGAACCCTGGAAACATGGTTAGTACTGGGAATTATCCCAGCCGACCTTTTCAGGTTCGTGAATTGTTAAAGTTTACCCAGTATGTGAGTTTTCTGGATGTTGTTTGTTGCCTTTCCTGCTTGATCTTTGCATTTCGTATGTTTCATCCACCATGTGGGATTCCATAGAGGCTCCCGGAATCAGCAAATCCATCAGATTTGTAACCATGTAAAGATAGCAGCTTGTAGTCCCACCCCCTAAAATATGTTGATACATGTTGAACAAACAACTCCTCCAGGTTAAAGTAACAATGCTCTCTGTTTGAGCAAGTTTGCCCTCCCAAGTTTCCCTTCCTTCATTGTTTGAAGTTGTTGGTTTGTTGCACAATTGAATACTAGTTGGTGGTTTCAAACATTTTTTATTTTCCAAAATATTTAATATATGGGATAATCCTCCCCAAAGGTTGTCGGTTCAAACTGCCCCACGCACAATTTTGTCGCGTTTGACCGCACACCTCAGTGGGTTCGTTGTCGCCAACCCACGGGTCATTGGTATCCTTCAGCCCCCACTGCCCTTCAATTGGCTGGCGGTTGTCGGTTTGGTTTGGCTTGCGTTGGATTGCCAGGGACATTGATTGTATCTGTCACCTGCTCATACTCGCTGCTGACCAACAACGTGTGGATCCTTTTGACCTTTTCGCAATTTACAATTTACAATTCATTGGCTCTGCACAGGCCTTACTGTGGGAATTTTTGTTTCTGGCTCTGCACTGGCCTACAGTGGATATTGGGTACAATTCAATTTTCCTGGCTCTGCACTGGCCGACAGTGGAATTTTTGATTTTTTCTGGCTCTGCACTGGCCGACAGTGGATTACAACTTCTGCTTCTGCGGTGGGCCTCACACCGGAATTTATCCTTTTTAAACTTGGACAGTATTGACAGGGTCTACTGCTTCCTCTTCACTGGATTTTTTCAGGTTGCTGGTTTCTGCAAGTGAACCTATCACTTGAAAGTGCTTATTGGTTGTGGCCTTCGTGGATCTCTGAACAGTTAATGTGCTCAATCTTGCTGGTCCTGACGTTGTGCATTATCATTTTCACTCTGGTCTCGGACTACAACAGGTTTTGCATTGGCACTTTTGATCGTCAATTTCCACTGGAGCACCACGGCTTCACAGACCAAGCGTCGGGCAGAAAGACGTGCTCGAGCTCGTGCCAGACTGGCCTGGCACCTCCACAAGCGTGGAATACTACGTTTGTCAGCCTTGCGCTTGCAACACATCCGCCATCAGCTACAAAGACATCATTCCAAGGATCCGTTATTCCTTGCGAGAATCTCGGAAGAGATGAACACAGACGTTCCAGCACCCTGGAAGTGTTTCCCCTGCAAGCGCATTTGCAGTGGCAAACACGAACATTGTGCAAAGTGTGGGCAACCCTGGAGGAAGACAATGGATCCCAATTTTGTCCCTCAGGTGCGAGCAACCACTCCCAGAAGAGTGCAATGGAGCCAAGAGCAATGGCAGGAGCAGCCCCATTGGGAGCAATCGCAATGGATCAAGTCCCCAAGACGCAGACAGTCTCCAAGGCAGCGTTCAAAAAGACGTCCTCAAGGGCAATCTCAGAAAGGAAAGGGCAAACACAAACAGGCAGACGATCAGGTACAGTATGGCCCGCAATCGCTGCCTACTTTGCCATCATTGGAACCTCCATGGATGACTGCCTCAACAACAGTGCCCAACATGCCCTTAGGTCCTGCGCCATCACAGATGTCGGATGCCAAGGACGAGAAGGGCCAAGAGAAGCAGATGCGATCTTTGGTGGCTGCACTCAGGAAGCACCAGGACGTGCTGCCAGAAGACGTCCAAGCCTTGATGAAGGATGTCTCCATCAGGGCAGGGACAACAAGAAACCAAACAGCTCCACGCAGCGGTTTCCCAGCACGGCAGGGCCAAACGGGAAATAGCCGACGCACAAGCAGCAAGGCTGAACATGCATGTGGCTTGGAAAAATTTCTTGTCACAATCGGTTCAACAATGGACTGCGTATACCAACCAGTTCATGGCCCAGGAGAAACAACTCATGGAGCGATTACAGGCAGCACAAGAAAATCTAGCCATTGCCAAGGAGAACCTCAGCAGTTCCCAATCAGCCGCTGGAGTCATCCCCAAGGAGGATGCAACCATGCTCAGCGACACGGAGGACATCCCGGCAAAGGCTCACGAATCAACTGCTGGAGAGAAAATGGCGGCCAGCTTCCAAGATCTGGCCAGCAATTTGCAGGCCCTCCACAACCAAGCTGTACAAGCGGTGCAGCAAGAAGTGGACCAGCAGGATCGCAAAAGACCAAGAGTCGACTCTCCAAGCAGCAAGGAAAAAGACAAAGATGCACCACACAACCCAGGTTTTGGCGAGGGCGAGTAAATACACCTGCAATATGTATTGCTCACTGCCCCCTATGGCATCCCTGGGGTTCCGGTCCAAGCCATCGTAGTCGGGCACCCACCGATGTTCCCATGCCCAATTTTGACCATCTTAGTCACAGTTTGCCTTCAACCCTCTCTGATCAGTTTCGAAGTTTTTCTGACAGTGATTTTGCATTTGAGGGTATTTCGGTGCCAGGGATGTACCAAGGGATGGATCAGTTTGATTATCCGGATTGCATTGATGCGTTTGTTGATGGGTCATTAGTCCAAGGGTGCAATTTTCCAAACCGTTCAGACCCTTTGGACGTCAAGAACGATTCTTGGCAAACCATCAAGTGGCAGCACACAGTTTTGACAGAACCTGATTTTTTGGATGAATGGTCAGCCCAGGACATTGCGTTTCACCTGGCGTACGAGGTCAATGGATCTAGGCCCCCATCAACGCAGGTTCATCAGCAAGTGTCCCAAAAAGCTCACAACCCACATCTAAAGTCGCCAAGGTCAGTTTTGATGACATGATTCAGTTGTTCATTGGGCTTGACGAAGCTCAAGCCTTTTATGTCATTTCAATCCCTGCTCAATCATTGGACATGCCTGACAAACCATGGTCATTTTGTTCAGCAAAAGCCAATGCCAAGGGTCCTACTGCGCCTGTTGATCCCGCTGAGCTTGTAAGCACCGAGCCCTCGCACATCGCCCGATGCCAACTCACCCAGGTCGATCCATGCGGCAGCCTGAGACCGTTCTCACCGGCTCCTGTTCAACCAACCGTCGATGCCTGCCAATGCGAAGTTCATGCCAGTGTCGAAGGTGTGTTTGATCCAGGTAGCCCCCGCCCTCTTTCTAGAAAGGAAGGGGGTTTTGGTTTGTCCACGCCAGCACCAAGGCACAAGGTGTACCCTGTTTCAATCGATTTGCCCCCAATCCTTGATCAGGCTACTCGGATGGATGGCCCTAAAGCACAGGGTCCCCAACATCACATGCATGATTCAAGGCACACCATGGTTACCCGGTTAACTGTGTTGGACAAGAGGGTTATGCATAACATGCGTCGTCATTTGCAGCCCCAGCATGATTCATTGCAAGCTACAGGCGGGTGTTTTTCCAGTCCGTGCAGTGCAGCCATCGACCGTTCTTGTCATGTACAGTCATGCGGAACGCTGAGAAGCCACCATGCCACTAAGCATCATCCGTGCATCCGACAATGCCGTTTGGAACACGAGAGTCCCATCACAGACCTGGTTGCACAATTGCCAGCTGATCAGCCACCAGCCGATCTCGACCTTAATCTGCAGGGTCGCCAACCGCCGATGCCACCAGCGTTTGTTGCAGATTTGTCCAATCGCTTCACTAGGATGGGATTTGATATTCATGATGGGGATTTTGACGTTCCACTTCGAACCTGGTATATTGATCATGCCACCATTAGGAGATGGACTGCCCCCCGAAACCTCCAACTTGTTGGACCTCCACAAGGTTGGGAGGCGCAAATCAGCTCCATTTGGGTAGATCAGATCAACCCTGACGAATGGTTCGATGTCACCATCATTCACCCCGACCCCCCAAGACCGCCCAGGCACAGCTTTGTCATCTTGGATGTAGTGGTGACCCAATCAATTCAGCTTGACAGGTATGCCGGTCTAGTCACTGTCCTGCCGTCCCGCTCAGCCTCATTTGACATGTTTTCAGTCGCAGCCTCTTTTGAAACAGATGTCAGTGGCTTTGATGTGGCCCAGGCAGCCGATGCAGCTGCCATGTGTAGCTACCAAGAATGCACAGTGACCTTTGGTTGGCAAGTGATTCCTTATACACTGAGGCCGCAGCATGCCATGTCACATGGAGACGGGTTCCAACTCCAGATTCACCGACTCCAGCTCAGTTGGCACCGCAAACAAATACACAGGCGGGATCCTCAACCGATGTTCACCCAAGAGGAGCTCAGCAGTTTCCAACCAGATCGTCCAGCGAAGATGTACAGTCACACGTTGCCCCAGCCGCATCTCAGTTCACCACGCCTTTGCATATCTACCAAATGGATGGTATGGACACAGTGGTGCAACTGGTGAATGCACAGTTGGCCCAACCGTCTCACACTATCGCAGACGCCTTGAGAGTTCCGTTCAATTGCATCGAGGCCTTGCACATTATGCCCATTTCTCCGGATGCTTTCCCAGAACTGGCCATACCAGCGATCGTTCAGAGGGTTGGTGATATCCCCCTTCATTCAACAGATCGGTTGATTATGATCGATGTCCCCAGAACTTCCATTCCTCCTTATTTAATTTAAGGAGTTTTTCTTTTAAGGAATTCCACCTTAATTAAGGAGGAATTGCCTTAATTAAGTAGGAATTTTTCCTTAATTCAGGAATTCCACCTTAATTAAGGAGGAATTCTCCTTAATTAAGGTGTTTTTTTTTTGGAAAATTCCTCTTTATTTTTTTTTTAAGGAGGATTTTTTTCACTGTTTTTAGATACATCTTTCACAGCATCATTGCATCAAGACCGACCTTTGGAGGTTGCTTCAAGTAGATGCAAGATCTCCTTTTGGTGTTTTGATTTCCTGCATGTAATGTTTGTGCATCGCATCTGCAGTTGATTTCTCAAGATGACTAGAGCTAAGAACACTGCTTCTGTTCAAGACCTTTGCAAATGTTTGAAAGCAGAGGTGGCTTGTTTGGATCCCGAGAAGTACTTGGATGTTGAAATTGATCAAGTTTGCAAGCATTATCGAAAATTTCTGGGCGTGATGTTCCAGAAAACAATTCGACCATCCCAAGAGTGCTTGAAGGAAGCTGCCTTGAAAGTCAACCCTCGCTGTTTGAGTGACGAAGCGAAGAAGTGGTCTTCTGCAATTGTCGAATGTGTGCAACACATCAGAACAAAAGCAAAATGGTCAATTTCAAGTAAGAAATATGAGCCTTGGATGGGTGAGCTTGTGAAGATCTATCTGGAGTGCTCAGAATTCCATGGGAACCGGCAGAAAGGCAAGTTTGTTCAGAAAGCCATTGCCAAGCGAAGGCTCATGAGACAAAGTTCCAATGCGAGCTCCATCCCACAGTTGCCTGTGAATGAACCACTTTTGCAAAAATTTCCTCCAGGCCACAGCTCAGAAACATTGGATAGCCAAGAGCATCAATTGATAGAAGTGTCGAGTGAAGAGAGCCAAGCGAGTCCTAAGAAGCCTGTGAGTGCTGGAACCTGGATCGATTCTACTGCCATGGTGGTATGTCGCTTTGTGGATAGCAAGGTGGAGAAAGCTACTATGAGTGAAGGACCAAATGGCTTTGCCATTGCTGCTTTTGGTGAAAACAAATTTGAATCTGAAATTCCCAATGAATCTTTGAAGATCTATAGGCAATCTGCAGGTGGGAAAAAGCCTGCTGCAGTCTTGAAAAGGCCTGCTGCAGTCTTGAAAAGGCCTGCTGCAATCTTGAAAAAGCCTTCTGCATGTGAAGCAGCACTTGGCACTTCTGAAGAAGAGGATGTTGAAGCTCGGCCGGCTGTGGCAGTTGCTGATCCTGAACCTGCTTCTGTTGACTTGGCATCTCCTGAATATCGCTTGGAAGATTATCCTGCCAAAGGCAGTCGAAAGTATGGTGCTTTAGGTATCAGACGAAATTTTGGAGACAAGAAACAAATCAAATCTTTCACTTTGAACAAAATTTCAAGAGAAGTTGGCTTGGATTTGGCCAAGAAATGCATTGCTGATTTGCACAATGGTGCTACTGAACAATCTGTGATTGAATTTTTGAATGAGGAAATTCGAAAGTGGAAGATTGGACAGGATGTGGATTAGATTGGATGAACATGCAAGAAAATTGCTGCTGATTTCTGTTGCATGTTTCAAGGAGGTGTAAAATCTCCTGAGAGTTCTCTATAGGAAAATAGGAAATAGTCTTTCCACTTTTCTGTCTTAAGGAGGTGCAAGATCTCCTGACATTTGGAACTTGAGCGTTTAGTGCCTGGGTGGATTTCAAACATGGCTTATAGACTTTCATAGGATGTGGCTTTAATGTTTAATGTTGGATTGGAATTTTGGATTTGAGAAGTTTTGTCTGGAATTTGGAATGTTGAAATTGTTTGGCATGGAAATTGCAGTGTTGAGAATGGATTTTACAACTGAAGCTGCTTTGGCTTTCTAGCTCCTGTTTCAGTGCTCGAATTTTGTTCTTGCTGTTGCTATGGGAGCTGGACAATCAAGTTCCTCTCGCAGGAGGCCCGGAGATGAGGAGATTGACCGTGTTTTGGAGCTGATCAGGGTACAGACCCAGGTGATCCAGGCATTGACACCTCATGTCAATGTCCAATCACAACCTTTACCACCTCCAAATACACCTCCTCCAGCTACTTCAGGTGCCCCTCCAGGTGGTGCTTCTGCAATGCCCCCTCCAAATGTGCCCTTACCAAGTACCCCAGCGCCTGCCACCTCGCCTTCTACAAGCTACTTGAGAACATGCAGAATTTGTGGGGAAGAAGCGTATTGGCGAAATGGGTGCTGCATGAACCCAGCCTGCACTGCAACCAGGCGTTCAATAAATTGCACTTTAATGCATTGCAATTTATGTTTTAGGTTTCTCATCTTTACAAAGGAGGTGCAAGATCTCCTTTCTCAAAATATCTGCACTACTGTGTTTTGAAGATATAGTATATTGCCAAAAAAGAATGGACTCCATCCTGCTGCCTAGGTATCAGTGTACAGGCCAGACGCACCATTGGCAGATGCTGCCAAGTCCTGGGGGGGGAAATATGATGACAACCTTAAATGGAAGGTTGGAAAAAAGCACCAGGAGCGCTGGAAGCCTAACAGAGGCCAGAAGAGAGAACTGAACCATTGGTGGGCAGACAGGCAACGTTTTCCCAGACGATTTACACCATACAATCAGCCAGGACTGATGGATGAAAATTGCATGCTTTCAAAGCTATGTTGTGTAATTTTGATGCCGTACATTGAGTAAGGAGGTGCAAGATCTCCTTCAGACAATCTAGCCATTTGACTTTGGCAGGAAAAGAACCTGCTCCTAAGCGCCGCCGCCCTGATGAGCAAGTTGCTGCTGCTCCACCTGGTGAAGGCCCTGCATATTTGACATGTCATGTAGATATAGATCGATAGATAGATAAATAGATAGTTAGATAGATAGATAGATATATATATTACAGTAATATATATATGTGTGTGTTTTTTCATGTATATGTACACATAGTATGTGAGGCATCCATTTCTAATATCACAATTGCTCACTTCTGCATGGCATAGTTGTGCTGGCAGGTTCTCCTGTTGACTTGGCATCTCCTGAATTTATCGATCCTCCTGAAGTGTTGCCTGGTGCTGGCGAAGGAGGACCTTCCTCCTCTCAGATGGCAGCTGTGGTAGCCCTCTTGCAAGGTGGCAAACATGTTTTATGATGTATCATATTGGACATAGATTGTGTTTTGAATATTTATATTTTTTTTCCAACACTGGATGCAGGTCTACCACTGGGGGAGGGAGTGAGAGGTGCAGCAGCCCAACTCACTTACATGGCTGACATGGGGGTCATCTCAATTGAAGAAGCAAGAAGACGAATGAGAATCCTCTATGCTGTGAGAGCTTCTCAAATCTATGGAAACTTGAATCATTTAGATAATGATTTTGTTTCATATATGGTTTGATATATCATGTTATGAAGGAGGTGCAAGACCTCCTCAGATGATTTTTTTGTTTTGGGCATAAGGAGATCTTGCACCTCCTTTGTTTCAGTTTCAATGCATCATGAGGACCACCTACTGCACCTACTGCGCATGCTACCCCAT
The DNA here is from genome assembly GCA_947184155.2 of Cladocopium goreaui. Lineage (NCBI taxonomy): Eukaryota > Dinophyceae > Suessiales > Symbiodiniaceae > Cladocopium > Cladocopium goreaui. The sequence goes on along the minus strand of CAMXCT020006548.1, from coordinate 199,372 downwards.
TGGAGCTCCTGGATGAAGGAATGATCTACACAGGCTGGAGTTTTCTGTGACTGTGGGTTTGAAATTATCTCATGTCAACCATGCACTGTGCAATATGTTCATCATCATGCCTCCTGATCAGGTCCTGCTGTAACCCCATGTTCTCCTACATCACCTCTTGATGCTGGAGAGCAAGCCGAAAAACCCAAAGACGATGAGGATTCAAATGTAGATTGAGTCAATTGAGCTTCCCTGGAAAAATTATTCGAGATTATGGGCGCAAGCGACTCTTTAAGGAGGTGCAAGATCTCCTTGATAAACTAAATTTAAATATAAGAAAAACATGATATATGTGATATGAGCATTTCTGCATGGCTGAAGCTGTCAAGCCATATTGATCAATGTAGTGGTGATGGACCTGTAGAATCATTTTTCAAGCCTTCATGGATGCACATGATCAGCTTTGGAATGATGATGAGAGCTGATGATCTCAACCTGAGGTATCACAATCATTGCGCTAGTGTCCAATACTGGAATCAAAAAGGAGGTGCAAGATCTCCTTGGCCGAAGCTGATGCCCATCCATTTCCTTTGTTTGAGTGGCTCTTGGCAACTCTGTAGACAATTCATTCAGGTCATGCATGATGACTCTAAAGGTTTCAAATTGGAAAAACAAGGAGGTTAAAATTGGTTAAAATTAAAATTGCCAATTTTAATTTTAACCAGTTTATGTATTACTTTTAAAGGCAGGATAGGTTAAAATAAAAAATTGCAATTTTAATTTTAACCAATTTTAACCTCCAATAAAAGTTACTTTGGATCCAAAATAGAAACCATTGGATTTGGAACTGGAGATTCATAGACATCCCAACTTACTTCATCATTACACTTTTCAGTATTCAATGAAAGGTTCAATGGAACCTCCAAAGGAACTGCCTCCATGGAGGAAGCAGCCACTGGCCACCATTGAGAAGAACCCTGTGGACCCAATGGACAAGCAGATCGCAATGATCAAATGTATGCCAACAAAGAAGCTTTTGAAGCACTATGAGTACCTGAGAACATCTGAGACTTGTAAGCACATTATTCATGGATGAAATTCATAGTTTCTGTTCATAAAGCTGGCTTGATGAGAAAAGAATTACATAGATCCCTGAACCTGTGGCCCAACCCAGGAATGCGCAACTACAAAGTATTTGGCACTTTACCTCAGGCAGTGCTTGTTCAAGAGAGGTGTGAAGACTGAGCCTCTGGTACCTAGAAAAGAAACAAGTGGCAAAGACCAGAGCCAAAGTAAATAGAAGCCAATTAATTACCGCAAGATAATTAGTGTGGGAAAATGCCTGTGGACTTGTGGCTGGGCAGGGGGGGTTGTGAAGACATATGATATTTAAGGAGAACAGAGTCCTCCTTTATTTCCAAGGAGGTATTTCAACCTCCTTATAGATGAGATCCTATGGTGTGGCAATCAATTGCAAGCTTGTGCTGCTTGGTGCATTCTCAATTTTGGAGCTTGTCTTTTTGAGCCAAGTACTTGAATATATATATATATATACACATACATACATATACATATATGTATATAGACATATATATATATATATAGATAGATTTTTTCAATATCATCATCTTCCCTTCTCTCTTGCTTTTTTTGGCTTCCTTGGTCCTGGGCATGCTACTGTCTTGGCTGATTCGTTTTCAGAAGCTAAAGACTTGCAGGAACTGATCAGCTGAGACATTTCTTCATTGCAGCCACTACAAGGATCACAGTAGACAGCTCCCAAGCTCCAGCTTCTGCAAACATGGGCAGGAATGCTGAGCCTAAGCCTGCTCCCAAGGCCACAGTCAAGAAGGAGAAGGCCAATGTGGATCAGAAAGACCAAGCCAACTTTGGAAATTCCTTGAAGAAGTCGAACTCAGAGGAAGCCCAACAAGTCTTGCAGCTCTACCAGTCCTTGCCTCGTTTCTCACAGCAGAAGAAGGATTTGATCCAAGCTTGGAAGGCTGACAAGACTTGCAAGTGGATCAGCACTTGGAACAAGTCTTTGGAGACTGAAAAGAAAGAAACTGTCAATGAAAGAGCTGGTTTTGGAACCAGATTCCAAGTGGCCGCCATGCTCGAAATGACAGCTGATTCTGACGAGTTTCTTGCTGTTGAAAAGCACTTGGCCAAGCAAAAAGACATGGTAGACTTGAATTGGGATGAGACGAACCCTGTGGAAGCGAGCTACAAGGCTTCCAAGCTCCAGCGATGGAATTTGGCCTTGCTGAAGAGCACATGGTCTGCTGTGAGCCAAAGCCAAGCAGCCAAGGATAACTTGACAATGTCTTCCAGTGGCTCTGAAGTGCTGCAGATCTCAGGCAAGGCTTTGGATGACAAGGGGGTCAGTAAGCCTTTGAAGGAGTTTCAGAATGTGTGCAACAGTCTGAATTCCTGCAAGAATGCCTGGGAGAAGGAGCTTGCCAAGGCCCAGGACCTGGCCTGTCGTTTGGAAATCAAAGGTGACCCAAGCTTCCATGCCAAAGGCAAAGGTCTTCAGACTTGGTGTCAAGAGCAGTTGAAAGCCATTGCCAACCTTCGATCCTATGTCGCAGCCAGTGAAGATCTTGCTCCTGAGGACACTTCTCCTGAAAGCCTTTCGAAATCATTGCCTGCTGCCAAAGCATGGCTTGCTTCCAGCCAAGAGAAGCTGCAAGAAGCAAAAGCCAAGGTGAAAACTCACCAGGCATTGCTGTAGGAGCTGTTTGGCCCTTAGATTTTGGAAAGCGCATTTGGTGCAGTTGTCAGTTTTGGAATGTGGAAATGCAGATAAAAATATCGCAGGGATCTGCTTGGAAGATGCGCAGATGGTAACTGCCGCTGGAAAAAGAGCCTGCTTCTAAGCTGATGTACAAGACTCAAGGAGGTGTAAGATCTCCTTTACTGTTGCCCTGTTTCAAAACATTGGCCAAATTTAGCATTAACTAAATACAATGTGTAACTTCTTGTCTTCTGAGGTCTTATGAACTTTTATGTTGACATGTTTTTCCAGCTCAAGCCATGTTTCACAAGAGAAAAGTAGATTTGTCTACCCTTAGGGAACCTGACCAGAAGAGGTTTCGACACAATGTTTCCAATTTGTTTTTGACCAAGACTGTCTCTGCTAGAAGAGCCAATGAGCTCATGAAAGATGCACAAATAGCTGGAGCCACTGGTGTGAAAGATTTGGTCAAAGGTGCAGAGAAATCTGGCAGTGGTGAGAAGCAAGCCAATTGGGAAAAGAATTTGGCAAGGGATATGAAAAGAAAAATGTTGAAGAATTGCCTGTGGTTCAATGAATACATTGCATTGATCCCTTGCTACGATCCTGGAACACAAGCAGAAGAGATGAAGAAGATACCTTTTCTTTTGCCACATGAGATTCTTTTTGTCTTCTCGAAGCGCTCTGAGAAGAAAGACTTGCTGCAGACTGGTGGCATGTGTGAACTCAGCAAGAAACATTTGGCGAACATGCAAATGCAGTTCCAAGTTCGAGAAGCCATAGGACTTGGCCTTTGCATCGATGGCACACCTTACAATTATGACAGAAGTCAAACTTTGGAATGCATCTCATTGAATTTTCCTGGCTTACTTCCACCTAATGGTACTTTGCGAATCCCTTTGTGCTGTATTCCAAAGCACTGGTGCATCAAGGGAGTAACTTTGTCGAAGATGTTAGGAATTTTGTCTTGGTCTTTTATTCACTTAGCCAATTGCACTTGGCCTTCAGCAAGGCATGATGGCAGCTTTTGGCACCCAGGCGACAAAAAACGAAGCACATTCAATGGCAAGGCATTGCCTTTCACTGCTTTTTTACTTGAAGTGAGAGGTGATTGGGCCATGAGAAAAGAAGTCTTCCAATTTCCTGGATGGCGAGACAAACAAGGATGCTGCCATTTGTGCTTGTGCAAACCAATTGAAATTCGAAACTTTGAAAGCTGCAAGGCATTTGATCCTTTGGACCATTTCACTTTGTTGCAATCAATTTCCAATTCTGGCATTGACATCAATGAATTGTTTCAAACACCAGGACTGACAAACAAACAATTTCTTTTGGACTGGCTTCACATTGTGGACTTGGGCGTGGCAGCAGATTTTATGGGCAATGTTTTTCACCATTTAATTGCCTCTGGAAAACACTTGCCTGGCAACAATGTCAAAGAAAGGGTGAAAAGCTTGTTCCACAAAATTCAAAGCTACTACAAGACTGAAGGTGTGGAAAACAAGCTTCCTACTTTGACAGTCCTCATGATCAGAAAGAAAGCCAGTTCAAGTCCAAAACTTCGAGCCAAAGCTGCAGAAGCTCGAGGGTTGATTACTTTTGCAAAATAAATCTGCGATGAATTTTTGGATGATGACAATGTGCTTGAATATACAATCAAGATGGCTGCCACAGAACTGTGGCAATGTTATTCTTTCTTGTCCAAGAATCTATGGAATCACCGGTCAATGCTGCTGCATGGCAGAAAGTTTTTGCTGTTGTGAAAGAGCTTGGAAAACGAGACTGACCATACTTGGAAGATCAAACCTAAGCACCACAGCTTCTTAGATTTATTGCTCCAGAACTCTTGTCCATCAGACAGTTGGACATATCGAGACGAAGACTTTGGTGGCTTCCTAGCTCACTTAGGAGCTGTGAAAGGCGGAAGCCACAACCCTTATTATTCCATAGGCATGAGTGTTCTGCAAAGTTTTCGAGCACAAGTGATTCCAGAGCTGAAGTGAAAAGTTTTGCTGCCAGGATCTGGGATAAGGAGGTTTCAAGTCTCCTGCTGAAGGAGGTGCAAGATCTCCTTGCAATTGAAAATTTAAGGAGGAATTTTAAGGAGGAATTTTTGAAAAATTCCACCTTAATTTAAGGAGGAATTTTAAGGAGGAATTCCTTAAATAAGGAGGAATGGAAGTTCTGGGTCATATACCATCATCATCCTACGGCCCCAGGTGTTACCAACCAACCTACGGTGGTTAGGGGTGTCCATCGTGTCACACATCATGTCAGCCGCAGGCAAATCCTTTTTAAAGCGGCAGTGTTTCACTACTGTGAGTACATGCAGGAGGGTTGCGGTGTCAGTCTTGACGGACTCCTATGGCCAATAACCCAGACCGACCCAAGGCCAGTTAGTCATGGGTCCTATGCCACGGTAGATGTTCCACCCCCGTATGGACATGAAGTTGACACCATCGTCGCTGCAAGTACCTTGCACCACGACGGAACCACCGACGCAATGATGGATTTCATGTTGGAGCCGATGGATCTTGCTGAGGACACAACTTTTCTCACGCAGTTGTTTGCCTCCAAAGCAGTCATTGCCTCAGTTGCCAAAAACCGCCTCAGGTGGTGTGCTCGAGACATCCCATTGCCTCAGGATGTCGTCAGCAGCACTCAGCACGCGATGAATGCCTTCAACCAAGTTCGGCCCACTGATCCAACCGTAGCGCAGGCCATCCCGGAGCCCAAAGAGCAGTCCCAGAATGCCGCCTCAACGGTAGAGTCAGTGCACCGCCTTCAGATTGAGCACCAGGTTGAACCGCTCACTGGCTCAAATGACGGACCCATCACGCATTGCCAGAGTAGCCCACCTAAAGGTAGGTCTGAAAATGGTACCGACCCTACCCAAACCAGTGCTCACACTCGGCAGTCTTCCCCGGTACAGACGTCAATCACCACCTTTTTTGCCAAGAAGCCCAAGAAATCCGGGGCAAAAGCAAAGATCCCTGTAGCCTCAGGACAAACTACCATTCGTGACTTCTTTAGTCCTCAGCCTGCAGCGACAACCGCCTTATGCGACGCCAATGCAGATGCCAATGACATTGCATGCCCGCTAAGCTGTGCAGCTACTATGGTTGGACATGATCTAGAGGTCACAGGGCGATCAGATGAGCATCAGGAACCCGACAACCAACTCAGTCTCCTCACGCTAGAGAAATCAGAGGTCACAGGAGGCCGAACCACCCAACTTTGCAACTAGCAGGCCTCAACCTCAAGCACTGCCAGCGCCTCGTAGAGCCCCAAGACCAGCATGGAGACTGCATCTTTCCAACCTGTTTGACGAATTGGCCACAGTGGTACACCCCGAAACCGGGCCTGTCATGCAAGTGGAAGTATGGTATGTCCACCATGACTCATACCCAGAATGCATTGAGCCGAGAGTCGTTGAACTGGACAATGTTCAAGAGCTTTGGTATGCTGACCTTTGCAATGCATGGATGGACCGAGTGCAGAGGCACCAACCCATGAGGGTGCTGAACGTGCTGCCGTCGCCTCCATACCACACGCGTCCAAACACTGCAGTTCACATTATCTTGGAACAGGGCCTTCACCCCCAAAAAGTTGCGATTCATTTCACCACCATTTTTTTGGGAGGCACTCGGGTAGGGCTGTTCCAACGAGCTGAGTCAGCACCAGAGCGCCTTTGTACCCAGCATATGATTGACAGGCATGGTTTCCAACTTCAATGTAACTTTCGGCAGTGCCATATGCATTCAGGACTCCTTCGATTTGCCATGAATGATCCTGAGGAGATTTTCTCTGGAATCAGTGTTGTCCTGACGGTGGCACCACCCCCGCCAGAGCCTCAAGCCGCTTCCTTTGCCAGACAGTCGGAAGCGCACCCGTCCAATTCTGCCCATGACCAGAATGAGGATTCCGATGGAGCTGATTTCATGCAGGTCACATCCAGCTCGCCCCGGGCCCCAAGCCCATCGCCAGGGGATATGCAGAGCACAAGCTCAGGGTCAGCTTTTAACCATCGCATTACACCTGCAGCTTTGCTCGAGTTCCGTCAGACGTTGGAATGGCAGGCCAGAGAGCTCGACCACCGATGTGGTGACACTGCTCAGCATCCCTTTCAGGTTCGATCGTGGTACCTTCATTCCGACAGAAGGATCAGAACGGATGATTCCAGAATGATTGCACTGGACCCAAGGCCGCACACCTGGCACCACACCATTATAGACAGGTGGCGTGACCTTCTTGAGCCCGATCAACCGGTTCATTTGCATGTAGTCCTGCCCAACCCACCAGGGGAATCCTTGGAGCCGACAGTACATGTCATCCTGATTCAAAAACCCAACCCATTGTGGAGATCTGCGCTGCTGACGGTTTCCTATCCCCATATTGACGTATGGAACATGCAGTTTTTTGCAGTCATGTTGGATGCAAACACTGATCATGAGCAATTGGGTTTCATCTCAGGGATCACGCATCCGTCAAACCCACAGGCAGCAGCCTTGGACATCGAGGTTTCACATGGCCAAATCACCCTGGCACGTGACGGCACATTTCCGGTCAGGCATGGTTTCTGGTTTGATGTGCGGGCTGTCCTCAGGGACCCACAGGAAGATGACAGCTTGACTCTCATCCAACTGCATTTTCAATCTATCAGATCGACCATTTGGAACATTCAGTCCCGCCTTCAACACAAAGCACGTGAATGCATGACAGCGGGTGATGGTAGCGCAGGCAGCACGCTGCCCCTTGGAGCCTTGTCGGTGGCTGTCATGCCCAATGAACCACAGACATTTGTTGACCCTTGTAGTGCACTTGCATTCTTCACTGCGCTCCAAGCACTGTGGCAGCCGCTAGCAATTTTGCAACCGCCTGCCTTGCCTGCCTTGGTACCAGTAGGTCGATGTAGTGTTGCCCCAACATGTCATGCACGTACATTTGGTACAACCTGCCCCACCGGATATGCCCTCGCACCTTGCAGCGCATATTTTAGTCGTGCAGCAACCCATTGCTACGTTCAGGTCAGTGATCATCACCAGTTTTGACTCTGACGCTTTGCAGGGACACGCCAGTCGGCATGCCACTATGGCTCCAACCCCAGTTGCATTTCCCACTGTGTTGGCATTGGCCTACCATGACACAGTTTGCCAGCAGCCCCAGAATGAATGCGCTGTATGGGTTGGAAACGATGAGTTGGCACCCACGGAACAACTACCACTCGTAGATGGTCATTCTGTAGTTCTGGCATTGCACCGGCATCACCTGCCGCTTCCCGCAGGTGGTACAGTTTGGGACTCACAAGCACAGGGCCCGACCAGGATGCAGCCTCCTCCACACAACTCCCTACCGAGGTTGCCAGACCCAACGCCACTGCACTCTCGATCTAGCTGACAGCGCAATGCCGATACAACGTGCACCTAGTCCAAAGCCAGTTTGCAGCCCAGTCCCATGCCCAGGTTTCCCGGTGCTCCTGTCCCTGGATGCAGTCTTACCTGTCATTCGAGTTGCCCCGGCTCAGCCATGGAAGGAAGACATTTCTGCACTTGCTTGGAATGCATCGAGCAATTGGTTTCAGCAGGTCCACGACAGCCTTGACATTCACTTGTCGCCCATTCCTTCTCAGATGACATGCACGCCCTCAACATTGAACGCAATTTTCGAGGCCTTAGCAGCCCCAATCGGCCCCTATGAGCTGGTTGAGGTTTTTGTGGATGGTGCCACCTCTGCAGTTGCCGCTAGTTGGAGTCTCATCTTGGTAGCCCATCACAAGGAGTCCCAACGATTGCTTGGCACATTGGCTGGTCCAGTCATCATTGGCACTGCCCACCCATGTTGGCTGGGCGCTTCCTGCCTCGACAATATTGCTGCGGAATTGTCGGCGTTAGCAGCCGCCCTGGCCACAGTCATGCAGTACCAGTTTAGCTGTCCAGTAGTGGTTCGCCCGGACCTGGCTCTTAGCCGCTGGATTGCTCAGGAATTAGTCACCACAGTCTCCAACCCGAGACTGGCACAGCTATGTCGGCTTCTCGCAGCTTGGTCCCCGCCAAACGTGCACTTCAAGGAAGTTAGAGGCCACACCAAACATGCCTGGAACGACTTAGCCGACTCCCTTGCCAAGCATGTACTGCAAGATCCTGACCACTTCCCACCAATTGAGTTTGGAGCACTTCATCAACTTGTGCATGAGCAGCATGACCTCGCATGGGCCTGGGTTCAGAGCATGCCCCAGTCGTTCCGCCAATGCTTTCCTAGCAAAGTGCAGGAAACGGTATGGCAGTTCGGTCCCTCACCACGCCAAGTTCAGCTGCCTGAAACTCACCCTGTCCCAACAAGTGACCCAGTAGCGTTTCAATGTCGGTTGGCCACTATCAATGTTCTTGCGCTTGACAGAACGGACAGCCTAAGAGAAGTAGGCAGGCGCACAGGCGCACGCACTACCCGATTAGATCATCAGTTGCATGCGGCAGGCATCCATATTGCAGGTCTCCAAGAGACCCGTACCATCCAGGGGCAATACCGCACAGATCACTACATGATCCTTTCCTCTGGAGGGGCGGGTCAGAACTCAGAACGTTCAGGTTGTGAATTGTGGCTTCACCGCACGTTGCCCCTAATCAACCCAGGAGGCCAAAGTCACATCTCACTCACTGATTGCACATGCACAGTTGCACATGCCGACCCAAGACGGCTGTTTGTGCGTATTGAGCATGCCGCTTTGAGTTTGACAGCAGTTGTGCTTCATGCGCCCTGTTTGGGCAAGGCCACTGGGGATGCAACAGCCCCCATCGATGTCATCAAGCAGTGGTGGACCCAAACAACTGCTATTTGGCACCAGGCAGTTTCCACTGAGATGACATGCGTCCTTATTGATGCAAACGCCACACTGGCCTCAGTTGCCACTGAGTTTTTCCAGCAGCACGATGCAGATGCCACCACTCCCCAGAGCCTTGTCTTCGAGGAATTTTTGTGTGAACATGCCCTGTTTGTGCCGTCCACATTTCAGGCCATTCACTCGGGGCCATCGTTCACCTGGACTCATTCTTCTGGAAGGCGCATGAGGATCGACTATGTCCTGCTCAGCCGCCCCCTTTTTGGGATGGTGATCCAATCGGAAACCTTGCGATCTTACGATGGTACTTTTGCCCATGAGGACCACATCCCGGCAGTTCTGTCCTTGCGAGGATGGATCAATGCCCAACAAGCTGCCCCTCAGCATGTGTGGGATGAATTTGCCTTGATGGATCCGATCCGATGCACTCAATTTCAAGAGGCCCTCGCAACACTGCCCATCCCTCCTTGGGAGGTTACAGCTGATGCGCATAACCTGCTGTACGAAACCCAGTACATCCAACTGGCCAAGCAATTTTTCACCAAACAAAAAGGCGCGAGAAGGCGCCCAACCCTAAGTGCCTCCACATTAGACGCCATTGCCTTCAAGAGACATGTACTAGACTGTGGACGAGCCTGGACAGCCATGACCGACCCTGAGTTCAAGGAACAGCTCAAGCTTATTGAACGCACAGTTCGTCGCCTTGTGTCTGCTGACCTGCAAGTCTTCTTTGATCAGATATTGGTACGCCTCCAAGAAGCCGGCCATTTGTCAGATCACAAGCAAATGTTCCGCATGCTAGCAAGACTTGGCAGCCGTAAGCACAAAACACGCATGCAGTCCAAGCCATTACCCATGCTACGAACCCAACAAGGTGACATGGTCACATCCTATGCTCAGCAGCAAATGCTATGGCTGAACCAATTTGCCAAGATTGAAGCAGGGGTCAGGGTCACCTGGGAGTCGCTTCGAGACGCAGATGCCACCATGATCTGCCCCTGGACATCCAGGAGGCGGCCGCCTTTCCAACAGAGTGGGACTTGCAAGCCGCTGTGGCCAAGATGAAAAGGGGCAAGGCACCTGGACCCAACGGAATCACGCCTTGTCTTCTCAAGGCCGGGGGCAGCACCTTCTCAAAGCACTTTGCCGCCCTTACCACTAAGGTCGTGGCACATGGGAAAGAACCCTCCTTGGAAGGGGGGCAAACTGGTGCCACTGTACAAAGGGCGTGACTCCACAGCGGACCCAGCCGCTTACAGAGCCATTTACATCTCTGACCACACGTCCAAGCTCTACCACCGAATGTTGCGCAGTCAATTGGAACGGCCCTGGACAGCAAGCATGGATTTGTTGCAAGTAGGTGGCAGGAAATCAATGGGCACTGATGTTGCACATCACATGGTGGAAGCCCATCAGTACTGGTGTAGAAAGAAAAAACTGCCGTCAGCAGTAGTCTTTTTTGACCTGAGATCGGCCTTTTACTCGGTGCTACGGCAAGCATTATTGTCCGACTCGCTTGACCCTCAGCCAGTTGCATCAGCCCTGCGTAGTTGGGGCATCCCCATTCAGCTGATTGACATGTGGCTGCAGCAGGCCAGCTCCGACCACGCCATCATGAATGCCTCAGCCCATACCGAGAAACTGATTCAAGACTGCATGCACAATACCTTCTTCACTGTGGAGGGGGTCCCAGGGGTGTGTCACACCACGCGGGGGACCAGACCTGGTGACCCGCTGGGAGACCTCCTATTTAACCTGATCATGCGTTTGGTCCTGCATGACATGCATGCCAAAGTCCAGCAAGGCTCAAAGGCCACTTGGCTTGGAGCGCCCACACATTGCAGCTCCTTTGCAGATGCTGATGAGGTCCCAAGTCACGCCTATTTTGACGTGTCCTTTGTGGACGATGTGGCCGTAGCAATCCATGCGGAAACCTTGCCAGAAGTCGAGGGCCTAATCAAGCTTGTAGTGGAATCCTTCCATGCAGCCGCCAGGGCGCGAGGTTTAGAAGTGAACTTCAGCCAAGGCAAAACAGAAGTTCTCTGGGATATTCTGGGGAAAGGGTCCAAAGCCTTGAAAGAGCGCCTGCATGACTCTGGCCAATGGCTCTCTTGGCAGCAAGAGGAAGACACTTTTCACCTCCGAGTGTCCCATTCCTACAAACATCTTGGGTCCTGGATGCAGACGGGAGGTTACCACCAAAGGGAAATTGCCCAGCGTGCCTCCCTTGCCATGCAAAGCTGGGGCTGCCTTGCACGCTCCTTCTATCACAAGCGACATGTTGGTCTCAACGCCAAAACCACCGCCTTCCAGTCCCTCAGTATGTCCAGGATGATGTACAATGCTCATACATGGGTAGGGGTCACCGATGACCTCCTTGCCACATGGCAACAAAAACTCAGGAAACCATTGGGTTTGATGACCAAGCCCCTGCTTAAAGGGATAGCCCCAGTCAAGGTTGACACCATCGACCTGTTTGCCCTCGCCCAGATCCTGCCGCCCACGGATCAACTGCATGTGGCCAGGCTCAGATACCTCAAACGACTGTTGAAGTACTGCCCGCAAACCTTATGGAACCTGCTATACCAGACAGGTGCATGGCCCAATAATTGGCTGGACCTTTGCAAGTCTTCCTTTGCCTGGTTTTTGCAATTTTACCAGGTTCCTGGTGCCCCAACAGACACCGCAGACATCACAGCGTGGATCACTCATGTGGCGCTGGACGGTAGCTGGAACGGGCGGCTCAAGAAAGCAGCCAGGGGTTGCCTGAGCTTCCGACAAGCCAATGCAGAGGAGCACATCTGGCTAAAGGCCTTCCAAGCCAGGTTTGTTGATGCGGGAGGCACACTGCCTCAGGTACAAGCCACTCAGAACGAAACCTGGGTTTGTGACCAATGTCAAAAAGCATTCCCCTCCAAGCGGGCCTTGGCGACACATGCTGGTCGCGCGCATGGGTACAGGCGCCTGGTCAAATTTTATGCCATTGACCAGACTTGCAACGCCTGTGCAAAGACCTACGCCACACGCAAGCGGCTTATCGAGCACCTAAGGGATGCAACGGAATGCCTGCAGACCCTGCAAGCCTGCTTCCCACCCTTATCCGATGAGCAGGTGGTAGCTTTTGACACTGCCGATCACGAAACTACCCTTGCACTGCGGGCACAAGGTTGGGGCGCCGCGAAAGCTCTGGCACCGGCGCGCAAAATCCTGGGCCCGTGCTTGCCCCCAGCTGGAGCGCCAGAAGCTGCACAGATGTACCGCAAGTGGTGCCTGCGTAATCCGGTTGCTGTCTCTGGCTACGAGCAGTTGCAAGGGCATGCCGTTGCAAAACATGAGACTCCTGAACCCAGAGTCATCCTTTTTGAGGATGACCTCCCAGCCTTTCTCTACCAGTCAGCGGCGGGTATGAACCAAGGTGATGGCAGATTCTCGCTGTATGGGCTGGCGAGAGAGACAGCCCGATTGCACATCCGCACCCAAGTCTTCGTGCATTTCTTCTCAGGATATCGCCGAAGGGGTGACCTCCATGATCTGATAGAGCATCTCACCTTTCCCCAGGGCCACCAACTGTTTGTACTTTCAGTGGACATGTGCCTACAAAGAGAAAGAGGGGACCTGGCCTCCTCATCCTCACTGGCATGGTGGATGGACCGCATAAAATCCGGACAAGTGTGCGGCGCCGGGGGGGGGCCCCCATGTGAATCCTTTTCAGCTGCGAGACTCCTGCAGGGGGGCCCCCCTCCAGTGCGGTCAGGTACATGGCCGAACGGGATTCCCAACATTCCGTTGAAAGCATGGAGACAGGTGCTCATAGGGTCCAGGCTGATGAGGTTCATCATTGATGTGGTGCTGGTCTTAGCCATGACCGGAGGGTGCGCTTTCATCGAGCATCCCCAGTACCCAACGTGGGCGAAAGAGCTTGACCCGTCCAGCGTTTGGACCCATGCAGCCATGCGTCTCCTCCGTACGCTGGCAGCCATCGGCGTCACCAGCTTTGATCAGTGCATCTTTGGCTGTCGGGCCAAAAAACCAACCACAATTCTCCACTTGCGCCTACCGCACTTGAGGCACAAAATCCTGACCACAGGGTGCATGGGACCCTGCTGTCACGGAGCCTCGGCTCACGAGGCCTTAGCAGGTCAAGAACAAGATGGTGCTTTCAAGACGGCTAGGGGCAAAGTATACCCCCTGGGCCTAAACCGGGCCATTGCACAGGCGGTAGCAGATTTTGTCCAGCGAACTTTCGAAGTGTCGCCGGCTCAGCAGCTTCCCGCTGAGTTCGAGGACCTGGTTGCGAATGATTTTGTTGAGGAAGATGTTGTCCAGCCGGATTATTATGGCTGACCCTTCCTCTGTACAGAGTAGCTCCAGGCCAAAGTGCAAGACCGAGCAAGGACTCCCTTGCAGCACATGGAAATGAAAATAATCCTCCCCATTGACTTAATATTTTTTTAGATGGTTGAAACCACCAACCAGGTTTCATGTTTGGAAAGGTTTCCATCTTCCTGTCTCCATGAGGTTATGGTGCAAGACGGGCGGCCGAGGGCAGAGTCGGATTCAGACCACGACAGGTGCCAGAATGTGCCAGCATTTTGCAGCTCATCCCTGCTTGATGCTTACGAGAACATACCCTCTGGTAAACTAACGTAGCTATGGAAAATCACCATGTTTAATTGGTAAACCCACTATAAATGGCCATTTTCAATAGCTATGTTAGTTTACCAGAGGGTAACAATTGAACATGGTGAACCAATCATCAAACATGTGGACTTTAACATTCACCAGCAGGAACCCTTAAAAATTACAGCATTCTGAAATATTTCCCATATGTATTCGCACAAAGAATGCACTAAATACATATAAATTATAAATACTTGATGTTATTATTTAGTGGTTTGGAATATATTGTAATATACCATATTTTTAACTTTAAACAATTGTGGTATTTCCCAATATATTCATTCCAGAATGCTCCAGTACATTCCCACTAAATGTCCAATTATATTCCCAATTATCTCCCATGAAAATCCCAAATATTGTGTAATTGGGAAATAATATCATGGGATAATTACTATAATTACAATTATTGCATTCCCACTATTTTCCCAATTATAATGATAATATCCCAATTATATTCCCATTTGTTGTGCCTGAAATCGCCATATCTTTCTCCAGACTCCATGGTTTTCGCAGGTCAGACGCCGAGGATGAAGACAAGGCCTACGTCACGGTTTCCCGTGCCGAGCTAATGCGCGGCCACAGGCCGGGCGAGCCTCCGACCCACTGGAAAATGGAGATTTGAATGGGAATATCATGGGAAAAATATTGGATTCAAAAAATTTAACCTTTTAGAAATGGTGGTTTGGAACATGAATTTTATTTTTCCATATATTGGGAATTTCATAATCCCAGCTGACTTTCATATTTTTCAGAGGAGTAGGTATACCACCAACCAGTTTTAGAAATGGTGGTTTACTTGGACTTATCTGGACTTTGAATGGGGAATGGGGTATACGGGAAAATCATCAGACATGGCTGGGAAATCTCTGAACTATAAATGCAGTTAAAAGAAGGCTCGGCTTTAATGGAAAACCCATTATAAATGATGAATGCGTTTTTCCATTGCGATGTTTGATTACCGGATAGTGAATGGAGGTTTAATGGAACTTAATGGGGATTGAATGGGGGACCAGCCATTTTTATGGCATATTTGATGCAAACAATAATGGAGTTGGTCTGCGACTTAAATGGGAAAAGGATGATTTGTAGAACAAGCTGAATGAGGTACCAAATGTTCAGACCCATTCAAAATGGAGGTTTTATGATAATTCCATGCGGAGAATCTCAAGAATATCATCTAACATGTGGTAAACTAGCTTTTGGCATGGGAAATGGATGACCATCCACCATTTAGTTCGATGATCACGAAAGCTAGCTTGCTAGCTGGAGTTGGATTTGCTTCAGCAATGAATTGGGGACAGACTTGACGCAGCTATAAATGTCCTGCTGGGAACCGCTGGGTTTCATCTGTGATCACGCGTTTGCATGCTCACGCACACGCACTACATACATACATACATTACATACATTACATACATTACATACATTACATACATTACATACATTACATACATTACATACATTACATGCATTACATACATTACATACCTTACATACCTTACATACCTTACATACCTTACATACCTTACATACCTTACATACCTTACATACCTTACATACATTACATACATTACATACATTACATACATTACATACATTACATACATTACATACATTACATGCATTACATACATTACATACATTACATACATTACTTACATTACATACATTACATACATTACATACATTACATACATTACATACATTACAATGCATAACATTGCCTTACATTGCATTACATTGCATTACATTGCATTACATTGCATTACATTGCATGACATTTCATACATTACATACATACATGCATGCATGCATGCATGCATACACACGTACGTACATCCATGCATATGTATAATGTATAACATACAGGTTGATATTCACCGTGAGTGTTATGAATGTGATGCAATGTAAGGCAATACACGTTAACGTAATGTAACGCAATGACATCTAATCTAACGTAGTGGGATCTAAACTAATGCAATGTAATGTATATAGCCAAATCATGCCCAAACTAAAGTAACGTAACCTAGTGTAATGTAATCGACCCTGCTGTAATGTAGTGTTATTTTGCTGTAATTTAATCTATTGTAATGCGATGCAATGATGTAATGCAATGTACTGCAATGTAGTGTAATGCAATGTAGTGTAACGCAACGTAACCTAACGTAATGTAATGTAACCAAATGTAACATAATGTAATGTAACGTAATTTAATGTAAGGTAATGTAATGTAACGTAACGTAATGTTAGGATATGTAGTGGCAGAACAACCATTTGGAGTCTTGGATTTCATTTTCCCAAGATGTCTGCATGAAACATGACCCTGTCTCGGCGAGGAATGCAAGATGCGCATCAAGCATTCCTTGCTCGATGGATGCATGCACTTACTAAGTTGCCAGATTCTAAGACTGTTTTTTTTGGTATATTGAATGTATATATATATATCTATCTATCTTAACCTAATCTAATCTAATCTAAACCAATCCAATCCAATCTAATCTAATCTAATCTTATCTAATCTTATCTATCTATCTATCTATCTGTCTATCTATCTATCTATCCATCCATCCATCTATCTATCTATCTTTCTATCTATCTATCCATCCATCTATCTATCTATCTAACTATCTATCTATCTATCTATCTATCTGTATTTTATTTATTTAAAAAAAGCAATATTTATTGTAGAGATTGAAACTACTAATGATCTCCCCACCTAAAGCGCTAGACGGGCGTCTCCTGCAGTTATTCACGGAAGTTTCCCATGGAGAAATGAGACATCCTCTGACAGGTGATTTGGAGATGCAATATCTACAGAAAAACTTTTCTCTGATACGTCCCTTCGCCTTGCTAATTTCTAATCACCATAGATTGGTTTTATCATGTTCTATACAGCATATGGGATGAGGAATATTAAGCATACGTGAAATGTTGAACAATGCCATTACATGTCCGATTTGATCAATCCATCCTCTCAGAGTCGTTCAACATCAGATCGCACATCATTCATCGAAAAACGGTCAATAGAAAAACAACGTGTTTTGATACGTATCTCCCCAAAAGACCGGCTTGGGGACGTATAAATTTTTGCTTCGCTCATTGATCGTGATTAACCGAAGTTTTATAAACATATGGGGACGTAGTGGGTTTTGTTTCATACATAGGCTCAGTAATTTTCCGATCCCCGATTGTCATCACTCCAACACATCATCAAGCCTGCTTTCGTTAAGGTATACGTTCCAAAAAGAAAACTTCGGAGATATATCACGTTTTATTCCTTTCGAGGCATATCAATGTGTTTCAAATTAAATGGGTAAAACCTATTAATTCACATGCCAACGGTGAACAGAAAAAACAACTCTGATATGTCCCCAAGAGAATGCTTCGGGGACATATCATTTTTTTTTCGTTTATCTAATTTTGAACAACCATAGACATATGTATACATATATATATAATTATATATATATCTCTTCACAGACAGAACAAGGAAAGAAAGGCCGAGGGAAAGAGGTTCAATCAGATGATTGCAAAGTGGCTCAACCGAAGCGTTCGGGTGGGGCACTTTGCATTTGGCAAGTAGTTAGAGTACTAATTAGAAACGCAATGTCGACGCTGGTATGCTAGGATGTCAGGGGGAGGGTTGTGGAATGATGATGGCGCATGCGAGCTAGAATGAATATTATGATATGCTGCTGTTTAGAGTGTCAGCAACATCGAATGGTTCATTTTTCAATTAAAACATATGACACTCAAAAGGTCGCGCAACATACATCTCTCCTTGCCCAACTAGCAGCTAGCCACCAAAAATACCTGTTGATTGCTTGATGCAAACTGATGTATTGGGGATTACGAGAAGCATGGAGAAACCACAATTAACGGGATGCTCACTGTAACCTATGTTTCATGGCGCATGTTGATGAAATAGAACGTGATACGGCACCCTTAATGCCATAGCGTTTACCATTTGGGAATTATATTTGCAAACCCACGTCTGATATGTGAATCCGGGATGGTTTAACGTTGGGGCTCAAGATTTTTTCCAAGATGTTGAAACATGGGGGATCAGTGAAATGGACGGTTGAATCGGTTGAATATGATGAAATACGACTGACCAAGGTATCAAGAATTAAGATATTGGAGACAAGATAGATATGATGAAACACTACTAACAAAATCCGACAAACATATCAAAGAATTGAAATATTCGAGACCAAATAAGATAGGAAAAATGAAGTAAATCTGGATTACTGTAATTGGGATGATTGATGGGACTATACTTCTGAAGGATGTAGGACTACCAATGCATTTAAACAATAACGAACAGCGGGCAGTGGTCGACCACCTCTGGCCGAACTTCACTGAAAGACTACTGGAAGGGAGACCATCAAGAATGGGTACATATTTCAGCTGGGGAATTTGTATATCATGTGATCAATCACGAAGTGAGATGTTCGCATTGTTTGAACGATTTACATGGCTACATGCAAAGATTTATGTGTACATGTTGTTTTCGCATACCAGTGTTTGCAATCAGTTACCTGTGTGCAATGCTTTTAATGGTGTTGTCCTTATTGCATTCCAAATTTGAAAATGAATAACTGTTTATTATGATTATATACATGTAGAAGATATGTCTATGTGTATGTACACTGACATTTGTGTTTGCACATACTTGCACAGAGGCAATCATTATGTAACAAGTATACGGCTGTATGTGTATGTGCATCTCATGCACAAATTCGACAAATCTGAAACCAAAAACCTCGACTTTTCCAGGCCTGTAGTGGTTTCAGAGGTGCCAGTTTATGTGGCTTGGCAGCGAAACCGAATTTGGGTCCCTGCGGCTGCACCACTCTGCGGATTTGACATGATCGGGTTTGAAGAATTGAACATGGGCACATGGGCACGTCTAAAACAGGTAGATGCTGTGACGATTTTCAGTCTGAGTGGTTTTGGCCCAACTTTTTCCTATGGAAATTGGCTTGGAAATGACACCTTTCAGAGTAAACCTTGGTTTAATTAGCTAGGTTTTTATTGTCCACTCGGACTTGGTTTTAGCCAATGTGGAATATGTCATCCATTTCTTTTTGCCATGCCAAAAATGGAAGTTTCAGATTTTTTGCTTTTTTACACCTTGCCCCTGGGGATGGCTGCATCAACTATCAATTGTTTGTTGTTTTGCCTCAAAGTTTTTCATTTCGTGGGATATTTAGGAACAGTAATCCCATCGAATGTGTAGAATAGAATAGAACAGAATCAAATAGAAATGAAATAGGAACAAAATAGAATAGACTAGAATATAATATATAATATATATACATATGCATATAGTTGCATATACATATATATATATACATATGTAATGCACAAGTGCATGTACACTCACACTGTTATATGCATGACCTTTGCTATGGATGGGTAGGCACCAGCACTTCCACGATTCACAGGTGGCCCTTGAAGACCGGGACGGGCGTCGCTTTGAGGACAAGGGCAGCTGTCAATATGTGCCCTGACGACTTCAAGGGGCCACTATGGTGCCGAGAGGGAAACGTGTTTTTACCCCTCACATCCATTGACTTTTTTGAGAATTGGTGTGAAGAATGACAGATGATAAGTTCGTCTCCTTTTCCAGGGTGGGTAGTGAAGTGAAATGAAAGCAGTGTTTCAGACAAGCTTCAGATGGTCTTTCCCTTTGATTGGCACCAAAGTCGATGTAATATTTTATTATATATAGGATCACAATTTCATCAAAGACTTGAGGAGACATGAGGTCGTACACGCAGTAACTGACGGGTGGTTTCGAGCGTGGTTTCGGGAAATGTCTACTTTCATTCCTACATGGGGATGGGTCAAAAGCTATTGATATCACATTGGGAATAATCATCCAGAAACCAGCTATGACTTTGGGTGCCATCCGTGTATTCCGTGTACCAGGGTTTTGACCCATAACCATGTGGGATAATGTTGAGCTGAGCCGCAGCCAATGACTGACCTGATCGCTGATTTTTTTGTTTGTGACCCGCATACGTTGGCAGACTCTCTCACATTCTATAGCTAGTAGTTCATGATAGTTTTTGTACGTATATAAGTGTGTATATGTATATCATGTACATTCAGTACGTGTATAACCGTGCATATATATATATATATTATACATATATATATATGTTTATGTTTATTATGTATATATATATATATGTTTATATTTATTATATATATACACATATTTCTGTGTGTGTGAGTGTGTGTGTGTGTGTTTAGATGTGTGTAATTACTGTATAGATATGTACCAACAAACACATATGCAATGAAAAGACACATCATTTTTTTTCATCAGCACTGCCGCACTGATTTCGGCGACCCCAAGGTCAAATATCGGTGGATGCGGGGGCCTGTCATCGAGCCCTGCTTCTTCCATCCCCACAAGATGTGCCGCGGTGGGTTGTGGTGGATGGTAACTTCTGCATAGACTTGGTTGATCTTGGTTGGTTAAGGGGTAATTAGAGCTTAACCAACCAAGTCTATTACTACTCCATTTAAGGGGCAACTTCTCCATTAAATGGAGGAGTGTCACATGCAGCACATCACACTAAGAAATACGATATCCAAGGCTGGGATTGTGAGCAGATGGATGCACCGCATGGACCCACGGGGACGACACCTCTGATACCTCATTCAGGGCATGCCCAAAAGAGTATGGCAGTGAAGGGACAGGCCCCGAGCTATCATGGCAAGATGTGCAAATGGGCCAAAATATATGAACAAATTTCATATATATATATATATATACACATAATTTTATACATAATGTGTATGTATATAAATAAATATATATATGTGTGTGTGTCTTTTTATTTAGTATAAACATATATGTCAACATTGAAGACCCACAGCCGCCGGTTGTTTTGTTCATGCGGCCGATAATTTCATGTTTTGTTTGGCATATGCTATATGCTGCCCATTTCTCGACCAGGAGCCACGCGGAACATATTTTTTGGCATTCAGCACCCTATAGACAGAATGCAGTCAATGCACCCTTCTTCCTATCTGCATGCCGGAACGTATACATGTGGTTTTGAACGTGTTGTAACTGTTATAACCCAAAGGATAATATAAGGTAACCCTTGTATACATGGGAATGTGTCATTTACAAACGTTACTATATGGCTCTTGCCCACTTACAAAGTGGGATGCATTCTCCACTGGAACTCCAAATGGTATGTACCTAAAATTTTTAAAAGGTGGTCCCAATAGATAAGTTTGTCCGCAACCGCCTGTAACTGCAGACATACGTACCTTAAACCCAACTGTTATTGCAGTTGTTTGCACCAACGTATCCTTCACAACAAGTGGTGCAACACAACAACTTGCCCCACCTTGGACGGTGGCACTACCGAGGTCCCAAATCAAAGATGTGGCCAAAACCTACAACCACTATTGCTCACGCGCACCCTGGCGATGTGACTATGATCATCCCAGTACCTGGTGACCCTGTTTGAAAAGGTAGCCATAGCAAGTGCGGTTGCACTTGGGCCGTTAAAAATCTAAAGAAAACATTCACCAGTTCGCAACTTCCGACCCCTCGAGTGCCATTTTGAGCACTTAGATCATCACTCCCCCCTACCAAGATTGGAGCCGTGATTTGCGGGTGGTTCCAGGTGAGGTCCCTGACCTTTTCGGCAGCGCTAAGGAGTGTTTCCTTAGGGGCTGGCATCATTTGGGCCAACATCAGTGGGGCAAGAAGCCAGAGACCGATGGCTATGAGGACGCTGATGGGCTGGCAGCTCTATTGCTGCATGTTGAATGAACATGTTCACCGCAAAAAGACACTTTTGGGAACCCAAAACAAGGCTTTGGATCATTTGCGAGATATTTAAACAGCATAATAAATATAATATATATATATATATAATGTTAGAAAGATAGTTACCGTATGCAAGACCGTATGCCGCTTTTGGGTGCCCCTGTTTTTACCAAGAGGGCTCTTCAGATGTTTCAATGCATGCTTTTGCTACAATGGCAAGACCGGATTCACAGTGATCCTAACTTGACATTATTCTTGGCAAATTAATTCACGACCTCGTTGTTCTCCCTCACTGGACTAATGGTTATCCTATAGGATTCGAATCATTCCAATAGCTGGCCTTAATTCAGGTCAGTGAAATAGTCTAATTCATATATTCTAATTTATCATTATATGAATCACTATTCTTGCTGGTTGTATCCCAATAAATCCCATGAAATTTACCCCGATGAATAGATGGTTCAACCCCAGCTTTTCGTCCCAGGAGATGTTGGGAGAATGGACGCAGGTGGCCTCCACCCGGCAGTACTGCCCCTCCCAGAATGACATCAACAGACCCTTGCGCATGGCTCCCTGGCATAGTTGGCTGGTTTAACCATGTTTAACATGGAAAAGTACAGAAAAGTACCGGGTAGCCGTGGCCCCAACAAAAAGATCAATGGTAGCGTTGGTTTAGGTGGCTTAGTTTCACCCACTGTTTGTAGATGTATATCCACGTTTCCCATGGTTATCCCGTGGTTCTCCCGTTCAATCTATTACTTCTGTTTCCACAGAGAAATGCGCCAGCATAACTGGGTTGTAACAATTGCAAAAGACCCGTGCTTAGACAACTAATGTACTTGATTTGTTCCAATCATTGACATTTTTTTGTGATTTTGGCGGCAAATGGTGGAGCATTTGGAATGGTGCCTGATGTTTCCTGCGATTTTTCCAGATGAAACGTGTGAATCCACAAACAAACAACGCCCCGCCGAGGACATCATTCCATTGACCAAGGATGGACGCGAGTGCGTGGCTAGGACGTGGATATGGTTTTGTTGACACAATGAGCATCCACTTCTGATGGCTACTTTGGTACTTGAATTGTTCTGTATGTTCATTATCTAGCCAGAAAAAAAGTTACCGTACTTGCTTGCCATGGTATCTAAGAATTACTACGTAATGTTGGTACGTATTCCATACATAGAGAATCTGGGAATGGTGCGTGTGTGTGGGATCATTTTGGTAGCCAAGGCCTTCAGACAATGAAACAATTCCTTTCCAACAATACGGAGGAAATTCATTCCAATGGTCTGACTGGGTTGAAACCTTTAGTTTGCAGTGCGTTTTCCTGAGGCGGGGGCCATTTGCAAATTCACATAGCTTTTGTTTTTGCAAAAGATATCTCTATACTATATTTAAATATAAGTACGTATTATATTATATAATAATAATGATAATATAATAATAATTTATAATAATACTAATTTTTATGTTTATCTATTATTATTATTATATATGTTAATTATATACGTATTCGTATTTATTCACATTGAAACACATCCCATAATATCCATGCATGGTATATTACTGTATAGTGGTGTTTTCTTCGCACCGCATCAACCGTCGGCGGCATCGAGGTGAATGGCATGATGTCGATCACCACTGGCACAGTGATTCCCACGCCAAAGGAAGCACGGATGCGGCAGATGATCAGCAGCTTTGCCCCACTTTTTTTTAGGCCTGTTGGATGTGCATCCCAGGCATAGAAATCCATGATTAGTGGTTTATAATGGTTTAGAATCTTGTTGGATATGCAAGTGGTTTATGGTTTAGAATCCATGATTTTTCAAGAAATCTTCTAAACGATTATTGCATGGCTCTGGTGGTTTGGAATGTCCATGAGCTTTTCAGGGAATGACTTTCTGAGGGCAACCCCAGGAATCCAACCAATGCATCAGGATTGCTTGGACCCAGCTGGGAAAGCAATTGGTTTTGATAGGTTCATGGCTATACTTGCCCGTTTATGTGTAAATTTTCAGAACTACTCTGCGCAGCTATGTTTTTTCTTCCACTAATCTATGGCCACCCATCGTTGTGTACTGAATCTCTCCATGTTTGCTGGTAATTTTGCTTGTGCCTGCCCCTTTTGATATTGTCACATTCTGGTGGTATGTGACTCTAAGACTAGCCCAATTTTGCTGGTTTTGGCCAAATTCTCTTGGTCATAGCCTCATGAGTCTTGGTTGTGCACTGATCTCTTTGTTTTATGCTGGTCATGAAAACCACAATTTTTGATAATTGAAGCATGTATTTTTCCCCCATGATTGGTTCTTACCCATTCATTGGAGGTGCCCCCCGCTTTTATGTGTGTTGGCTTCTAGCCATGGATCAACTGGTTCGATATGTCTACAAAAGGCCCGGTTGGTGCACAAGCGGTACCCGAGGTAATGGTGGCCAGTTCAATGCAGAATGGCTCAGCAAACAGTTCAAGGCTGGGACATTTGGCTGTCAGCGGCTCCCTGCGGGTTGGAAGATTCGGTTCCACTGAGATTTGGTGATTTTCAGAGCCATGAAATTACTGAAGGGTATGTTTGCATGGCATAATCTATATGATAGCTCAAGATATCCTGTGGCAAAGCAGAAGATATCCTGTGGCAAAGCAGCGCAACAGGGGATTATTTTATAGAACGTACAGACATGGTAGTTGATCCAACAAAATAATTTGGATTAGGATCTACAAAGTCTGGCCAGTTATTTTAGTTTGTTGTTTTTGTTACCCATCGAACTGGATTGATCATGATTGATCTCTCTATATATAAATATACTATGTAAAGTATATGTGTATAATGTCCAATAATCGCATGGATATATATATATATATAATTATTATTATTACAGTAAATATATTTGCAGTATATATATATATATATAGCATAATTCCAAGGGGGTTTCTTGGCTACACCCAAACCACCTACCCGGCCCCACACTGATCGTGATCATGGTGCAGAAATCCAGGTGACACCTCCCTCAAAGTACATCATTTCCGAACGGGAACACGGTGAAATCATGGTGGGTTTCCATGGCTTTTGTATTACTGGAAGGTAAATATATGATCTGTTTGGTGGTTTGGAACATGTGTTATTTTCCATATATTGGGAATGTCATCATCCCAACTGACGAATTCATATTTTTCAGAGGGGTAGGTATACCACCAACCAGTGATAATCTAATAGTTATCCCATGATCTTCCAGTAAATTTGCGTAAAGTGTCCCCATGACATTCCCATTACGGGATATACCATGAAGCCTTCCCCAGCTGTATGTTTGTGAGGTCATGAACTGGAACATTTTGGCTGACCTCTATGCCACCGAAAATGTCGACTCGATGCAGGGTGGTGCACATTGCCATGGAAAAAAATGGACAAGAAGATATGAAAAAAGAGTGAAAAGTGTTTTTTTAGCATGTGTTCTTTGTTGTTCTTTTTCGTTTTATTGATTTTTCCCCACATCTTTGTGTGGGGTTCTTGTTTTTGATTCTGTATCCCGGGCTTCTCCTCCTCCTCCTCCCGCCGCCTCCGTAACAAAACACACACAAACACACAAACTTAACATACAATAATTTCACACACACAAACTTAACACACACAAACTTAACATACAATAATTTCACACACACAAACTTAACACACACAAACTTAACAGACAATAACTTCACACACACAAACTTAACACACACACAAACTTCACACACACAAACTTAACATACAATAATTTCACACACACAAACTTCACACACACAAACTTAACAGACAATAACTTCACACACACAAACTTAACATACAATAATTTCACACACACAAACTTAACATACACAAACTTAACACACACAAAGTTAACAGACAATAACTTCACACAGACAAACTTAACACACAGAAACTTAACACACACACAAACTTAACAGACAATAACTTCACACACACAAACTTAACACACAGAAACTTAACACACACAAACTTAACAGACAATAACTTCACACACACAAACTTAACACACACAAACTTCACACACACAAACTTAACATACAATAATTTCACACACACAAACTTAACACACACAAACTTAACAGACGATAAACTTAACACACACAAACTTAACAGACAATCTGTCGTTTTGCGTGGCAGGCGTGGCACAAACTCACATCCACCGTCGTTTTGCGTGGCAGGCGTGGCACTCATGGCACTGGGTGGCGCGCTTGGACTGGCTTGGGCGCCTGTGACGCCGCGGCACTTTGCGTGGCAGGCGTGGCACAACCTGACATGCACTTTGCGTGGCAGGCGTGGCACAACCTGACATCCACCTTCGTTTCACGTGGCACGCGTGGCACAAACTCACATCTACCTTCGTTTCACGTGGCAGGCGTGGCACTCATGGCACTGGGTGGCGCGCTTGGACTGGCTTGGGCGCCTGTGACGCCGCGGCACTTTGCGTGGCAGGCGTGGCATGGCACAAACTCACATCTACCTTCGTTTCACGTGGCAGGCGTGGCACACACCTCACATCCACCTTCGTTTCACGTGGCAGGCGTGGCACAACCTCACATCCACCGTCGTTTTGCGTGGCAGGCGTGGCACTCATGGCACTGGGTGGCGCGCTTGGACTGGCTTGGGCGCCTGTGACGCCGCGGCACTTTGCGTGGCAGGCGTGGCACAAACTCACACCCACCTTCGTTTCACGTGGCAGGCGTGGCACAAACTCACATCTACCTTCGTTTCACGTGGCAGGCGTGGCACTCATGGCACTGGGTTGGCAGGCGTGGCACAACCTGACATCCACCTTCGTTTCACGTGGCAGGCGTGGCACAACCTGACATCCACCTTCGTTTCACGTGGCAGGCGTGGCACTCATGGCACTGGGTGGCGCGCTTGGACTGGCTTCCATTGGGCGCCTGTGACGCCGCGGCGCTTTGCGTGGCAGGCGTGGCACAAACTCACACCTACTCTCGTTTTGCGTGGCAGGCGTGGCACAAACTCACATCCACCGTCGTTTTGCGTGGCAGGCGTGGCACTCATGGCACTGGGTGGCGCGCTTGGACTGGCTTGGGCGCCTGTGACGCCGCGGCACTTTGCGTGGCAGGCGTGGCACAAACTCACATCTACTGTCGGTTTGCGTGGCAGGCGTGGCACAAACTCACATCTACCGTCGTTTTGCGTGGCAGGCGTGGCACTCATGGCACTGGGTGGCGCGCTTGGACTGGCTTGGGCGCCTGTGACGCCGCGGCACTTTGCGTGGCAGGCGTGGCACAAACTCACACCCACCTTCGTTTCACGTGGCAGGCGTGGCACAAACTCACATCTACCGTCGTTTTGCGTGGCAGGCGTGGCACTCATGGCACTGGGTGGCGCGCTTGGACTGGCTTGCCGCCTGTGACGCCGCGGCACTTTGCGTGGCAGGCGTGGCACAACCTGACATCCACCTTCGTTTCACGTGGCAGGCGTGGCACAAACTCACATCTACCTTCGTTTCACGTGGCAGGCGTGGCACTCACGGCACTGGGTGGCGCGCTTGGACTGGCTTGGGCGCCTGTGACGCCGCGGCACTTTGCGTGGCAGGCGTGGCACAAACTCACATCTACTGTCGGTTTGCGTGGCAGGCGTGGCACAAACTCACATCTACCGTCGTTTTGCGTGGCAGGCGTGGCACTCATGGCATTGGGTGGCGCGCTTGGACGGGCTTGGGCGCCTGTGACGCCGCGGCACTTTGCGTGGCAGGCGTGGCACAAACTCACACCTACTGTCGTTTCACGTGGCAGGCGTGGCACAAACTCACATCTACTGTCGTTTTGCGTGGCAGGCGTGGGACAGATGGCACTGGGTGGCGCGCTTGGACTGGCTTGGGCGCCCGTGACGCCGCGGCACTTTGCGTGGCAGGCGTGGCACAAACTCACATCTACTGTCGGTTTGCGTGGCAGGCGTGGCACAAACTCACATCCACCGTCGTTTTGCGTGGCAGGCGTGGCACTCATGGCACTGGGCAAGTGAAATTAGTCATTTGCATGCAAAGATGCGGTCCTTGCTCGTGGTCGAGAGGCAGGGCTCAACTGCGCTTCAGCAACGCTGTGCAGCGCAGACATGACAGATTCTGTTTCTTGCATGCAGACTTTCATCATGTTGTTCTTGTCGTTCTGTTTTGGTCGCTTTGGCCCAACTAGAAGTTGCAGACAACGGCTCTAGCACGCATACCACTACAACACAACTACAACTAGTCAGCAAGGTAAAGATGCGGTCATAGGATCATCTCTTGTTGCACAATTCCACAAGTCGTCAGTGAAGTTATTGCGGACAACATCTCTAGCATGCATACGACTCAACCACAACTACAACGAGTCAGTCAAGTGAAATTGGTCATTTGCATGCATTCGAGGCGGTCCTTCCGGCATGTTTCTTCTTAGCATCATCTCGTGTTGCACAATTCCACAAGGCGTCAGTGAAGTTTTTGCGGACAACATCTCTAGCATGCATACGACTCAACCACAACTACAACGAGTCAGTCAAGTGAAATGTGTTATTTGCATGCAAAGAGGCGGTCCTTCCGGCATGTTTCGTCTTTCCGCGTGCGTCGGCATGTTTGATTTTGGCATGTTTAAGCGCTTTCTTCTGTCGGCCTGCTACGTGCTTCCTAAAGTTTGATTTTGGCATGTTTAAGTTTGGTCCTTTGCATGCAAAGATGCGGTCCTTCCGGCATGTTTCTTCGTTAACCCCATGCTTCGGCATGTTTGATTTTGGCATGTTTAAGTTTGGTCCTTTGCATGCAAAGATGCGGTCCTTCCGGCATGTTTCTTCTTTCCGCGTGCTTCGGCATGTTTGATTTTGGCATGTTTAAGTTTGGTCATTTGCATGCAAAGATGAGGTCCTTCCGGCATGTTTCTTCTTTCCGCGTGCTTCGGCATGTTTGATTTTGGCATGTTTAAGTATTTTCTTCTGTCGGCCTTCTACGTGCTTCGGCATGTTTGATTTTGGCATGTTTAAGTTTGGTCATTTGCATGCAAAGATGCGGTCCTTCCGGCATGTTTTTTCTTTCCGCGTTCTTCGGCATGTTTGATTTTGGCATGTTTAAGTTTGGTCATTTGCATGCAAAGATGCGGTCCTTCCGGCATGTTTCTTCTTTCCGCGTGCTTCGGCATGTTTGATTTTGGCACGTTTAAGTATTTTCTTCTGTCGGCCTTCTACGTGCTTCGGCATGTTTGATTTTGGCATGAGTCGATGCCAACAACTGCAGGCTGCGCTGTGGATCTCTACCAAAGAACTATTTTATTTTGTGCTTTCGTCATCTTGATCCTTTTTCTGTGCTGCCAGGTGTTGCTTGTCGATGGTGAAGTAATGCGCGCACACACACACACTAAGGCTCATCTAGTGGAAGCTTTAATTGCAAAAACGTAGAAGCAAACAGACATAAACAAAACCCAACACTGAACAAACTCTAAAATCTGAAAACTTCCAAAACAAGCAAAACAAATCTGCAAACATGGAGTCACTTCAAATCTGCAAACATTTGCGGCTGCGCCCGAAAGAGTGCAGAACATTACTTTAGTCAGCAGAAGTCAACTGAGCACACCATCGCTTTGATAACACAGCCTGGTGGAACTCGTAGAAAGCGGAGCAACTTACTCACAAACAACCTACTCACAAACAACTTACATACATACATACCTACCTACCTACCTACCGACCTACATACATACATACATACATACATACATACATACATACATACCTACCATTTTACCTTCTCGATCTTTCACCATCTCCTTTGTCTTTCTTTGCTTCCCTGTCCCCGCTAAAACCATTGAAGCTCATTTTAGGGAGAAGTTGACTTGTGGGGTTATCCGGTCCTTTAATTTAGTTTTTGTTGTTTGGAGATGTTATAGATTTCAGATGTGTTTGGAGATGTTGTAGATTCCAGATGAAGGATTGGCATAACATGCAATGTCGGCACTAATTAATCATGTTTAGCCTATAATTAGACATTTTTATTTGTTGCTAAATGATTGGCCCATAGAATTCTGCATGTTTCCATTTGCACTGGATATCGCCCATTCATGCCGGCATCTATACGATACATGGATTGTATATTTATTTATTATCAGTATTTATCTGCATACCACTGTATGCAGATACTTTGAAAATGAACTACACCATCCGAACCCAGATGCATGGATGGTATGAGGTGTACCCGTACTGCGAGAAGTGGGCATTGTCCTGGAATTGGCGGAAACACCTCATCATCAAGGTGACACGACCTCCGGCTGTGTGCGTTGTGTTGTTTTTGATTGGTTGCCGGATCAGGAGTTGCAATGCCTCACCACAACTCACCTGTCCTAAATAATGTCAACCCCGGATTAATAAACCATGGTTTATTAATTAGGGGGTATTCCCCCAATAGTCATGATTTGATACTTAAATGGTACCTTCCCAATTCAGTGGCCGTTTGGGGTTTATTAATCCAGGGTTGACATTAAACACTTACTTAGGGAATTTTCCGGAATGATCCACTGGCTAACTATATTTTTTTTCATCCCAGCAACCCCCAGCAACCCATCTATTCCTTGCTAATTAAGCACCAGTAAGAACAATATATATATATACACATTAATTGACTAATATTTTTCAGAAGGGTGGCTCAACCACCAACCAGATAGATATATATATATATAGGTTTCCTATCTCTGAAGCTTCTGCCACCGCGATATGGCGATAGTGCCAGGAGTTGAAGTCCATGGCGGCGGACATCATTACGCTGCAAGAGGTGGGTCGGATGGTCGGGTTGGGGGATGGGGCACACGACCGTTGGATCATCGCCGTGGGAAATCCACATGAAAAAAGGCGGTGTTCAGTGGGAAACCTATGGGAGACCCTGGGAAAACACACTATAAATGAAGGTTTCTTATGGCAAAACCGTCGAAGTAAACACTGGATTTTCCAGCACGCCATGTTTGATGGCACCAGAGCATAGGGCAAGAATTCGAAGCTGCCTGAAAATGCATCGTACTTTCGGAGCAGGCATAAGATCTTGAAGAACACGTGGTCTTTCGATTCATCTCCGTTCCATGTCCAATTTATAGGCTGTAGATCCCCATGATGCCCCAAAGAGAAGTTGCTCATGAAGTGCTGCTTAAGATTGAACCCTGGGCCACCTCAAGTTTCAGCACTTTGTGTGAAACTATCAAGATGACACTGCTATTTTGAAATATTGAGTGACCAGAGTGTGGTTTTTGGAGGTATGATGCTGCTGACTATATAGATAGATCAGATGTAATGTAATGTAGATAATGTTGTACAGTAAATCCAAGATATAGGCATAAACGCGCGCACACACATCCATAGTTGTACGTGTATAATATGTTGTCATTGATGTCGTCGTCATCGTCATCATCATTATCATCATCATCATCATAATAATCACTTCTTTATTATTTATCTCTCTATATTTATATATATGCATATTATCACCACTTGATGCTAGTGCTGTTTATATTGTCACATTTTATCAACATTACTATATTGTTTCTCTGGTACGACCGCTATTTTAATTCCCAATATCACACTAATTGTCCCTGCTATTGTCGCTACGCTATTGTCCCTACCGGGAACCCATTGGTATCCTCATTCTCGTCTTCATCATCCTCATCATCATCATAATCATCATCATCTCCATGTTGATTTCCAAGTTGTTTATCACATATATAACACACATATATTACGCATATTTATATATGTGGTAAAAATAGAATCACCATTAGCATGCTATTGGTATTCTCATGTATTATCCCTATTGGTATAGTATAATCACGATCATGGGGTTGATCACCATCATGGTGTTTCTCACAATAATATGTAACCATTGGCATTAAATCATTCAGACCTATTGCCCTCATTGTCCCTAGGGTTTTATCAGCCTCAAAAACATCTTATCGATGGTAATACGTGTATGTATATATATATATTGACATGCACGTCGTAAATAGCTGGGGAGCACTTGATTTGACAAGTCGTGCCTTTTTTTGGTAAAACGCATAGGAATTGCAATGTTTCGGTGGGTTTGGTCTTTGTAACATGTTTTCTTAATAAACCTTGCGATTAGGTGGTGTTTAGTATCAAGAGCAACCTTTTCCATAGCGAGTCAAATTGGATGTGAGTGTTGCGATTAGGTGTTGTTTCTGCTTTTTTTCTTTGTGTGTTCAATGTCTCGGGTCATGTTGTATTTCCTGTGGCCATTTTCACTTTTCACTGTGTCCTCAACGCGGCAGCACTGAAACCCAATAGAGGCCAACATTTCGAAAAACCCTGGAGACATCAACGGTAGAATGCACCAGACGGATGTGTTGCGAACCTTTGATTTTCCCAAGTGGAAACATTACCCTCTGGTAATTTAACATAGCTATTGAAAATGACCATATATAGTGGATTTTCCCATAAAAAAATAGTGATTTTCCATAGCTATGTTAAATTACCAGAGGGTATTCTTATTCATACGCGGCTCCATGGTGTTTGAAGATTTAGGCATGGCTTATGCATGACTTTCTTGAAACAGCGATTCCATGATGATCTACTAGCAAGTTTTCATCCAGGCATGAGTTAGGCATCAGTGTGTCGTTTGACTGTACATGCCCAAGTTTTGTCTTGATGATAGAAATCGTCTAAAGATATCATTGGTTTAATATCCCCAAAATGGTGTATCATAAGGATATAGGTACCCCTGAGGAAATGAAGAAAACAAGGACACATAGTGATATACATGGTAGAAAGATGTCTAATTTATGGCTATCCCCGTTTTTTTGTCGTCTCCTTGGTTTATAATAGAAACGCAATGGGAATGCTATGTACATCACATCCTACATTTTTCATTTTGATCATATTCAAAAAAAATAATATATATATATATATGTATTATATTGGTAATATTCCCATTCTATTCCGATCTTAAATTGCGCATATGTAATATAACCAAATGGAACAAGATTGGATATGATATGTGATAGGAGTGTGTAATTATGATTGGACGCCCCAAACTATAAAACATATTTTGTAATATCTCCCATCATATTCCCTCGGCATATGATTATGCCCATTATATTCTAATCAAATCATTCCCAATTATTTTCCAGTCATTCCCCTTATTTCCCCTTTATATTCCCATTATATTGTAATATTCCCATGTTATTCAATAATATGTATATATATATATACACATATTTAAAATATTTATAGTAGTATTCCCTACTTAATTTCCAACCTTATATTGGTACCCCAACAATTCGATGCTTAATACTAAGCATAAACATAAGCCTGTGGTCCCCCAGGTCTTTCACTTTCACCCATACCCATGTAATATCCCAGTTAGGAGTTGGTTTATAAACCCCATTAACTACGATCTATCTACCATACTCCATGGTTATTGAAGTTATTTGCACCAACATAAATCCGCTATCAGAAATCAGCTTTTAAATCCCATGAAATCCCTTTGTTTAGTGGGGTAAATCACAATTTTCCTATGGTTGTCCTATGGTTTTCCTGTGGTTTTCCTATGGTTTTCCGATGGACATCACCCATCCCCCGGAAGGCCGGCCGTGTTTTTTTGCAGGTGCAAAAGGACGCCTTCGAGGAATGGTTTCGGCCGACGCTGATGGAAGCGGGCTACGAAGGCATCTTCCAACCGCCCCCTCGGCGACCGGTGGTGGGATGGTACCCCAAAAAAAAACTTACTGGTGCGTTTTACGTAGGGAATAGATGGGTTGCTGGGAGTTGCTGGGATGAAAAAAATGATAGTTAGTAATTGTGGATCATTCCCGAAAATTCCCTATTAAGCACCAGCAAGAAAAAGGTCACGGATCCTCCACTGCTTGGTGGTTTGGAACATGAATTTTATGACTTTCCATTCAGTTGGGAATGTCATCATCCCAACTGACGAACTCATATTTTTCAGAGGGGTTGAAACCACCAACCAGTCCATGTTGGGTGGATTTTTAGATGTCACTTCTAGCTTTGTACATGTACATAGAAGTTGGTATCAGGTATGTTTTTTTGGAGGTCAAGATCAGAAATTTTAGCTAGATGTTCGCACAGATAGTGATGTGAGTGGTTTGTGTTTTTGTGTAGGACCCCCAAACTACGTAGGATTCGGATAACCCCCAGTGACTAAGCACTTAGACTTAGACTTAAACAGTCTGGCAACATGATGGCAACATCTACTGTAAGTGGTGATTCTTGTTTGGTAGGCAACGAGGTATCTTGTCGTTCAAATATGTTTCCGCGAGTCTTTCGTTTTGCTTGGATCATTTTTCTTGGTGGAACAGATGCTTGCAGTGGTAATCCCACAACATCCAGTTATTTTCAGGTTTTATTTCAAGTTGATTTGATATTTAGCTTCATGATCATGATTTGGTCAACGTCTGACGTGGGTCCTCCGTATCATCAGATGATCGCACCACTAGTCACCAGAACCGCACGGGTGAGTGCCGAAAGGCCATCGTGTCGTGCTCACATGGCCCTTAGATTTTGACCCGGGCCTTGTTTGTTGATGAATTTGTTTCATTGAAGGTCAACTAAGCATGAAAGTTTGATTGGGATCATCACTTACAGTTATGGCATGTTAAAATAATTACTTATAACTGTTATAAGTACTAACAAAGCCCCATGTATAGAATGCATATTGTCTGGTTGGTGGTTTATTATATGTTGTTATTTTCCATTCAGTTGGGAATGTCATCATCCCAACTGACGAACTCAAGGGGTGGCTCAACCACCAACCAGTAAGGATGAAATTCGATTGGGATCATCACAGTTATGGCCCTATGGCATGTTATGGCCCGAAATACCAGTTATAAGTACTAAGAAAACCCCATATATAGAATGTATAATCCCATTGAAATAACCAGCCATAACTAGTCAATGGCCATAACTGTAAGTTTCTACCTGAGGAAAAAACGCGACCCCATCTTCCATCGCGGCAAGTGTCTCGTAGAGGGAGCGGCTGGAGGTTCCATATTCGTTCCCCAGTTGGATCAGCCATGTTGTTGATGTTGTTCTTGTCGTCTCCTGCGGGCAGGGATGGTGAAAATCAAAAGTTGGCATGTTTTCCTTGTGTGTCTATGTCCATCTAGATTCTTGGAAATTATTTGGGGCACCGTGGGGCATCTTGGGGTCCAGTGTTCTGATTATTTCGATCCCGTTGTGATGTCGGGGTGTCAACCCAGCCAACGACTTAGCTCACACCCATGGGCCATCTAAGTGCACATTGTGCACCAGTGATTTTTTTCTATGGGACCATATAGGTATATACGGCGAAACCGGGCAGGCGAATGATTCGAAGTTCAGGGTGAAATCATCCCTAGCCTTGGATAGTTAGTTTAATCATTTAATCCTGTGTTTTTCTATGTTTTTTTGTTGCTATAAATGGAAACGAACCATATCCGGCATTTTTTTTGTGGAACCAAAGATTGACCATGTTGAATGCCTTCCATTTTGCAGCACCAGGCTTCAATGAATGTCCAGATTTCATTGAGCCAAGTGGCTGAGAACGGGTAGATTTTTCGCGGCAAGGGTGAAGTGGTTTCGGACAACTTATATTCTTTGGTGTACATCCTAACCAGAAATTTGTTTTACAAGAAAGTTGTTTATATGCCATATACATATATATATATATGTGTGTGTGTGACTGTATATGACTGGAGATATTCCCCATACAACTGTGTTGTAAAACGAGACAATTCAGCAAATATATTGTTGATATTTTTTCCTGCACATTGGAACTCCAACACTTTACGCGGTACGCTTGGCTCCCGCTTGGCTCCCAGCATCAGGTACACCACCGAGGGTTGCGCAACCTTCTTCAAGACCACTCGCTTCAAGCGATTGGACAAGGCCATCTTTGACTATGACAAGCTGTCGCAGCAGGAGCTTCCCAACATGACAGCGAAATGGGCATTGAAATAGGAGATATGGAGTTGTCCCCATCCAAAAAATTGAGCATATTTAGTATTGAACAGTTGAAACTCCCATATGATCTATAAATGGAGTATTCCATCAAACCATGTTTGATTATCAGGTGCTTTTTTATTTTCTCTGCACAGCCTTAGGTCCAAGTTAACGCTAGTCATAGATGGATATTGTGCAGCCAAGAAAAAAATGGAAAATTTACAACAACACCCTACGACTATATAGTTATCACAATTGTTGTCACCATTTTTGGGGGTTTGACTGCTGATCTCCCTGAGATGGCGATGGAAAGAGAGAGAGAATCCAACTCGGACCATATCCAAGAGATTCCAAGAGCCAAATCTTTGGAACTATGTTAACTGTTAATTATGTTTTTTTGAGATTCCCATGTTGATGCAAAATCGGGTGGTTTAGATCATTGAATGGTTGAATGGTTTGATTTGCATATAGTTTTATTTTTTGCTGTGTGTAGCCATACATACAGATAGATACATTGATGGATCGATAGATAGATAGATGTGAGATGTGCATGCAGATGTGCGGCATGATGTGGCTTATGGACATGTGGTGACTAATGACACATCATTTTCTGAGAAATTCCTGCTTATATACATGTGATATGCATCCCGGTGTAGATTCTGTAAACCAGGCGGGATGGGCCAATATATAATATATGTGTCAATACGTTTCCTCAAATGAAAAGGCAACAATATGAACTACGACGAACTATGGGTAGGTTCCACCAGCAAGAACACTATAGTTTCTTATATCTTGGGTAGCTAAGGTGCACATTCTTGACATTTCTTGACCCCCAAGCAGCTATTCCAGGAGCTGTTAAGTGCTCGTGTCGACAATGACGTGGAGGTGCACAGAAAAACCAATCAACCAATGGGCAATCCCCGTGCATGTCAGTGGGAAAGTTCGCCTGCAAGCCATGTTTGATTAGCAGAGGGTAAGTTGGTTGAACATGGTTGAACTATACCCTCTGGTTATTTAACATAGCCATGGTATAGATGGCCCATTTATAGATGGTTTACCTATTAAAAATGGTGATTTTCCATGGCTATGTAAAATAACCAGATGGTATAGGTAATTTCATTGATAGACACTTATTTGGAGTTACAAACATTTATCAAGCAACTTTGAGCTGGGTGGCCTGGGGGGTCCTTCCCGTGCTGATGGTGATCTTCTGATTGCATGCATGCCTTTGCATGCGCGCGTATGTAGTTTATTTGCTTTTGTGTTCAACGGCATTAGTAAAGGTATGTACAGATTCT
The DNA here is from genome assembly GCA_947184155.2 of Cladocopium goreaui. NCBI lineage: Eukaryota > Dinophyceae > Suessiales > Symbiodiniaceae > Cladocopium > Cladocopium goreaui. The sequence continues at coordinate 162,081 of CAMXCT020006548.1, read as the reverse complement.
ATTTGTGTGCACGATGCGATGAATGCATTTAGTGCTTTGTGCCAGCCACATTGCTTTTGTTTGCTGGTTTCCTGTACCAACACCAAGGGTGTTTGTTTTAATTGCTCCTGTATTTTACAAGAACAACCTTGGTTTTGCTTGTTCATGACTTAAATGCTGGCATCATTGATCGAGGACACAATGTGATACACTCCCAGCTAAAAGATACTGTAATTGCAATTAAGGTGATATAGCCACATGTAAAACAGCTGTCTAAATCAAAATTTACTGTCCGAGCCCCTCACCATAGATGATGACTATAAATTGCCCAATTACGATTGATATCTATATATAAATAAGTGTTATCATACTTAAATCAATATATATATATATATTCAAACTGCCACTTCTACCCCCATTTCCTCAGATTCGCAACAAAAAATTGCCGCGCCAGCAAAAATGCCTTCACCGAGTGAACCGTGGAAACATTGCCTTGGCCGTCATTTTGGAGGATGGCCGGGGGTGCTGGTGCTGGGAGGCTGGTCCCCAACTGACAAGGTTCTTACGAGGTGGGGGAGTTACATGTTTCAATATATTGCTTCTGCAGCCTCGATGCATCATTCAGTTGGTCATGTGGTTTCATGATGTTTCAAGAGTCGAACTTGTTTTACTGTATGATGTAATATTCTGTTCGTATTTTCGTTGGTGACTACTTCACAACTCCTTACAGCCGGGTTGCCGAGTTGCCAGGATCGACTCCAAAAGCCACTTGGAACAAAGTGGCCAGGGTGGCCGGTGACATGCGAAGTAAAGGTGATTGTCAAATGATGTTAACTAAACTGGTTGGTGGTTTGGAACATTTTATATTTTTCCATATATTGGGAATACTTTTCCCATTGACTAATATTTTTCAGAGGGGATGAAACCACCAACCAGTAAATTTTACTAACAAACATATGAACTTGAGGAAGTATCAAAGTATTACTAGCTTGCTAGCTTCATGATTGAGCATGATAGAACTATTTCTGCTTCAGGAATATTTTTCAAAATATTTCAAATGGTTTAACATAGCTATGGGCTATGGTATAGATGTCCCATGAAAATCGATGATAAGAACGATTAACGATGATGATTAACGATGATTTACCTACTAAAACTTTTACATAGCTACGTTGAGGAACCAGACGGTTTTGCTGCAGGTTTCCCTTGGTATCTGCGGGTTCCCGGGTTTTTCAAAACCCTGGCTACCAGGTCGTAGCGAAATACCAATCTAGCTAGTAAAACCAACTTAAGTTGATTTGATACTGTGTTGTTGGTCACGTACTTTGATTTACTGCAAAAGTGGTGAAGGCAGATTGATGTACCCAAGAATTCTGGATCAATCTAGGTGAAGGCTACTTGACTGTAAGTTAAAAAACGAAAAACATGTCTTTTTGAATGGGAATAGCAACATAATTCAACAGCCATTCAACAGCTAAAAAATGCAGTTTATGTAAGATGGGCAATGTTTATATAGATGGTTTACTGCAATGCTTCTTCTGGGAATGGCGCGTGAAGGAAAAACATACGCCTGTTTAAGTCCTTAATAAGTTCATATAAGCGGTATTACAAGTATTCACTGTATTCACCATAGCTGGCGTAACCTTTATCAGGCGATTTCAATGATTAAAATCATCCTAACCACAAATTAGATTCTTTTTGGCGATCTCAGATTCACCACGTTTTTTTTATTCACCATTACGCAGGGGGGCTGAAGCATCTGAAGCCATGCCCGTGGGGAAAAAAGAGACCTGATGATCTCACCTTAGCTGCCTCCAGTGTTTACCCTCTGGTTATGACTAACATAGCCATGGTATAGATGGCCCTAATCGAAATAGATGGTTTACCTTGAAAATGGGGATTTTCCATGGCGAACTGTGAATGTCATAACCAGATGGTACATCCCGTTTTTTTCAAAACATCCGTGATCCTCCGTGTTTGTACTCCTGGTGTCTGAGGAAGAATGGGAGTGCAGCTGGACAAGGTCACATTTTGTGCGTCGCTTGGCTGTCCTTTGTGATGGGATAACTGGGATGATCATCCTATCAATGGGAATTCCAGGATCCTAAAATGCAGGTACTGCACCATATAAGGCCAAATTTTGCTGGGACATAGGCCTTACATAGGCCTTACATATGGTAGGTACCTCCAATTTAGGATCCTGAAATTCCCATTGATCCTACTGGGGCCACTGGGGAACTAGGTCAACTTGATGTTTAAGGCTTGAGATCATAAAGATGTATTCCCATCCCCTTCACGAAGTAAAAAAGACCAGGCTCTCATTTTATGAACGGAAAGAATACAGAACCTTTGGTTGGTGGTTTGGAACATGAATTTTATTTTCCATGATAATTATATGGGTTGTCATCCCAACCCCTTTGACTTTCATTCATATTTTTCAAGATGGTTATATAAAACCACCAACCAGATTATTATTAATCATCATTCACCATATAATAACCACATATTAACCATCATTAACCATCATTAATCAAACAGAAGCCTTTTTTTGGGGTGGGGAAGTGTCTGGCCGCCTTGGCAGGTGGTGAATACCCATATCCTTTGCGACCCGGGTGCAGCAGATGTGAAACTTTTCCAAGCGCATCTCCTGTTGAAGGCCCGTAACGTGGGAGATTTGGGTTCGGGATAGCCATAAAATCAGATTCTTATTGAGGGAAACTGATGATGATAAGACACTATGGTTTACTATGGTTTATTATGGTAAACCTCACCATAGGATTTTTTGTGTGCCCTACATGAAGCAACAAGTCTACTGCCGCAACTACGTGAAGCAGAGACTGCAACGCATGGTATGACATGGACACAAATCTATGCAGTCTATATGAGTTCTTTTGCCGCATACTATATGATTAATATTTGAATATCTACCCAGCAATGCAAAGAATGGAGCCCACACTTCAAACAACTCCAGGGAAGTAAGGGGAGGTAAGGGGAGTACATAGGTGATTTTGCTCGTAGGCAACCAGTGCGCCTTATGTTTGGCATTGTTGGTTCTGCGCCTGTCATGAATCAAGGTCAGTACAGTCATATCAAATTGCCACGGAAGAAAGGCACTGTTTGCTGGAAGGTTGGAAATAATGTTCCAGGTTCTTTTGAGCATGCAGATGTTCCAGGTAGCCATGTTTGATGCCCGGTTGCGGCACCCGGTGGGGCACTGTTTATGAGGCCATTCAGGGAACCACCGCATGTCGCATGCCCATTTTGGTGTGTGGCCACTGGGCCGTGATGGGAGGTCGCGGGGGAAGTGACAGGAGCAGTTCAGCCAACATCCATCAAAATGCCATATCTACATCATCTACCCTCCACAAAACATGCAAAAAACAAATGAAAAAACATCGAACAACTATGGAACTCCATGGGTTTCTCTTGGAGATTGTCATGATCTATGTAACATGAGGGATTTTCCTGGAAGGATCCCATATGACTGGGTAAACATAACGACCTCACTGTGACCTCATGATGATGGTTGAATAGAGATAACTATCCCAATATATGTCAGGTTAGTGACATATTGAAATTTATCCAGATATACTAGTGCATCCTTAGTATCTGAGATATACGAAGCGTACGATAGCCATGACTTACCGCGTACGTCCGTATTCAGGATGCAAATCCAAGTACTTAGTCAGCCTCCAAGCGGAAGATGATGGTGGCCATGTTTGTTGACCGGATGGGACGGGACCTTTCATGTGAAAAATCCCGTTCCCTTGACATATTAAAATACATTAAGCACTCCAGATTTTTTTTGTTTGGAAACTCTTCTTTAGTCTCGGATTTAAGATCATTGTGGGGGCCAAATGGGACAATGTTATATGAAGGGGGGAGGGATTACCCACACAATCACACGCGATTATATATATATACATATACACATATATACATATATATATACACATATATATACATACACATATATGTATATATACATACATACATACATATATATATATATTGATCTACATACTGTACATAATCATGCATATGCAGATGCATATACATATATTTATTTAGGTATATAATACATATTTGTTGTACATACATTGCATGCTACATGTCGCTGCAGCGCGGCCTGAGGCGATTTTAATTCGACCCCCGACTCCGCTGTCTACGAGTATTTCCGTCGTGGCCAAGTCACCCGCCCGGCGCAGTGTTCGGAGTGGAAGTGATTGATGAAATTGGATGGTTCAACCAAGAAAACACATGGTTTAACCAACAAAAATGATATGTCAGAGGATATAATCGGAACTAATGGGATATAGTGGGAATGTGTATATATATATATAGCACCCAAGAGATCAACAAGTTGGACTGCTGGAAAAGCCTGGCATCTGGCATCTATACGTTTCCATCTTTTTGGGCTTACTATATGTACAGAAAAATATGCACAAGTAGAACTACTCGATTTTTACAAACCATGTTTGTTTCCCGAACGGCAGCTAACCAATGCATAAGGTCTCTGGGAAATTCTGAAGGAAACCTCTGGGTTAAAGACGTCGCATGATCATCCTTCAAACTCTTCCAACACATTTTACTGGGAGAAAGCACATGGATTTTCAGGGTTTTACCCTCCAGTAAACCAACATAACTGTATGGGAAATCACAATTTTTCATGGGTAAATCAACTATAAATGGCAATTTTCAATAGCTATGTTCGTTTACCAGAGGGTATATATGGTTTTGTCCTACCTACCAACTCTTTTGGCATCAACGTAGCTGTTGCGAAGCGCCAGGTGAGACAAGATCATGAAGATCTCAAGAAAGATCCTGCCGGTCTAATGAGGCGGACTGATTCGTTGGGCACTGGACAAACATCATTTGGTTGGTGGTTTGGAACATTTTTTATTTTTCTATATATTGGGAACTAGGTGAACAACTGACTAATATTTTTCAGAGCCAGTCATCCATTTAAGCGTTGATTGGTCATTGTTCCATCAAGAATTGATCCATTACTGTGAACAACATGGACCCAAACCAAGCGGTGTATGGTACCCTCTGGTTATGACTAACATCGCCATGGTATAGATGGCCCATAGAAATAGATGGTTTACCTATTAAGAATGGTAATTTTCCACGGCTATGTTAAATAACCAGATGGTAGTTTTTTTTGAATACCCCGAAATTTTGTCGGGGATGGGATGGAAACACAAGCAAGAAGCGCTATCAAACACTTTGTCAGCGAAGCTGTTGTGAAACTGGAGCCCCCCAAAAACTTGGAGGATCATCTCACTTAGAAACTGCGCATTATGGGCTAGGTTATAAAAGTGGCACCCAAGTAACAAATGGGACACCCCGCGATTTCTTTTAGTGGTTCTTGACCAGTTGCTCATGCGTAGTAGTAAACCAGAGCAATCGCCCATAAACCTCCAATTCCGGATAGTTTATACCACCTATGTTTACCCATTGGTGCTTATTTGTCGTAAGCAGGCATTATGCAGTTAATTGAAGAACATGAAGAACATTGATAAAGTTATATGTTTCAACCATGATTTTAGTTTCATTACCCATTTGGACATGTTAAGCACATGTTCACAGTAAAGTCCATTGCAGAACTTGTGCACGACACCGACATGAACTCGGTCGGAACCCCACCTTAATTATCAACTTGCTTTTGGCTTTGCCACCTTGAAACATAACTATTCATGAAACATTATTCATTATATAATTAATGACACACAGATAGAACAGTTAGTATTAGTAACCGCTGTCCATGAAAATAATCCATTATCATCGATTAAGGACCCGCCATTACCCATATATTTGCCATAATTCCTTCAAACTGAGATAAGATATATCTACAATCTATTGTTGATCATCCATTCACAAACCACTAAGATTCTTGATGAATCAATGGGCCCTAATCACTTGATCGATTATCACGTGAAGCTTTTGATTGCTGAGATCCATAAATAGAACAAACTGTTTGATGTCAATTGGTTATCCGGATGCAAATCCAATATTGAATAAATAATTAATCAGTAGATTCCAAACAATGATGTTAATCCCATGAAAGTACCATTTGCAATCTCGATGCCATGGTGTCAATTGTCCAGTACAATATTGGTGATTAATATCAGTGTTTAATTGCATTGTTTAACATTGATTCATCGTAGTTAATCAGTAATAGCATCAATAACCTTGGTTAGTTTGCATTGTGATGAAAGAGGTTCAAATTATCATTCATAGCTATATTAAGATAGTGAAATAACTAGAAACCCGTTGCTAACTTTGTCAACTTTGTTTGATACTTGAGTACTTTAAGCTTTTGCTATGGTAAAAGTAGTCCATTCACCAGCTAAAATATGCAGTTATTTTCTGGCAGGTATCTAAGATTCACCATGGTTCAAACCCATTATTAATAGGACACTTCCACATATTTCTGAGGAAAAAAGGCAAAAACACATGGTTTCCTTCAAATTTTCCCACCAATCCAATGAACCATCAACTGACCATAGAATTAACCATAGAATTAACCATAGAATTAACCATACTGGTTGGTCGTTTGGAACAGTTTTTTCCATATATTGGGAATAATCATCCCAACTGACTATCATATTTTTCAGAGAGGTTGAAACCACCAACCAGCATAGAATTAACCATTCGCGTCGGATTCCCCCATCGCCATTCGTTGTCGGTCAGGCTCCTGCATTTGCAGAGTGGCACCTGTATGGCCACGGCCTATGAGACCTGCACGGGCAAGGAGGCGCGACAGCGGCGCGATCTTCCGCTGTTGGACACAGCGTGTTGGAAAAAGATGTGGGGATTCACTATCCAAAAGAATATGAATTATATATACGTACAATTATGTATATATATATGTGTGTGTGTGTATTTCTTGTGAGATGGCGATATATATATATGTGTGTGTGTGTTATTTATATATATATATATATGGTAACCAGAAAATTGTTGTTGTTGTTTTGTTAGCATCAAATTTTGACTTCACCAACTTGACCAGCAAACAGAATATATTTAAGAAACAACGATTGGGCTGTACATGGGCTGTAGATGTGATTTATGGTTTCTAGTGATTCTAGTGGTTTATAGCTATTTATATAAGCCTTGATTTCTTCATGGATATGAGTCTGCAGTTGGATTGGTAAAAATAAACTAGCTCAAATTACTGGGGGGGAAGCGGGGAATACCATGGAATACCGCTGCTTTTTTGATTAGAGAAAAATGATCATAATGATAAGCATTGTTTTTTTTTGGGGCGCCAGATTTGTAGGCAAATCCTTACAGGTGAATGTTTAGCTACATACATACTTATATACATCATACATCATAACTTATATATATATATTTGAATATGGTGATAGTATGTCACACCATTTTTTGGAGAACAATTTGCTAGATTGTTTGGAATGACGAATCATCAGTGGGTAGGGATGAAGTCCAAAAGCATGGTTTTTGGGAGCTGTATGTTTGTAGTCAGCAAGAATGTTTGACCATGTATGTTTATAAATATTCATCAATCGCTGATGTTCAACCAACTGCTAGTTGAAATCATTTACATCTTTTTAGATACATATGCCATTTGAGTGTTTTACATATTTCAAAAAATTGACGTTTCTGGCCAGCCCATGCCAGCAGAATCCCGGCCTTTTGGTCATGGATTTCGGTGGTTGATCCGTTCCCTTTTTCCAAGGCGACCTTCACCAATTACACAGAGGATTTCAAGGGGACGTTGGACTACATCTGGCCCCTTGGATCCCAGCAGGTCTTTTAAAAAAGGATCTGGGTTCCTACAATGTGGGCCCCCCCAGTTATAAGTTGGTTTATAAACCCTAGTAACTATAGTTATAAGTATCATAAACCATAGTTATTGGAGTTTTTGTAACCAACTTAGCTATCTAGGGGGCCCCACTTTGTAAGTTTTGGGTGCTAGATGAACTACTTTAATGATATTTATCAATGTTTTAATGACAGATTCCGCCATGTGACCAATCTTGGTGGCTTTGATTTGCAGGTGCTTCGGCATCACAGGGATTCGAAAGATCACGTGGTTTGTGGGTTCCAAGACTTTATCCTCAATAGAATGTGATTACCAAGCCTATGATCAATTGTTCATAATTGTTTTGGGAAAGTTTGCAGCGCCAACCAGATCGCCTTGTAATTGCATGCAATTGTTAAAGATCTTCTTTCCTCAAGGTCCAGCGTAGGTGAACGAAACATGTTCAGCATTGGTGTTGATGAATCCCCCAGCAATGGAACATGTGCATCCCGCATCAATGGCCAATTCCGGTACCTAAAATCAATGTACTGTATCATACCACATGCCACCATATGTCGTGGCCGTCATAGGCCTTACATTATTACCATCTCCAACCTTGGATAGGAAGTTTAATCCTCGAATTTCTTGCTCTATAAATGGAAAATTGCCATATATATATATAGAACCAGAAACACATTAATTTGTGGTGAATTACCAAAGATTGACCTGTTATGAATCTGGTTCCCTGAACTGAGTCCCCCCGCGATTTCTTGGCATCCCCCCTAGGTTTTCACCGGACAACCTTTCGGTCCTGGCGATTTCTCAAGTGGACGATGAAGCACAGCTGTCACAGGATGCGTTTGTCAACATGTGTCAACTGCTTTAAAGGTTGATATTGTTATTTCGTATGGACTATGGGATGATCATAATTCGATGTGCATCCCACTAGTCACTAGTTCAGGTTCAGGAGAATGATATGAGCTGCTCATAAAGTGGTCGTATAACCTGCTCACAAATTGTTCTCAACCCATTTTTTTGGGGTCATGGGTTATCAACCACTTACCAGCCTTTTATGCGCTTCCTAGTCGGTTAGAGCGAGTCCATTCTTGACTCTCTTAGCGAAAAAAAGAGGTCTCCCCAGTTTGATCGTTTTCAACATGGTGGATTTGTGCAGCATCGAGAACTGCTACCCTCTGGTTATTTAACATAGCCATGGAAAATAACCATTTTTAATAGGTAAACCCAAAAAAATAGGCCATTTTCCATGGCTATGTTGAATAACCAGATGGTAACATCTTATTTCTACAGACATTGCCTTTTCTCTTTGCCAAACATTGGTTTGAATCTCCGCGTTTGTCGATTTGTGATCCTTAGATCTCATTTTTTCTTGGGTCAAACCCTAGTTGTGCTGCTTACATCCCAAAAGTTGGTTTTCTTGGTTCAATCCGCATTGTGTTGCTTAACTCCATTTTGTTCCTAGATATTGCTGCTATATCTTGCTTAATTCCACATTCTTGATCATTGTTGCTGGTGAAATTCCGGTGTTCTCTTGTTTCAATCCACATATGTCTTGTTTAAACCCAAGTTTCCTTGCGAAGCTTCACCCCTCGCGCAGGAGAGCGCTTTGCCGTCGAGCACTCGGCCTTCAGACCATGTGTCGCTGGTGGCCACGTTCATGTTCCACGACGCTCACGAGCCTGAACCACAGGTAGCTGATGGGGGCGGCAACGTTTTGCTGTGTATATCTGCAGACCTTGGGTAGAATCATCATTATATGGGGAGGATATGGGAGAATCATCAAGAAATACGGACGTTGGGGTCATGAGCAAACTAGAGATTTAATGAGCCGGTACCACGAGTAGCTGAATATGCAGAGCTAGAATTTGGTTTCCCTGCACTTGAATGGAATATGTTCATATATCCCAATTCGACATACCCCAGAAACATTGGTTAGCTAGTATTCCCGAGCAATGATTGATTTCTAGGGATAATATCCCTTTTGGCCCAAAAATAATCTATTACACATGTCATGCCATTTTTTTGTTATGATGCTCGTTGCAGGTCGCGACACGACGAGGTATGACGATGATGACAAACCATCCGCATGGGAACATGGACTCTTTGCTAAGAACTCGCCGTTACCAGGGATCAAGGGCAAAGGTGCCGGAAAGTAGACATCATATGATACTGGCATCATACATACTGTTACATACTTATATACAACTTAGATTTAAAGATATCTGGAGATATTCATGTGCAGGCGGGAAGGTCTTCCAAGAGTTTCTCATGGGTTTCTCAATGATTGGGACATGTGGTTTAGTGATCCCAAATTCAGACATTTCAATTCTTTCATGCCTAGAAAATGAGGATCTGGAGATAGAGGCTTCCCGACTTCCCGAAACGAAAGCTGGGGAATCAACGGGTTTGGGTGCAAGATTGAGATTATTGTTTACCCCCCGGTAGTTTAACATAGCTATGGAAAATTGCCATTTATAGTTGATTTACCTACAATAAATTGTGTTTTTCCATAGCTATGTTAAATTACCAGAGGGTAATTGAAGAGACAGAGCTAGAGAGAACCAGAGAGTGTCGCTATGAATTTGTACATGACCCCAGGATTACCATGTTTGAATATTTGATGATATATGATATGCACATATATTATATATTGTGTGCAAATGGGTGCTGTCAAGGAGGAAGCACCCAACCAGATATTTACATAATATCATTAAGATCTCATTAAGTCTATAGTCGATAGCCGGCAAAAAAAAAACAAGAGAGTGGCATTTGGTGATGCATCATGATACACCAGAAGTGATTAACAGCCCATGTAAGTATTTTGGGATTTTCCAGCACATAAACCATCCAGCGTTTTTGGGGTACCCTCCATGACTATGGAAACACCCACAAAGCATTTCCACCTGAGGCTCACCAGATGGGGCACTATGGTCATGTTCAACATGGCACTGCGCCCGGAGGCACCGTTTTTATTACGTTGGAGGGGTCGACTACTCTGGAGAAAGGTGATCCCCAAGTGTTTTGACCATCAAATTGGTTGGGTTTTCCTATATTTTCTTCCCTTAAACCAATCCAATGAACATAGATTCATGTAGAATAATTATTGTAGAATGTGTTTGTGCATGTCCGTTCAATAGACAGATCTGTAGATAAATGCAGCGCACTAATTTGCGTTTGCTGCAGGTTACTTTCGAAAGAACATGTGTGACCAACCATGGCCACACAGGGGATGTGTCCTGATTCAGCACCAGGAATCGGCAATTGTGCTTGTCCATAAAGGTACCCTCAAGTGATCAAACACAGCAGTGCAAAACCCACCAAATTATAGATTATTTTCCCATGAAAACCTTCATTTATGATGGATTTCCGATTGCCATCTTTGATTACCGGAGGGTCCCCATTTTAAGATAGTTGGGTCTATCCAAGAGGCTATAGCAGTTTGAACTCCTTCATGTGCGAGACACTAATGGAACATGATGGCTCATCACTTGCGCTCTCTCCACCAGTAGCCTACCTGGCCTAGGTGATATGGGCTATGCGATGGGGGCTATGGGCTACCCACAGCAGTATCTGTGATCCTGGAGGCTTCTCGCCGGAATGCGTGTGCATTGGAGCATTACGAGAAGCTCCGATGCCATTGTTTCACTTTGTTTAGTGTGTTGATGTTGCTTGGGTGACCTGACGTTGCCAAGTTTGTTTCTTGTCAGTGTTGCTCTTGTTCCTTCTGGTGTTCTTGACTATTGGTGTTGCTGCTTGTGGCTGTGTTTTTTGTTGGTTTCTCTCACCTCATGTGGGTCTGCTTGAGAATATGGTACCCCTAAACCCTGATTGATCCTCATATACACTATTAAAATTGCTCTTCAGACAGTCCCATGTGCTGTGAAGTGTCACCGGATCTTTCAAACTGCAAAATCCAAGGGATACTGGCCATGTTGAGCCGAGGTATGGGTCGAGAGTGTTTGAATTGCTGGCCATTGGACAGATACTTGGCAGAGGAAGAGCTTATAGTGAGAAGCAGCGGATGAACGCTGAATGATCAATGGATAATTCACGATTATGGTTATCAATCGATATTAGATGTTTATTATAGGGTTATGGCTGGATAATTACTAATGGTTATTCGGTTATACAACGATTACTATAGTCTATAGTTGTGATTGATAGATATTCATGGATAATGATTAATTAATGGAGAATGATCAGCAGACAATGATAAATCATTGTTGATTGTTCTCCGTGACTAAGCCGACTAAGCGAGGGTTTCCCAAACGGTGTTCAGTTTATTGTCAGAGTGCGGCGCTTAGCTCCGTTCAAGTTACCAGCATCACCAGGTTACCAGGATTTCCACTTATAGCCACATATTATGATCACATATTCGCATGTCGTTTCCATGTTTTCCGGCTGCACATCCCCACAGGCCTGACATATAGGCCGTGCTTTAATTCTTTATTCTTTACATCTTGTAATCTCCACAGGAGATTGAAATTTCAGGATTTTTGCTTCATATCATCTTGCAGTCCCTGGCCAGCAATATCCACATTACCTCCATAATTTTTATAGATGCTTCATCCAAATTGGAGATGTTCCAGCTAGCAGCTAGCCATGCTTGTTCGCGAGAGAGAAATCCCCAAATCGCTAGGACCGCTAGGACATTTGCGCCTTTTCCCGCTGCGACATACTGCAACACTGAGGATATATGGTCTTCCGGATTGTAGTGTGACCTGCACTGAACCGGTGTGTGCCGGACCCGGTTCGGCACAGGTGAAATGTGGCATATCGTGGCAGTAAAAACAGTGACGCGCGATGCGATGGGTGCTGAGAACATAATCTCACAAGGATGAGAAGTAAGATCTTCGGAAAACTTATGTTACATGATTCGACTATTTAAGAATATCTGCATGTATATCCAACATATTCGAACTTCATTGTATGATGGCGTCTCTTTCTGGACACCCACTTTTTTTGCAGGTGCAACTGGCCCACATCTAATTTTGTCAATTCCATAGCCGATAGCCCAACTACATCCAGACGCGACTTTCCGAAGATCTGACATCAATCCGGAATTCTTTACAAAGCAGCGCCCCGTCGTTTGCAGCTTTGCTCATGCCAAAAGAAACACATTCTTTGTATGCACATGCAGTATACACCTAGAGAATCATGCATGCATGTGCATGGTACTGTATATGATAATTGGTGGTGTTGGAGCTCTTACGCGTGTTGTGATGTTTACCAAAAGGCAATTTGTTGGATGCAGTTGACGCCAATTCCCTGCAAGCTTGGCCACTTTTTGTTTGCATATGCAATAAGCATACCACATTGTTATTTATATATATATATACATTGTTATTATGAAAGAATTTCATATAGAATCACACGCTCGCGCACACATGTTATGCACACCATTAATCAGTATTAATCAGTATTATATATATGTGTATGTGTGTGTATGCGTGTGTGCATGTGAGCATGTTATAATATTGTTAGGTAATTGACCCACCTACCTGGAAAAAAGACAACTATTGTATACAATCATTGGGGAATCATAATCCCAGCTAGCAAATATGGAAGTTCAAAGAAACATCTTGAAAGCACCAAACAACAAGAAGTGTTTGGCTACGTTGGGTTCACACATATTTTGGCAAATTGCATGTTTTCGCAGAAGAAATGGATCACCCTTGGGGGACAGACCACAAACATCAGTGAATCATCTTAGCATTTTTCGGCCTTGGGGGCAGCTAGCTTCCAAACGGTTGTAGAGATCATCAGTAACTGAGCCAGCCGACTGTACCGCAGTAGCATGATTTTTTGAGCGGACATATCGTCGGACACATTTGGGTGATTGTTTGCTTATGAAATCAATACACCCTCAGAGATTTCAGTATGACTTGTGCTTCTGCTAAGAACAAGCCTTAGATTTGAGGAAACCGGAAACGGGTGCAGTTGGATGTGGGAAGGTTAGCGGTGAAATGCAACATCGCACATCGCACGTCATTGCATTTATCGTGGCAAAATCGCGGCAATCGCATTCATTTCCCACACTTGGATCTCACAGGTGGCAGGTAATATATATATATATATATATTTATTTATTTACAACATACTTACATACACACACATTATATATATATGTGTGTGTGTATATTTATTTATATATAATGTCAACCCTGGATTAATAAACCCTTGGGCTGGTTAATTGGGGGGGTACCATTTAAGTATTGGATTATGACTATTGGAGGAGTACCCCCCTAATTAATAAACCATGGTTTATTAATCCGGGGTTGACATTATATATATTATACCAGTACATAGTACCGCACAATGCGGTGGCGGAAGTTTCAAAAATTGGAAACCTATAGGAGAGGTTGGTTGTTGTGAATCATGGATGGCAGAGCGAATCCACTGATGGACCGAAAGGTGGTTGGAGTTGTGTTTTTTGGTCACCTCACCCTCAACTGCTGGAGGTAGTGTGGTGTAGTGCAGCTGTAGTTGTAGTGCAGCTGTAGTTGTAGTTGTAGTGTAGTGGAGTTGTAGCTGTGGTGTAGTGTAATTAGTGTAGTGTAATCGCAGTTGCATTTGTGGTGGTGTAATGAGTGTAGTGTACTGTAATGTAGGGTAGTGTAATGTGGTGTGGTGTAGTGGGGTGTAGTGTAGTGTAGGGTCATGTAATGTCATTAGTGTCGTGTACTTGTTTTGCAGTTGTAGTTGCAGCTGTAGTTGTAGTTGCAGGTAGTGTAGTGGAATGTAGTGGAGTGTAGTGTAATTTAATTAGCGTAGTGTAATGTAGTGTAGTTGTAGTTTTAGTTGTAGTTGTAGTTGTAGTGTAGCGGAGTGTAGTGTAGTGGTGGTTGTAGTTGAAACTGCTACAAGACCCTCACGTTTTGCTCCTTTTTGGCAAGGTGCACAATCCCTTGCGCCTGCCATGCGAAACGAAATCTGAACGTCCAAAAGTGGTCCGAGACCGTCAGTGTTTAACACTTTTGAATTCGAAATGTGCTTCGCGCCACAACGGCGTGCACTTTTTCGACATGTCAACTTCCAAAAGTGGTCCGAGAATGGTGTGCTTTGTACTTTTTGACTTCGAAATGTGCTTCGCGCCACAACGGCGTGCACTTTTTCGACATCTCAACTTCCAAAAGTGGTGTGTTTTGTACATGTTGACTTCGAAATGTGCTTCGCGCAACAACGGCGTGCACTTTTTCGACATGTCAACTTCCAAAAGTGGTCCGAGAATGGTGTGTTTTGTACATTTTGACTTCGAAATGCGCTTTGCGGCACAACGGCGTGCAATTTTTCATCTCTCATCTGGCCAGATGGCTCCGCACCCGCCGCTGTAGCGAGCCTACTTTTCGACCCTCCGGGGCCACAAATCATGGGAAAAACGCAGTGAATGGCAACTTTTCTACCTTTTCACGCACCTGCATCTTCTTTCTTCTGACTCTTTCTCTTCTCTGATCTTCTTTCTTTTGCTGTTCTCTTTGCTGACTCTTACCACCTCTGCTTTTCAATCTGCCCATAGTGTCGGAAGTTTGACTTCTAAACCTAAACATCCTTCGGTTATGTGTTATAAATAAATATATATATATATATCCGTCCAAAGGTGACACCAAACTGCAGCTACCATGCGCCCCAGACAGTCGATGCCAACCTTTTTGATGGCACAAAAAAAACAGATCGAGCTGCAGACGGGTCATCGATGCGTCGCGGAAGTGGAGAGGAAGTTGTATCACTGGTTCCGGCAGTAGAGTCGTTGTGAGATCCAGCGGAGGGAAAGCGAAAGTGCAAAACAATGAATGGGGTGGAGGTGGAGGTCCGACATTTTTTTTGGTGGGACACGTGCTGAAAAGGTGCAAAATGAAGTTGAATACTGAATAGGCACCTACTCAAGCTGATTGGGGGTAAACGTTTGCTCCCTGAAGTTGTTTCTTGTGGCTTCTGGACACACTGTCCTCAGCACTTCTCGCTGAGACACCCTGCCCATTCACAGCCAGTGCCCCTGAAGGTAATACTGAAATGTTGATTCCAGATGATTCCAGATGGTTCCAGAATGCTCCAGATTCCAGATGATTCAACCAAGATGTCAAGAGGATGTGTTTAGGGGCAGTTCATTGCCCAGATCTCCCACATTTGCAGGCGGAGGGCTCGATGCAGCAACCAGGAAGGTGACAAAATAGAAACGCGCGGCCCCGGCGTGAAAAAAGACGGGTGTGATGGCGATGGAGAGAGGGAGAGAGAGAGAGAGAGAGTCCAGAAAAATGTCGTATGCAATCTCTTGTTCAGGTGATTTGACCATAGTATCTGTATGATGTATATACATGCATGCATGCATGCATGCATACATACATACATACACATACATACACATACATACATACATACATACATACATTGGTGGTACTGAGGCTAACCGCTAACCATTTGAATTGGGGTAAATGTATCGTATCATCTACATGTATCTACACGGAGGTGGGCATTGATTAGGAGGCGCCCCGTTGTTGGACTTTGTCCAGACCCTAAATGGAGGTACTGTACCATATAATTATACAAGGCCATATGTTGTGGGAATATTCCCCTATTTAGGCTTTTGATATGGTACTGGCAATTATGCAAATTTAGGTTCCTGAAATGACCGTTGAATCTTTGGGGACCAGTAAGATACCAAGAAGTCATCCACAATCCTGGCTTGGTTTGGAGCTTCTGGAAGCATGGTGGTTGGTGGTTTGCTGGGTTGAATCTGTTTTTTTTAAAATTATTTTTTCAGCAGAAATTCAGGGGAGATCCCACGATACTTTGGCCGAACGTGGTGTTTCGGCCGTCCGTTGAAGGCACTGCATGGAGACTCATGTCTTCGAGTTCTTTGATATGGGGTTTGTAAAAAATGATGAATTTCACTGGATTGGTTTGAAGGAAAATTTACAGGAAACCCCTGTATTGGGGAAAACCATGGTTTACTGTAGATTTTCCCCTCAACCAATCCAATGAGAATTTAATCCACAAGTGATATCCAGAAGCGATAACATCATTTTGAACATGACAGGCCTTGGGGCTGCACCCCCCATTTTCACACGTACCCGGATGCTGGTGGCTTGATGTCCCCCATTAATTTGGGATGATCATTCCCAGTGAACTAATCTTGTTCAGGAGGGTTGATTTTTTTCAGTGAAGGTGAATTTTAAAAAACGGCTAAATATACATAATATATTTATATATATATATACAGTAGTTGTTGCCAGAATGTCGCGTCGAATTATTGGGAATGAAGGTATCTTTTTTGGTGACTTTGTCTCGTTGCGGTCGTTTCATCTTCGGCCTAAGGACTTAGCTCCAGCCCTGGTGATTCTCAGCAAAAATGCCGGAGATGCAGATGATGCTGAGGCATTTAGGGTGAGGTTTTTAGGTTGAGGTTCAGGCACCTTCTCAGGAGGTGTTTGGAAGTCGAGGGGGATGTGTTTTTTGATTGCTGCTTCGTAGGTTGCTTATATATATTATGTAATTATATGTATGTATTGTCGGTTATGTTATGTACGTTTGTACCAGTATGTATGTGTATGTAGATGTAGATATCCAAAAACTAGTTTTGATGTTGATCATGTTCAAACTATATGATTCGAACACATGATGAATCTAAATTGGATGATTTTTGGCTAACTTTCAATGTTTTTTCCTGGCCCTGGCTCCCGGGTGCAGGAAGAGGGAGATGCTCCCAAGGATCAAAAGGCCGCAGGGGCCATGGTTCTACCATCCCCAAGTGGGGGGCAGTGGTACTTGGGCAGGACTGGGGTGGAAAAAGAACAGGTATAGTATAAGTATGGTAATATCTTACAGTGGCGAAGGGTACCTACTTGCAAAGGCCTTATTGGAACATCATGGGGCATACCAAAACCCCATGGAAACCCTACACAAACCCTTTGTTTCCCCTCAGTTTGCCTAGGGCTTGCACCGGTTTTTGATGGGAGTTCCATAGGCTTTTGATGACATTTGTTATTGGTAGGCCACAGCCCTTGTGGATCAAGGCCCCACATCGGCTTAGTGGGGGGCCACGCCAACCAGAAAAAAAAGGAAATGTGTTCCCGGAAGGTGTTCCTTACCAGGTGACTATGTCACCCTCATCAGGCATTTTTCCAATTTCTTGGTGCCATTTATGGGAGCATGGGGGGTTTGGTGGGGGTTTGGTGGAGGTGAGTCCAAATCTGGGAATGGCATGGGGGTTTGGTGGGGGTTTGGTATTGGTATTTGAAACAGAACAAGAACAATGCCATTTGCAGCAGTCAGCAGCCCAAAGGTAGGGATATTAGTTGGGCTAAGAGGTTGGTATTTTGAGTCCGGGAAGGATTGTTTCTACTGGGGTTGCGCAGCTCCTTATGAATGTGGTGGGGTTCGAGTGGGGTTCCAGTGGGGTTGCGGTGGGGTTCCAGTGGAGTTTCTGCCTCTGCAGAAACCGCCCCTAAGCCACCTTACGATAATAACCACAAGTTGGGCTATAACCCCCACAACTTTGGTATAGAAACCACTTATTAGTGGTACTGCACCCATTAGTAAAGGTTCCTGTATATAATGGTTTCCTGTTTGGCCTTTGTTCGGCCACGAAAGTGGGGATGCCCTCTGGTAAACATACAAAAAGCTATGGGAAACCACCATCTTTAATTACGGTAAATCAACGAACTCAATGGGTTATTTTCAATAGCTATGTAACAAATTACCAGAGGGTACCCAATGATATTCCATGATATCTACCATCAAATCCCATTAAGTCATTTTAAGTCAACATTTTCCTGGTGAAATCCCATTAATTGTTGATATAGTTCAACAGTCACCATCTATGATATGGTTATGATTATATATAGTTATGATATGGTTCAATAGTCACCATGCCAGTCATGTTTTAGGCAGGGACCCAGCTGAGAATCGCTATGGTGTTGAACCGAACGATGGTGATGGGTTGCTTCAGGTTGGAGGTTGGCGATGTAGCACATGGCTTTGTCCAGCAATGGGTCCATTTCCCCATATAATAATGTGTATATATATATATATGTATATACATATATATATATATTCTTATACAAATACATATATATATATATTAATTATATGTACACATACATACATCTACATATTATATATATATAATTATATATATATATATATATGTGTGGCCGTGTTAATAGGGCAAATGAGATTCCAAACCATGGGATTCCAGGACTACGTTTTTTGGAACAAACCAACGCAGTACATAATCCCACAAAATAGGTTTGGATGATCCAGAGCGGGCGAAGTTGATTCGGCACATGTTGTTTCCTTTTCGTTTGGGAGGAAGGCAGCAGATGCAGGTGCTTTGCTCTGACCACTCTTTCCTGAATCTGATTATATAATGGGCACTGCCGACCCCCAAATAGTTGTTTGGTATCCGATCGTGCCATTTTTTTCAAAGTCCTGGAAGAAACATGTTTTAAGTCTAAGTAAAGGGTTCAATCACTTTTATGTGCATATATATATATATATTTATATATACGCACGTATATATATATATATATGTATATATATATATATTATATTCATATGTGTGCGTGTGTACGATCGTGTACGCGTAAAATTCTGACTTCTTCCTATTGAATTCATAAAAAGTGATGGAACGAATTTTCTTTGAATTTGTTAACCGTCGATCCTGTCTCTCATTTTTCCATATTGCTTCATGATTTCGTGAGTTTCTCCTGTTTTTTCCTTTACTTCCTTTTCCTCCAAAAAGTTGCACCACATGCCCTGGTCAGTCCAGCAAGAAGAAGCGCCGGGAGTGACGAAACGCGGTGACGAAACTGTCGTGATAAAAATCACGCTGCGAGGTAGATGATGGAGAGGGGGATCCGTGCCAAAGAGTTCAAAAAATGAGATTTTGACAAGCCACACTTTCTGGAATTTCGTTGTGCAGTGGCTCGTTTTGTTGTTTGGAGATGATACGATATATATATATATATATATTTGATATGATATATGATTTCTGATACGTGATACATGATTCATAATACATGATCTCCAGGGAAGTGCTTGCAACTTGGAGATTGAGTCACCAATTTTCCACTGGGGGTGGTCTCCTGATCCGAGCTGACCGTAGACATCCGTAAATGACGTGGGGGTTAGTTTCACTGTTTCAAAACAAGACTTTGACGTGGAGTAGACAATGTCTAATGGTCAAAATTCGTAACTATCATAATTTTCTGGTTCTACTGTAGGTTTCCTAGTATTGTTGGGATTTATGATAATGATCCAAATATATCAGTGCAGCCGAATATTCACTTAGGATACCAAGATTATCCTGGACCAATGACGAAAAAAAACAATGGGTGGCTTGAAGTAGCCCCTACCGCTGTTGCTTTCACATATGACATATGTTTATATCATTGGAATCAATAAATCACGACTGGTACTTGTACTTTTGACCCTGGGATGGTTCCGGGCATCACAGGTTTCTGCAATGGTCTTGGCTCAAAGATGCTGTGACAGTTTCTATTGGGTCATGTGAGGCCGGGGTTGGAGGGCACCAGGCATATCCCCCAGAGATGCTGTAAGGATATCCCTCTCCGGCCGTGAAGATGGATGTAAAACATATTATATGGTGTGCCTTGTTCAATTCACAGGATGTCGAGTTTGCAGTTGAATTCCATGTTTCTTTATTGCATGGCATTACATGCCAAAGATGGATCCTGAATCTGGTTGGATACTGTACCACGGTATTTCACATCCCCCGATCGAAGGTGAACGCCTTCGACCATGGCGGGGTGACCCTAGAGATCCGGGATACGGAAACCAATCACAGCAGCATTGGGGCAATCATTTTCCAAGCCTATTGGTTTATGGGTCCTTGTTGAGCTTCGGGAATTATGATGGCTAGTCACGGGGGAAATTTGCAGATGGACAAGCTTTGGTGTTTGATGTTATCCAATTTGACATTGGTCAAAATTTCATTCATTGATGTACATTACGTGGTGGTTCATCCCACTTAGTAATTAGGTTATAATTATAACCCCAGTTGATCCCATTTGTAAGTGGATCAACCCCACTTATCCCACTGGATGAACCAGGGATATAACCTACTTAGGATTCGTGGGATGAGCCACCAAGTATCTATTTGTTGTGTACCAACATCATCCGCCGACGTGCTATGCATCGAAGCCTGGTGGCACAAATTTGCTCCCAGAATATCCCAATCCGTTCAAAAGGCTTTATTACCCAAAAGGATCTAAGTGGTAAGATTTGACCTAATATGATAGAATACAAGCAGTATGGCCTGTCCGTTGGGACGGCGAACCACCTCCTTAGGTGAAGAAGATCCGAAAGCGCGAGAACCGGAAGTCTGAAAAACCCAGAGAACCGGGGCCCTTGTCCGGGCGACGTTTCATGAGGGGCTTGGAAATCCCAACGTTTTGAAAATTCTGGGGGAATCATCGAACTAAATGGGAGGGTTTCCATGGCAATCTGCCTTCTGATATGTTCTGATGATATTGAAGAACTTGGTTTTCTCTTCATTTTGGTTGCGGCTGTGGTCATATGCCATTGTGGCTGTGGTGGTTTTAATCGTTGTTGCAATCTTTCGTGTAGTGTTCATGTAACTAGGCAATGTGTGCATTTTCCCACCACATACGCATGCATATGCATACAGTAACTATCTATCGAGATATGTATATGTGCATATATGTATATACTCATTGCGTTTGGATACGCAGGCTTTATCCCTGACATGTTTAGAGAATCATATGCATGTTGATTCCTTATACCCAGATCCTCAATTTACCCACAGCAGATCCGTTCACCCCGTTTGTTGGAAGAAGCAACGGCATGTTGTTCAGGTCTAGGTATAGCCAAGACCCACCAACCTTTTTAAACATACACTCCCAGAAGTGGATTATTGGAAAATTCCTAGGACATTTTACCCTCTGGTAAAATAACATAGACCCTGAAAATCACCATTTTTTAGAGGAAACTAATCTTCCAACCCCTATCTACCAGGGTCTATGTTAATTTACTGGAGGGTATTTCAAGATTTTAGAGTAAAACTACCCAATGGTGTGGAGGCGGCGGTACGGAGCTGGCATGAAATTCCCCAAAAATGCGGAACCAGTAGGAATTGAGTCTCCCACATGATAGATGATAATGATATATAATGATGATATTCTCTCCCTGTCCGATATCTCCATTATAAGCCCCTCATATTCTATGAAACTACTATTGAAGCATCATTAAATCTACAGATTCTTCCACTGAGTCATCCACTGCCTCAACGATCTGAGGCTCGCCATCGTGCAGGCGGAGAAGATCAAAAAGAGGCTTCTGGGTTTTGAGAAAGGGAAATGTTTTCACGTGTTTTCACCATGGAAATTTCATGGGATATCTCCACTACTATCACTAGTCTTAGTTATAACATGTTATACCCAGAATGTATAATAATATATATATATATGTTTGGTTGGTGGTTTGGAACATTTTTTATTGTTCCATATATGGTCACCGACAGAATTATGGAAAAAAAAAAACGTTCAACTTAGACAGGTGGCGCCTGCGTCCGATTTTTCCATAATTGCATTTTTCCCCATAAGGGTTCAAAATATCCCGGAAGTGATCCGAACCTTTTTTTTTCCATAATTCTTGGAGGTGGCCATTATTTCCATAATTGATTTTTCCTGTGAAATCAGGGGGCTAGGGCAGATTGACCGGTTTTTCCATAATTATTTTTTCCATAATTATTTTTTCCATAATTATTTTTTCCATAATTCTGGCTTTAGGGGCATATACCAGATCTTTAGACACATATTTTCTATAATTCAATATTCCCCTTTAAATGCATTCAAATTGCGAACATCACATGATATTATGTATATCAATGGCAGGCTTTAGGGGCATATACCAGATCTTTAGACACATATTTTCTATAATTCAATATTCCCCCTTAAAATGCATTCAAATTGCGAACATCACATGATATTATGTATATCAATGGAAGACTTAGGGGCATATACCAGATCTTTAGGCACAAATTTTCTATAATTCAATATTCCCCCTTAAAATGCATTCAAATTGCGAATCGATGGACATACAGTCACCGACAGAATTATGGAAAAAAAATAATTATGGAAACATTAATTATGGAAAAAAAAGGTTCGTAACTTTTCTATCATAGACAGGCGGCGCCTGTAAATTGAAACGTTTTTTTTTTCCATAATTCTGTCGGTGACTGTATATATATATACAGTATATATATATAGGGAATGATAATCCCAACTGCCTAAGGGGTTGAAACCACCAACCATATATATATATGTGTGTGTGTGCGTGTATGGGATACCAGTTTAACAGCTATATAAAATAACCAGGGATCTTGGTACATTATAAAGACCTCACTGTGACCTCACTGGAATGATGCTTAGTAAAGGGAAATCGCCTTACCCAGAACCATGGATTTGACCATCAAAAAAGGTTGCATTCATGTGGATTGAATGGAAAAAACAATACGTGAATTGAATGGGATAACTGCTAATTAATTCCGATGAAATCAGGTCAGGGCCAGAAGCAGGGCACCTCGTAAACGACGCCGTAAACGACGCCTTCAGATACTGCGCCTTCCTATGAAGCAGGGCACCCCGTATTTAGCAAGTGGATGTATAACTATAGGGTACTATGATTGATGGTAGATATATTTTCAGTGAGGTATAAACCAACTTATAAATGAGGCATATCAAATCCAAGAGCAGAACCAAATCCCTCGGCTTCAACTAACTCTATCTCTGGTCTCAGTTGTGGCGGAAAGTTGATGGGGTAAATCGTTTTTCCTAGTTCCTTGACATCGTGTTTCCAGACCGCTGCGGGCAGTGTGCAAGTGCCAGGCTAAGAGAAAACCGAGATGCCTTCGGTTTGACGACACCCCAGGCCCCTCGTGATGTAAAAAGAAATGAGAGGGAAAAAGTGGCAAGATCAACTCCAACCGTTTTTTGACTGGTTTGAAATTTGATTTTTTAATATTGCATCTTTCAAGTGGAAGGATTATCCTAGTGAATTGATGCTTTTCAGGGGAGGTTAAGTTTAAAGTTTAAATCAAGAAAAATCAAGAGATTTGCTGGTTCGGTTGATATGGCGTTGATGTGGCACCTGGTGCAAGGCGGGAACCAGCTTCAAACACATCAAAAATAAGCCGGGAAGCTCAGAAAGTCCTGGATGCCGTGATGCCTTTGAAGGCTGAAGGTGGATCCAACCAATAAACCATCCCAAACCGAGATATACCATGGGGTATACCTAAAAACAATGAGAAACCTGGATTGAGATGGTGACTACCATTGGGTGTTTACCACATTAATTACTGGGTTTCATTAGTCTGGAGCAAAGATACGTTTTGGTAGGAGAACAAGGATAGACAGCAAAGAAAGGAAATCAGTTCTGAGCTTGAAACTGGTTTTCTGGTTGGTGGTTGGAACATTTCTTACTTTTTCCATATATTGGGAATGATAATCCTAACTGACTTTCATATTTTTCACAGGGGTAGGTATACCACCAACCAGTTTTTGATTGAGGATAAGCATGATAAGCCCTGGAAGATTCCGAGTTTTCAAAGGACCATCCCGCCAGAACCAGATACGGTCTAGCTGTGCAGCAAGCTTGCTATATCACTACCTTTATCCTAAGTCACTATATATGTATATATATATAGCAAACACACACAGATATATATATATAGATAAATATCAATCACTATATTTATATGTATATCCTAAGTATAGGTCCCCCGAACAAAAAATATGATAAACAAAAACATTAAAAAAAAAAAAACATTCCGGCCCCGACTTATTGGACCTGGATCCCAGGTGGAACAGTATTGCTGGCTTCCCCTCCGAATTCTGTGGGTGTGTATGGAATTCACAAGAAATGGATAGAAATGACAAATTGCTATTTCAATGGAACATGATGATTTATAGCAATGGAATTTAGGGGTACCCATGGTGCATCACATGGGTACCCTCGATTTTCCCACAAAGCCATGTATGTTCAATCAATTGTCCGATACTAAACCATTTTTTCTAGGCACGAAAATTATTAGATTTTAGACCTTGAAATTGGATGATATATATTTTACATACATATATGTATATATACATTAATGCTAGTTTGCGTTTATATAGTAAACCCTAGTAAACCCAGTTTTCCGAGGGATTTCTAGGATTCCCTTGGGGAACTCTGAGGCACAAACGGTCTCAGATGGTACAGCTCATGAAGCAGGCGAGGTCTGCGAAACTCAGCTGTTGATTGGCGTTTGAGGTTCCATTGTTCTACGTGGGCCATGGAGTTAGTTAACGAGTATAAGTAGTTAGCAAATGGATTGTTTCATTGGGATTGTTTGGGGGTCACTAACCAGGAATCGCTAATCCCATGGCCCATCTACGTGTTCTAATGTTTTATAAACCATCCAGTTCTAGAGTGCATAATTACCAAGGTTTGACACAGATGAATTTCTGGAGAAATGTGCTGGGACGAGTTTCTGGGGAAGATCTAGAGGAACCAGGAGGACTTTGAAAGAAAAAACGATTTTCGATTGGAAATGATCCAGGTATGCGTCCAGCTCCAATGCCAACTTATAGCTGAGGGCACCACCTTGCAGACTTGAAAAGATGTGAAACAGAGTCCAGA
Source organism: Cladocopium goreaui (assembly GCA_947184155.2). NCBI lineage: Eukaryota > Dinophyceae > Suessiales > Symbiodiniaceae > Cladocopium > Cladocopium goreaui. The sequence goes on along the minus strand of CAMXCT020006548.1, from coordinate 136,655 downwards.
GATTACTCATGTGGGTAGCTTTGGGCACACATGGTACAACAAACAGCAAAGAAACGAACTGCCTTTGTATTTCAGCTAGATATTTTTTTTGGATGTGGACATGGTGAGTTGTGAGTTGTGAGTGCGTACCATAGTGGCCATGTCTTTGCAGCAGGTCTGGGATTGTTGAGAGATGACAGGCAAGATCAGGATAAACAAAAGATTGCATTCAAATTCAAATGTGTTGTTCCATCCCCCTTCTTGAAGATGCCACTATTCCATACAAAGTGGGGCCCCCTAGATAGCTAAGTTGGTTTATAACTCCAATAACTATGGTTTATGATACTTATAACTATAGTTAATGGGGTTTATAAACAAATTTATAACTGGGGGACCCCACATTGTAATAGTTTTCATATGTCATGTAACAGATGCATCTTTTGAACATGTTCAATGCATCTTCCAGATGGTTATCTGAAAAATCACCAGGTCCCCAGCTGCACAGGAGAAGAAGAAGCAAAAGGCCAAGGTGCCTGGGCTGTTGCTGTTCCATCCATGGGGGCACCACGCTTTGCAGTGAAGAGCTTGGGGGCTGTAAGAGGTTTATACTGTCTATATGATGTTAGACATGTTTTAGACCCCACTATTTGGATGCAAGGTTCATATTTCAAACGTGTCCAAACTCTTTTGCCAACCATGTGCTGTCGCAAATTCACCACTTCGGATAGATTATGTTCCTATATGTGATGTTCTGTTAAACGTTGGGTTTTCCATTCTGCTCGGTATATCTCGGCATTGTGTTTCTCATGTTTCATCCCGACCCTGATCTGTGAGCAGACTGTTGTGGGTGCAGTTTGATAAGCCCACTGCCACTGCTGTCTCCGAATGGGTTTGTCCAAAAATGGGGCACCCCTTGGCACCCCTAAATCCCATGGTGTGGTGCCGAAATTCTTTCCCGAGCACATGGCCATAAGTTGAACGGTTGTGGTCAACCCAAACTCAACTGACGTCACCAGGTGCGACGAAGTCGAAGAGAAGCGGAAGCTCGAGGAGAAAAGGCCGCAGGGTTTTTGGACATTTGAGCATTTGCAAATTGGAAGCAAAGATGCGTTATACAAAAATGGAGGATTTAGCCTAGTATCATCTAGTATCTGGCGTTTTTCACAGGAAATCTATGGAAATCTGAGGTTCCAAACCATGGGAATTGGGGTCGTCGTGTTAGACATTAAGAGGGGAAGCATAGTTTGGGCATAAAGTACTTGAACTCATCCCACATCGTACCATCGAATTGCGCCCCCAAACGGTCCAACTAATTCCTATGTAAACACTGCCAACCTTATCTTCAGAAGTTGTTGGATCCGGGCCAAACGCCGATGCAAATGGACCCTTTTCGCAACTTGGGCTCGGATTGGGTTACCATCCTAAGGTACTTGTGGACCTTGTGGTTCTTGGAATCAATGGATTGGTTTGTTGGCGGAAAAACGCTGAAACCATTGGTTTCACCTATACAAATTAGGTTTCCTGTAAACTGTTCCATACATCCCTTGCATTCAATGCCCCAAGAACTCGGAAGATCTCTAACCTGCAGGTGGAACGTCAGGAACCCTGCTCCATCGACAAGATGAGGGAGCCCGGTGGCCGAAAACAGAGCCAAGATGGGGCCCGTTGTCGCAACAAAGCGATGTTCATTTGGAGTCGAGGACCAACAAAACGGGGGGCACATGCTTTTGCAGTGATTACGTGCATACACACACATATATATATATATGATAGCGTGTATGTTATACACATCGAATGGGGGTTCGACGACTGACGTAAGTATATACGGCCAACGTTTGTGGTTGCTGGTGATGAACCAGGTGAACCAAGAAAAACAGGGCCTCAGGACGCAAGAAGAGTGATACAACCCGGAAATTGAGATGAGTGCTTAATAACAACTGGTTGGTGGTTTAGAATATTTTTATTTTCCATAATATATGGGATAATCCTTCCCATTGACTAATATTTTTCAAGATGGTTAAAACCACCAACCAGACAACCATTCGTCTCCTCAGATTTTGATGGGCCAACGATTTTCGCCCACTTAGGGTCTCACTGGCCGTCAACAGAGAAGATGTGAGTCAACAAGATAGCGAGCTTGCCATCTTAGTTCACCCAGATATTTGGAAATAGGTGGGCTATTAACCACTGCCCTTTGGTAATCAAACATGATCAAACATTGTTTTCCTGAAAATATTCGGTTTGTCGATGATTTTCCCATTACAACTACTTCCGTTTATACCTAATTAGGTGGTTTCCAGTTCCCATGTTTGATTACTGGAGGATTTTTTACCAGCATGCATTTGTGGCAATATGTCGGACTGCCTAAACCTGGCAGCATGTTTTAATTTCTCATATATAGTAGAAGTTCCGGAATATATGAACTGACCCAGGTCAGGACATCAAAATTATTTGGTTTGGGATGATGTAATCTGTCAGATCCAGCCAACAACCACTGAGCTACCTGTGGAACCCATGCCTCTGCAAATCTCTGCTGCCAAACATCTTCAAACAACAATCTTCAAACAACAACACTGCGATCTTAAAATGTCCAGCTTTTTGGCTTCACCCATTTTTTTGCGTTGCTGCAGAACTTCGGCTCCCGTTAGCACCTCGACGAGTTCCTTCCATTTTTGGTGTTTCCTAACAGTGGTTCGGCCCATGGCAACGGAGGATGCCATGCGGCTCATGGCAGACATGGAACCTGGAGACGTGACGCCTGAGGCAGTGACGACATCAGAGACGGTGCCAGAGACAGTGCCTTGGTCATTTGCGTATGGCTTAATGTTGGTAAAACAATTATAAACCATCCCCAATTTCACCATAAATAAGTAGTATAAACCATTCCCAAATGGGTGGTTTATTATTGTTTTCAGCACGTTACATGGGATAGATGGGGGTAAGGTTTTTTTCAGCATGTTTGGATAAGGGTTGGATCAAACATGGCTTTGGAATCTGATGGTTGCAGCTAATATGCCATTCAGAAATGGCAATTGGGGTAGGAAACCATCAAATTTAAGCAAGCATACCATCGCGCCTTCCTTCTATCTATCTAGCTATCTATCTATCTATCTATCTATTTATTTATCTATGTATCTATCTATCTAATCTAATCTAATCTAATCTCATCTATCTAATCTTATCGTATCTTATCGTATCTTATCGTATCTTATCTAATCTAATCTATCTATCTATCTATATATATATATATTTGTTTGTCTATCTATTTATCTGTCTTTCTTTCTGTCTATCTATCTATCTGTTTGTTTGTCCATCTATATTGTATACATTAATTTAGATTCGATTGTATGCATTATGATTATATATATATATATCAGTACACACACATTTTCTACATTATAAAATTATATACATGCATATGTACATGTATGTACACATGTATATATAATCATATAAACATGTGTGTATACGTGTATATACATGTATATATGCGGTTCATGATCCCTCAGCGAGAACGATCCCGGTACCCAACCGCTCCAGGTCAACTCGGTGACCGCTCCCGAGGGTACGGCCAGGGTTTGGAGAAAGCTGGCGATGGCAATGGTGCCCTTGGCCCTGATTGCTGTGGCATATCATCATTCGAAACCCGGCTGAGCCCGGCTGGAAGAAAACCCCCGGAAGGACGACTCCCGCAACTGAGGGTCTGAGGGCATCAAGATGTATATAACTATAGATCCTGGGCTGGTGGGCTTGTATGGCATTATATATTATTGGTTTCATGACTGATACATCGGCCAGATGGATCGCTTGACTTCCGTAGAAAAACAATCAAACAATCAATATATAGAAACAGCTTCGAAAATCGCTGGTTTTTGTGCGTGGGCCCCTGGTTTTTTGGTCTTCAAGGTCTCCAATTCTTAAGTCTTCACACCCGAGGGAGCCATGGGATGCCACGACCAAGATGGACGTAGCGGAGACGGTGGAGTTGACGGGGGCACACTCCACCTGGTGGGATCCCAATACGCAGTGCTGCTGGGATCTGCTGGGTTTTTGGATCGGTGGAGTTCTTCCTGGCATTTCCACTTTGGATATAGCATCAGGGGCCCCAAATCCCGGGTATTAACATCCCGTGGTTTCCATAAAAATCACCTCAGGCCTGCCCAAATATTGGTTGATGGGAAAAAACGGGGAAAACTTGGTAAACCCCCACATTTAGCTGGTAAAACGATGGTTCACTGTAGATCGACCCATTAAACAAACTAGAAATGTTGGCATTCTGTGCTGCGCTAACTCACTCGTTTTTGCTGATGCCGTGGGCGTTGAGGCACCAAGATGTTTCGGCACGTGATGCAGGATGGCCTAGGAACTGTAGCCATGGGTGACTTGACTGGAGGCGTTTCCATTTTCTTAGCTAATTACCTAGCTATCCGGTGGTGAGGAGTGAGCTGGGGATGATATTCCCACAATGGGGAACCAAGGAGCTACGAGCTTCCAAAAACCACATGATACTTTCTGAATCTTGGGGATCCAATCATCTCCGTTTCGGATGGTATTTTGAAACCAATACCACTGTGAGGATTGGTAAACCCACCATGTTGAATTTGCTGTTGTTTTTGGGTGGAATGTTAAGCAAATCCAAGTTGTTTCCCCTTGAATGTTCCGTACCAGACGGGGCTCTGAGAAGTGATGATCCATCCCTATATAACCCCCTGGACGCCCTAGCAATATATATATATATATATAGGAATATAATTTGATATAATCTACAAAGAGTGCTAAACCAACAAATCATACAATTTCCCCAGTCACATGAGCAGTTTCAGAAAAAGACAGTTGGAGATTAAAGGGGCTTATGCTGCCATTTTTACATTGGGTATTAAATCATAACCTGGCAGTCGGGAATCCCCATGTACAAGCCATTAGGGATTCTCCGATCGCTTTTGGCGGGTTCAGTGAAACCTGCACAATAGTGGGTCACAGCGTATGTAAATCTAGTATGCATATGTTCTGTTATATACATAATATATATATATATATAATGATATACGTATGTATGTATACACAATAATGTGTAAATGCATGTTTTTGAAGGTTGGCCAACCTTTATGTGAATTTTATAGATATTATTATATATATATATATGTGTGTGTGTGTGTGAGACTACCTGAGTGATTGTAATCCTCATGCTTGTGGTGAAATCACAATTGAACTCATGGTATCTTCAGTGGTGCGATCTCCATCAAATTCACCAAAAAAGGTAGGTTGTGGCAACGCACTCCTCAGTTTGTTTCTATCGGCCTCTTAACCGTCTTAACCCAAGGTGGGTTCCTCTGAAAATAGGGCACTCCAAAAAGCCATTGTGTATCATCATTTCCCCCCTCAGAGCTGCCACTTTATGAGCATCCCAATCTTCACCCCAGGTGAATTCGACTTCAGCACCCAAAAGCTCAAGATGAAGCACATCAAAACGCCCAAGCAAGCAGCCAAAGCGTTACAGGATCCCTACACCAACTTCGTGCATGTTGGGAAGTGCGGCTTCCAGAACCGTGCTGTAGTGTGGCTCTACCCGGACCACACAGGCTGCCGAGCTGGTTGGATGGGAGGTCAAAATGCCTGATTGATGCTGGCTGGTGGCTTCAAAATGTTTCTTTATGTTCAACCACACGGGTGAAAACCACCAGCAAGGATGGGTTTACGTGTCATTTTCCCATTTTGGTGGGCAATTAGTAAAGCGAAGACGGCAATGCTCTGGCAGGCTATCTCGGATAAGCCCACAAGCAGATATGTTCTGATCATCCAGCCAAAACACCACTAGTCACTAGCGGCACTAGCGGGATCAAAACACCACATGTTCTTTGGCACATCCCAAGGTTTGATGGTAAAGTCCAAAGTGCTGATGCTTCAATGCTTCAAGCCATTTCAATCCATTGGACAGTTCAAGTCTGGTTGGTGGTTTCAAACATGTTTTATTTTCCATATGGGTTGTCATTCTTCCCATTGACGAACTCATATTTTTCAAGATGGCTAAAACCACCAACCAGATTATCATTAATCATCATTAACCATATAATAACCACATGTTAACCATAATTAACCATCATAAACCAACCAGAAACCATTATATTGGTCAGTTCAGTCGTGCTTCACTCGTGTTTGATCCGGCGTCAAATCCTCAGTTTTGACGCCGGAGGTGACCCCAGTAGTGCTTTCCTAATGGCCAACGGCGAATGCCAACGTTTGGCGACGCAGTTCTTGGACAAGGCGGGCCGGAGATCTCCGAGCTGCG
>CAMXCT020006548.1:105000-127790 GCA_947184155.2 Cladocopium goreaui | reverse complement strand
AGTGTAATTTTGTGTCGTGGAGTGTAGTTGTAGGTGTAGTTGTAGTGTAGTTCAGTGTAGAGTAGTGTAATGTAGTGAAGTGTAGTGGAAGGTAGTTTAGTGTAGTGTAGTGGAAGGTAGTGTAGTGGAGTGTAGTGTAGTGTAATGTAGTGTAGTGTAGCGTAGTGTAATGTAGTGTAGTGTAGTGGAGTGTAGTGTAATGTAGTGTAGTTTAGTGTACTTGAGTGTAATTGAGTGCAGTGTAGTGTAGTGTAGTGGAGTGTAGTAGAATGTAGTGAAGGTGTAGTTGTAGTGTAGTGTAGTGTAGTGGTGGTTGTAGTTGAAAATGGTACAAAACCCACACGTTTTGGTCACTTTTGACAAGGTCCACAATCCCTTGCGCCTGCCACGCGAAACAACTTCTGAACCTCCAAAAATGGTCCGTACATGGTGTGCTTTGTACATTTTGACTTGGAAATGTGCTTCGCGCCACAACGGCGTGCACTTTTTCGACATCTCAACTTCCAAAAGTGCTCCGAGACCCAGGTGTTTTGCACATTTTGACTTGCAAATGAACGGCGTGCAATTTTTCATCTCTCATCTGGCCAGCTGGCTCCGCACCCGCCGCTTTAGCGAGCCTACTTTTCGACCCTCCGGAGCCCCAAATCATTGGAAAAACACAATGTTTCGCGACTTTCCTACCTTTTCACGCATCTGCATCTTCTTTCTTCTTACTCTTTCTCTTCTACTCTTCTTTCTTCTAATCTTTCTCTTCTCTCTGCCTCTTCCCTGCTCTGCTTTTCATCTGTCCATATTGTCGGAAGTTTGACTTCTAAACTTCCTTCGAATATGTCTTTTACCCATGATTTCAAGCCCCAAATCCCATCCTGGTCCCAGGACGACAGTGCGGACTGCGTGGCGGTCTATCGTGTGAAGAGCCCCAGGTGGGGTCTGGCGGCATTGGACCATTTCCACGGTGCCAATACCATCACCCACGCCGTGGTCGGGGGTCACGGCTCGGATTCCACCAAGGAGGATGGTGTGCTGGTCATGAGCAGGCCGGTGATCGGGATTTTGAAAGCGAACAACGGAACTGTCTCTGAGTTTAACGCGGGGATCTGTTCGAAAACACTGGATGAGGAACTCGGAATGTAGGCATCAATTTTGGGGAGATCTCATGGGATATATATGGATATATATCATTTAATCTATAGCAGCATTTAGATGTTGCCAGAGGTACCCCCTACCCCCTTTTTAGTGAATATAAGGGTCGGTGGTAGTTTGTCCTTGGCAAGGCCTTAAATAACTGATACTAATTACATACCAATTGTTTAGTGTATTTACTGTAGATGTTGCCAGAATTAGCGATTCGTGGTGATCGTAACTAAATTCTGATAATTCTGAAGGGTTGTGCATGTACCAAACACTTAAAGCTGTATCGTCTATATTGTATTATATTGTAATACCCATAGGATCCATGTATGCTATATATGGTAACATTTACCATCAATATACCCCCTTTATGTTAGCATATATACCAGCACCATGGATCCTATGGGATTTAGCTATGGTCATTTTTTAAGTACCAATATCTATACCATCTACATCTATATCCTCGGGTATCAATATCAGTGGTGGATGTTGTTGGGGTCACCGCGGTTACGGGGACGAAGCCCAGGAAAAACCATGGTGGGATCCACAGAAATCCTGATGTTCAAAGATGTTCGAAACCCTTGTAGTCCCACTAGTTCAATTACTATTGAAGTTCATCAATTTCTCAGATGCTGAAATTCACTTCCCATGTTTTTTGTTGGTTAAGGAATATCCTCATGCTTCGAATGGTTCCCCGGTTCCCCATTCTCGTCGTTCCTCAACGCCAGTTATCCGCAGGATGATTTACCTCAGCGGGGTGAAAAGTGTCGACTCTATGGCACTGGTAGATACTCTCCACATCAAGCTCACCATGCATGCGACCGTTTTCCTTGACTCATGCTACGCGGGAATCAATGGCATTGCAGCAGCCTGGTGACAGATCGACAGATCGATTTCATTGCATCCGTTATCATGTTGGGATTTAGCTAGATTCGGATTCTGGGGATGGATGACCAGGACCCATATACTATGTTCTGACCCTAGCACATATGCCTAAACGTCAATGTTGTACCGTTTACAGCATGTTTCGCTGAGATATCCTGAAACCTCAGCACTGGACATCAAAATCCACTGGCTTTCAAAGATGAGTTCCTGCATGAAAAAGGGCATAGTTTTGGGTGACATCTTAGATGGTGGATTCCTGAAGGCAGGTTATGGGGTCATATACCACTGTTACCCTGTGGTAAACTAACATAGCTATGGGAAATCACCATCTCTAAATCAACTATAAATGGACCATGTTCAATAGCAAATTGTAACAAATTACCAGAGGGTATTCAGGGGATCTCCTTTGGCCCGATCCAGCTCCGAGGAGATGTTCTCTAAAAAGATACCGGAGCACTGGATCATGGGTGGCACTGTGTCCTTGCAGTCATACATCAAGGCCGGGCGGTCTTCAATAAAAGGATTCCACGGTTGTTCCAAAAAAATGCAGCTGCTGCTGAAGAATTTTCCCACAGTTGAGATCCAATGTTTGGTGAAGTTTCATTCTTTTGCAACTTGTTTCTTTCATATTGCTTCAAGTCTTATTTTGAGTCTGAGTGGCCCGAAAAGAGCAGACCCAAGATAGATCCACCAAAGCTGCACACCTGGAAATTATTTGAACTTGTCAGAGACCATTGTTCTATCTAATGTTTGCAGAACAACCTGTCGCATGTTCCTTCCCAACCCTGGCTTTTCCATCAATGGCTCCTTGGTACAAGGTGTTGGCCCGGTGATGTTGGTTTATAATGCTGTATGATGAACCATAGTACTAACTGTATGATATATGTAACTGTGCTACCATGACCCCTAGGGACCCCTAGGGACACATTAGTTCACCCAGCTGGGTGCTCCAGCCAGGTGCACTCCACTCCCTTCGATGGCAGTGCGGAGAGTGGTCCCACCCAGGTGACTTCGGAGATTGCGGAGGACAGGGTCATCGACCCATCACTGAAGATCGCGTCCCGGCGGGTCAGTTCTGAACGTTTTTTTTTTCCAACTTCAGAACGCTTTCTGGTTGGTGGTTTCAAACATTTGGATTATGCTCCATAATATATTATATGGGATAATCCTTCCCATTGACTTTCATATTTTTCAAGATGGCTAAAACCACCAACCAGCTTTGAATAGAGATGGAAAAAACAAAACAACTTAACTTTTTTCCAACGGTATCTAAAAATGTGCCATACATAGGTGATGTTCATGATTTAATTTAAGTCTTATATTTCAGTAAGCAAAATCTAATTGGATGGTTTAGCCAAGAAAATTCAGGGATAAAATCAACACCTCGGGACTTGCCCAGTTTCAATTTTACTTTGGCCTCCAGTTAGTATAGAATCCAAAGGGCCAGCCAGTTGGAAGAGTTCGGTGTGAAGCAACTCTCTTTGATTTTCCGAGAGTTGAATGGGCGAAATGGCAGGAGCCCCCTGCCCTTGCTGTGGGAAATTCCTTCTTTGTTCCATTGGGAATTGATGGGGAAGATTCAGCCATGTTTGGGACCCCACAATTGAACTGAAGGCAAGTCTACAGGTTTCACCCCCCTGTTCGATCTTCAAAAACGATTGGGTTTCCTGCAAGCAGTTCCTTTGGCTAGAAGCAGGCATTTACATGTATATAGTTCCATCGTAATTCAATAATTCAACCATAGTTCAATCATCCTAAACTCCAAGTTTCCTGGGCTAGAATGGCATCTAATTCAGTAGGCCATGGAGAAATGGGTGATGTTCATGATATTTCATGATTGAATCCTATTCAATCCTTTTTTTTGTGGCTTAAATCCCCCATGTTTGTGGGTTAATCCCATTTTTTGGTGGCTAAAGATCCTTCTTTTTTGGGTGGTTTTATTCTGGTCGCTCATTTTAGTCACCTCTGCCGAGGCTATGGGCAGAGGCAATACTCAGGCAAACTACGTCCAGGGCATGATCCTTCAACCCGAAGACGGCAAGATGGTGCAGAGCAAGAGTTGCTGGTTGGTGCATATGTAAGCATTATATTTTTTGATAGCGGTATATTGCGGTATATATAGGATCACACATGTATGTATATATATATATATGGTGTTGATTATATATAGTAGCTTGTATTTGTTGTGATGCTATTTGAAATTGTTTATTGTATATAGATATGTGCATAAACGCTCCTACATACATACATACATACATACATACATACATACATACATACGTACATAATTACATACATAATTACATACATAATCACATACATACATACATACATACATACATACATACATACATACATACATACATACATACATACATACATACATGTAAATGTGTGCGCGTGTGTGTTCGAAATTGTGTTTGTTTCAAGCAGATACCGGAAAGAACCATGTGCACATGTATATATATATATATGTATAATATACTGTATATATATATATACCTCTCTCTCTCTCTCAGATATAAGATGATCCCAGTTGTGCTAAGTGCTGTTGGGAAAAAGTTGGGCAAATCAGGTTACTACAAGACGGGCGAGCGAATGGTCGCATGGCTCGGTGGAAAGAATATGGGCGCTGTGACGCAATGGCTGTATCCCTCAGGCAACCCGGATTGAGTCACTGATTTCTTTGTTTTTTCCGATTAATCCACCAGAAATGGAGAATCTACAATGCTGGGTATGAAAACTACCGTTTGGGTGGTTAAATCATGTTAAATCACCAATTTTCAGACAGATGTGTTGTGGATTTTGACCCGAGCTGCCAAGGCAATGGCAAGGTGTTGAAGATCGGCTCCAAGGTGAAGGTGCTGAAATCCTTCGAAGCCTTCCGAATGGAAACCTCCAGGACTAAGGCCTTGGCTGTCTTCCCTCAGAGCCTGCCGGAGGGCTTGAGTGGGACCTGCGTCTTCCTGCATAGCATTGGAAATGCGCCAACTTCAGGACCTGGATCACATTGGATCACCTGGCAGCCACAGATCATATAATATAAACATGAGAAATAGATAGAAATATATAGATAGAAATAAGGGATGGTAAAAAGGTAAAGGTAAATGTGGCTGTTTGTTCACCAACTGTGGGGGATGTTGGGAGAAACCCTGTCAGGAAATGCTCTGATTACTTTTGATCTGCCCAAAGAATATCAGGATGCAGACAAAACTGGTGGTGCTGGACAGACACTCGGTGCCTTGCTGGTCCTCACCACGGATTTTCAGCATTTGGAGATTGAGGTGTGAAAGTCCAGATGATGACTTTCTATCATCACTGTGTGTGTGTGTTTGCCACCCCTGTGCCAACCGTGTGCATGGGTGGCACGGTGCAAGTAGCTAGCTGCATAGACAATATTTGGAGGTTCACTGAATTTCGTTTTGGGATCCCTCAAAAAGTATCCTCTGGTAAACAAACATAGCTGTTGAAACTGGCCATTTACAGTTGATTCACCCATTAAAAACGGTGATTTTCCATTGTTATCTTAGTTCACCCAATGGTATCCAAGAATTCTGGAATCAACATCCCCAGATGAGCCCCAGAATGAATAGATCCAAAAGCCAGGGTTTCTACGAGACCACCGCTCTGATTCACGATCCCTTGGGGCAGTGGGCCATCCAGATGCAAAGCTCATACTGTTTAAAACCTGCGCTCTGGCAAAGATCTTGGAGAAAGGGACAGAAAGTGTCAAGGCATGGGGGGAATCTCTAGACTTTTTGTCATGGTATGGCAAGGTGCATCTTCCAGATGCAGATTCAGATGGCTGGTGGTCTCAAGTCTTTCTTGGTTTGACATCAGGTTTTCTAAAAATCGGAGTATCCCCAAATCATCCAAGTCATTATAGACCATTTTAGTATTGAAACTCGTGGTGACTTGGGGATACCCTTCACTCGGATGGTCAAAGCCTGTCGCTGGCGTTTGTTTTATCGTATCTCATGAAATGTGGCAAACCCAATGCCATAAACCTCCCATGTGTTTTTTCAATACCAAGCATTGAATGTAGTGAACTGTAGTGCTGCGGATGGTTTATAAAGGTTTGAGTTTGGGCTATTCCAACCAATGTTCCGTCCTGAATCCCTCAAACGACTGCTATACCCTCTTTAAAGTTTTTTTCATTGTTCCCCAGGCCCCAGAAAAAACCGATCCTACATTGAAGTAAGGATTTTAATTGACGACAATTGAAATCTAATTATTTGTGTTTGCCGAAAAACTTGTTATATTTGTAGTACTTGTAGTACTGGTAGTACTTGTTGTGAGTGGGGTTCAGCATGTTGGTTGCGTTACCTTTTGCACCTCAAGTTGTTTAGTAAAGGTGTAATAAGAGAAAGAGGAAGAGAAAGAGAGAAAGAGAAAAAAGAGAGAGAGAGAGAGAGAAAGAGGAAGAGGAAAAGGAAGAGAAAGAGGAAGGAGGAAGAGAAGGTTGCTTTTGTAAAATATAACGGGCTTTTCTGTCTTCTCTTGGCTCCAGGATCACCTCCGGAAAGTTTGCTGTATATAATTCCGAACCTAGGCAACAAACCTAATAAAGTGAATTGGGCCCTCTCATGGTCAGTGCCTTGGACATTCGTGGAAAAGCTGTTCTTTAAAGCGGGTTTAATAAGCTATCTGATTCTTTTGGGAAAGGCTTGGACTTTGAACTTGGTAATTGCTTTTGGAAAAGGCCTTCCTTTCTTCTCTTGGCTCCAGGATCAGCTCTGGAAAAGTTTGCTGCAATTGCGAACCCTGGGAACAAACCTACCAAATTGCCCTCTCATAGTCCAGTGCCTTGGAAATTTGTGGAAAAGCTATTCTTTAACAAGGGTTTATATAATAAGCGATCTGATTCTTTTGCGAAAGGCAGACAAACATTGGGAATAATAATCCCAACTGACTTTCATATTTTTCAGAGGGGTTGAAACCGCCAACCAGTATATATATATATATATATGTGTGTGTGTTATATGTGATTTCCTCACCAGACGCAGCGATTGTCCGGACTGCCATTAATGCGTAAAAACCCGAGAGAGGTCCTCACCATTTTGGTTGGTTGCATCCACATGACTAAGGCCCTGTGGGTGATTTTCAACAATCCAACGAACGTGGCACAGCTGTCTTACATCATTATGTATTAACCATTAGTAACCATTAGTAATCACTATTAGCTGCTATTAACCACTATTAACCACTATCATGTTTTTTTGGTTTAAATGCTCAATGTACAGGAAAGTTTCCATCCAAGGCCTGACGAGACCATTGTCCCTGCTGATGATAGTGAGGCGTGGGATAAAATCGATGTGGTTGATAACCACTTGCTGATGGTTATCAACCAGAAAAGGATAGAAAAGGTGAGGAAAGACTTGTTTAAAACCTGCATTCGGCCAAGAATCATCTAGATGTCAGGGTCCAAACTCTGCATTTACCTCTGAAAAAGATGGATTTGACCCACACATACACCTCCGCAAATTAAAAATCTACAAGCAGATGATAAATATAAACAGGAACCGACGGCTCAAACTGCATTTCTTCCCTCAAAATTCCCAGCCATACCTTGGGATGGTAGGATTCCCAAGCCAGGTAGAAGAAGATGAGGCAATGGACGAATTTGAGCCACTCAGCACCGATTGCGGGGCCCCAAAACCATAGAGGTAAGTTACTAGGATAATGGATGGATCATGGCGTATATACCTGCAGTAGGATGGGTAGAAGAGCGTTCAAAAGTTGGGGTCCACACTTTGTAGGTCATTATTCGGAGGGTTGCTTGAAATAAGCATTTTCTGACTCCAGCTGTCAAGACGTGGCTGCGGCCTTTAGGCAGCCTGCGCATGTCCCCTCGACCGAGGAAGTATTTCCAGGGAGGCAAGAAACCGCGCTGCACTCAGATCGCGTCAACCCTTCAGATCCTCGAGGCCTTGAGGTTGGCAACAAAGGTGCCCTGCTATTTATGCTCTCATTATTTCATAATAATCATGATATTTATTACGTGTAGTTCAACGAATTATATGAGAAGTATATATATATATACAGAGAACTGATTGGGGTGGAAGATATAATTTCTGAGCTTCACTCTTCTAAATGAACCATATCTAGTTGATTTTAATCTGTTTGGCGGATCTGGGCCTTGAACTTCTTGGCGGTTCTTGGAGATTTCATCATGTCACTGCATAACTTCTGTCCATGTGCAAAATTGTATGTGATTGTCTCCCCTGTGAGAGTTGTATCTCACATCCTTCCGTACTTATTCAAGTACGGTGACAGTATGTGTGTATATATATATAGAAATATATATGTATATATGTATATGTATGTTTACTTACACGGTTCTGGAGAAAACATTTCTCAAATTGCTGAGTTTTATTTAATTTGACATGAAGGCTTTCAAACATTCGTCTCATGTATTTTCCTTTTGCGCATTGGCATTTGACTTTTTGGGATCCCAAGATTTACAAAAATTTTCAAATCTAAGTCTAGTTCAGAAGGGAAGATATGACCTATAGCCTTTTTTAAGACCCAAAAGAAATGTCCTGCTGTGATACTCTTAATGCTCTGGGCGTAGGACTTTCAACAGCGGTTTTCTGTTCAAGACCTATTGCGGTAGCGTAGTCTCTAATGTCAACCCCGGATGAATACACCCACTTTGCTAATCAGTGGCTTCCCAAAATTCTGAAGAAGTGCTATGAAAATTAGGCACCCTCATGAAAATAAGGCACCTTCATGAATAAATCAGGGCATTATTCCTGGGTTAACATGATCAATTCTCAATATTCGCCAACTGGTCCTTAAAGATACCACAGCCCATAGTCCCTGCTTTGAAGGTAAAACCGAGCGGAAGTTATTGATCTTTATTACTCCAAGAATCAGGGTCTCCTGTAGATGTTCCCTTGAATCAAGTCTAGGACATGAGTTTGTCTGAAAATAGTGTACCCAATCCCATATCCCATGGTCTATCATGATTTCCTATTTCTGCCCTTTTAAAAGACATGTTGGATTGCATACTTGGACATCCAAAGGATGATATAGTAACCCCATTATCATCATTACACTCATGTTGGAATCACTTTGGTATGCCCCCCCCTGTTAAAGGGTAGTGATGTGTATAAGACCTTACCATCACCAGGGTCACCAGCTGTCGGATCCATGAGGAAGATCTTGGTGACCACCCAGAAGAAACCCAGTCGAAAGATGTACGCGTTCCTGAAGGAAACCGGAAGATGAGGCTGTTACTGTCCGGTAAACTCACTATTATAGCTAATGTCAAGTTAGGATTAATAATCCCAGCGGTATTAATCAACCCCCTCTGCCCCCCAAAAAAAATGTAATTTAAAAGGTGGTCCCCCAGGATTAATAAACCATTTGGCTGGGACATGATTAATCAACACCCTGTGCTGAAATCATTTTTTTATCCAACAATTTCTATTTCCAATTCTATTTATTTCCAATTGTTTGTTTTTTTTTACATTTTTTGTTTTATCATCATTGTTATACTTAAGGTTTAAGTTGATCATTGAAAATTTCAAAAAACAACTATTCCCCAAATGATCGATTTCTAATTAAAATCTTTATAAAAATCATCAGTTTGGATAGCTCCCAAAGGGTACCCCCCATGAGCCCATGTCCCCCATTAATAATAACCACGGTTTGCCCCTGATTAATCAACCACCTTTCTGATCCATGAGATTTTAACAAATCCAATGGAATTCTATTAAGATCTAATTGACGTAAGCCATATCCAAAGTTTTATGGTTCAGAGTTGCTTATTATTAAGGGGGGTTTAAGGGGGGGACCTATAAGGTAGATTTCTGACCTTCTGGGGGGGGGTGGGGGGGGGTTGATTAATCCGATGTTGGCATTATTGATAACTATTGAAACGATTGAACATGGCCATTTAGTTTGTTGATTTACCTTTTTCTAACATGGTGATGTTCCAGAACTAAGTATGTTAATCTACCAACAGGTAAGCAAAACAACGAAAACTGGTGAATAGTTTCCAGGAAGCCGGTAAGCCCAGCAGTTTGCGAAGCCACGTCATTGAGTTCGATGATTTGGCATGATTTACAGTACCTAACCGAAGGGTATTTTGGGATGACGACACTTTGCTTTAGATGTTAGATTAGTAAGTAGTTAAGCATGTATATACGTATAGTATTTCATATATACATGTGTATCACACATGCATAGTGATATATATTGTAGATCTACATTGTTTGTTCATAGAACCTCTTTGTATGGGTATGTTTGTTGCTTGGGGGTCCTTGCTAGCGCATGGACTCCACTCACCCAGGTGTTCGTACGCCAAGGCCTGATCTATGAACATCCATAGTCTCCTGTTTGGAGCATGATCTACATTCATGGTAATTATTCATGGCGGTTGCCCATATGTTAGATTACGGGAGCGCATTATTTTCATGGATGTTTTTGTCCCAATTCAAACATGGCCCTTCTAAGTTCTAAGTGTTTGCTGTCATGGTCTGATTGCCGGTGGAAGTTGCAGTTCGAATACAAAGCCTACCGCGTTATTTTAGCAGCAATTTGAAGTGCAAGGCTCTCACACCGACATTGGGCAGTCAATTATCGCCTTGTGAAGGTGCCCCACTCTTGTCCAAAGGCCTTTGGGTCCGAGTGTTCAGGAGCTGGTTTGCGTCATCCCCAACTGTTTCTACTACCCACGCATCTTGGCCGAGAGTTTTCAACGGGATCACCATATCTTTCGATGACTTTGACTCACAGTTATTCGCGCATCATTGGTTTAGTAGATCCTCCATGGTTTTTGTTGGTTTCGTACACCTGTGTTTGCCAAAGGCTAGTGTTTTTTTTCAACAGTTCCAATCAGATCAGCCATGCATGATCCACCAAGTAGTGAGGTAAGCAGCATAGGTGGTGGCCGAGGTAGCCCGCGTCTCCCATTGGTTGAAAGGGAAATGTTGCAGCACTCCTCCGCAAATAATGGTGAACAGGAAAACACGTAGTTGTTGTTGTGGTAAACCCAATGCTAAAACCCTACCTTTTGGGGAGTGTTGGAATCCCACCCATACAAACGATGATAACTTGGGGATATATATATATATATATGGATATGTGACATTAGTTTTAGCATCAAAAGAACAAGAAACATTAACAGAACCATTGAAAGATGCTGCTTTCCGATGTTCCTTCAAACATTCCTTCAGGAGGTCACCAGTCCATTGTTTCCGTCAGGCAAAGAGTTTCCTTTCAAGAAGATTTGCGAGTACGCCAGCAATAGGGACCGCCCAGCCTGGCCTTGCCTGGCTGACCGTGCAGGGGTGATCCATGGCTCGTCACTTTGTTCGTCATCTAATTCAAGTAACAAATTTGGATTTCAGCGCGGATATATATATATTATATATATATAGTTATAATGTGTGTGTGTGTTTTATTTATTTATTCATTTATTTGTTTAGTTATTGTTCTCCATTTATTTAGTTAGATATACATATATGCACGCATTTGCATGCATATGCATATTAACATATATATATATATATACATGTATGTTTGAAGTAAAAAGCACTGATTTCATCAGCTGCAGAAATCCAACACTTTGACCTCAGTCCCATAGTGACGTGACTGATTTCGTAAAAGAAAAGGGTGGGGCGAAAGGCGGTGGGGTTAGCTAGATCCACCAACCAAGTAGCTGCTAAGTTGCTATAATTAAATGTTGTTTTGCCATGGTTTATCCTATTTTGTTTTGGGGTACTTGGAGGGTCTAATTAGGTATGAATAACTAAATTATTCAACCAACTAAAAAATACTAAAATCCATCAGTGTTCTGCTTAAGACGGCAATGTTTTCCTGCAGGACTTCACAGATGTGATGCTCTTCCATGAGAAAGCCCAAGTGTTGTTGGGGACTTGGCAGTTGACACGGCGCTTTGAGAGATGTTGTTTTGTTGGTTGTGGAAGTTATAGAAGCCGGTTTCTTTAAATGATCCCCAAGTAAAAATGGATAAAATGGATCTCAAGACTCAATGGGTCTAAATGACTTGGATGATTTGGGGTAATTTGGGTTATATAATGTTATAATATATATATATATATATGGATATGTACATAATTTATATATCTATATATATATGTTTATATCTATCTATCTATCTATCTATCTATCGATCGATCGATCTATCTATCTATCTATCTATCTATCTATCTAGTGTGTATCTATACATACATATGTATATATATATGCACATATATTTGTAATCCTAGTTTTGGAAATATGTTTTTTCTATTGGGACAATTGGGACTGATGTTTAAAATCCAGCCTTTGATGTTTTTTTTTTGAATGGTGGATGATTTCAATCCAACAAAAATATTTCTGGGTGTGTTTTAGCTCAGAAAACCGATGGAAATTGGGATTTGGTACCAAGGAAAGTGGTCATGTAAGCAATGTTTCAGGTTTGTACTTTCAGGTTTTTTGGCATTCCTTTTGAGTGTCATTCCCACTGGGATGGGAAATGATACAACGGAGAACTTCCTGGGATGGCAGTGGCGTCACGGCGTGACCCATGGGCACCAGCGGTCAATCGCCCGGGTATACCCTTGCTACAAACTTTAAGTTTTAATATTCATAAGTATTCTAAAAGGGTGAACTAAGATGGTGATTACCTTCCCGTAATCTTCTAATGATAGTTATGGAAAATGGCACGTTTGTAAGTGATCTACCTATTGGCAAAATGGTGGTTTTCCATAGCTATCTTGGATTGCCAGGGGGTACGCATTTACAAGTAAAACAACAAATTGTATCAGCCCATGGGCGCCCCATCTTCACCATGTCGATTTTGTAGTGCATAGAATTTGGTGATGTAGGACCTGAAGAATTCTGACATCCAAAAAGCCCCCCCCACCTGTTGGGAAACGATAAAAACATTGTCTTCCACGGGGATTTGTTGGGATACTGAAAGTTAACATCTGAAAGTTCACACGCCCTTAGGGTCCAAATATCTGTAAATCCCTTAGAAAAAAACCATTGTTTCTCGGGGATTTAATATTAAGGGGAAGGGGCTATAGCTGAGATTTCTCGAGGCAAGGTGTCTACATCTCGCACTTGCCCAAAGGCGCGGTAAACTCCGCCGAGAGGTGTCCAAAACCCTGTTGAAAGTCTTTGTTGGTTGATCGTAGGAGGTTTTACTACACCCCATGTGTATATGTATATATATATATATACATATTTCTATACATATATATATATAGTTATTTACATTTTTTTTATATAGATATAAGTGTTTGACTACACCCTGTTCCTCTGTAATATTTTCGTGCGTGTTTGGGATTGAATTGTGAAGCTCTATTAATCAAACCAGTAAAAAGGATGACACTTGGTTATAGCAACCGGGCAACCACCGGGTGGTGGCGACTCTTTGCGAAGGGAGAAGCCTCGTGACAAAAATGAGGCGGCACATTGTATCAGAAACTGGATAGCAACTAAAGTACAAAGGTATGACCCATTTATTGTTTGGATACTCTCCGGTATGCCGGGTGCACACTGCAATCTATGTGAATCTGTGTGCACATTTTGGGCAACCAATTCAAAAAGACAACTGAAAAACATAGTTGGATTATATGCTGCATTCAACACATTTTCCCGCTAATAAAAACCACAAAGAACCGCAACTGATGGGTTGGCACGAATGGCGATTGGCGATTGCTACTGTGTTCCTTTGACAGCGCAGGGCCCACCTCTTACTGGCGTCCACTCCTCAGGGGCTCAGCTTTCGGCATATGTTTTTTTTAATGTTGAATGGAGGAGAGTGGAATATATAACCCCACCCCCCTAATAAAATACCACCCCAGAGAGCATGGTTTATTATTGGAATTCCACATAATTTACACCACTTAGGAGTGTATAATATTAGGGGGAAGGGATTATTGACGTTTCAACATATTGGAATAAAATTGGCAAAACTTTTGGGACATAATGGAATTATAGGAATATCATGGGATATACCCTCTATAGTTGAGGACAACTACTTAGAACATCATTATTTTCCAAAATATCTGAACCTTCTCTTAGAACATTAAAATACCATGGGTCAATCATCGATCTAAAAAGGCCATGAGCGTTCTTCCCAACATGGAATTCCAACAGCCCCTATTTGGCAAATCAAAGGGAGCGCAGATTCCATTCCGCCACAAAATCAAGCATTGAACCAAGCAGCCGGGAACACTAACATCTTGTGCAGCACAGTCTTAGGCCACGAATGATCAAGAACGGGATGTGATATGGGCAGTGTGTGATTATGTGGTATGTTCAAATTGTTGTTTCATCATGTTTCATCCCTGGATAGTCCAGCTGGAACTTACCATTCGACTGTACAATCTTGGCCTGGTGCCGAGGTATCACTCGACTGAAGCTGGGTCAAGAGATGAAGGGCGGGGCCAGCTGCAACGCCAGCCTGGGGCACACAGGATCAAACATGGCTTTAAAATCATTGAACTAAATGGAGGTTTTGTTGGCTGGGAACGTCAACTATAAATGGGAGAGATTTTCCAGCACGTTTCCCGGAAGGTATATATATATATATTAAATATCTATATATATATATATTAAAGGTACACATACACACACACATATATATATATATATATTAAAGCTATATATATATATGTATAGGCATTCATTCGGGAAGGTATAACTAAGCAACAATAGTGAGATGGGTTTATCCAAACATGGTGGAATTAGCCCCAAGCTATGAGATGGGCAAAACAAGGTTGGACCGTCCAACTCAGACGCCTTTCTGTGTTTGTTTTTGTAACTGGCCGGACCCAAGAAAAGAAGGCTTTCAAATGGAAACGTTGGGTTCGGACCGCCAAAGTCACGAAAGTGGGCAAACTCAAGGTTTACAGGCATTACAGGCGCACCAAGAAGAAACAATGGTCTTGAGAGAGAGGATCTATTCGTAATTTTGTAATACTTTATTCCTGTAGATAGATAGACACACACAGATATATACATATATATATATATATATGTAGTTTTGCATTTATGAATTTATTTATTTTCCTTTATTCATGTGCATAAATCGCCAATGGTGGATTGTTGGCATACTTTTTGCAGCTGGTTGGTGCATATCCCCAGCAAAACAGGAAAAACAACTTCAATATACCCTGTGGTAAACTAACATAGTAACATAGCTATGGAAAATCACAATTTCAATAGGTAAATGATTGTTAACAACTATGAATGAGCCATTTCCCACAGCAAACTGCTAGTTTACTAGAGGGTTGTTATTTAAAAGATACTAAACTACCCTTCACCAAGGTTGCCCCAGATTCAGATCTGTGGGTGTTGTTATCCAATCTCCCCACAATATACCCATAATATCCCCGCAACATGTTTTTAGATCCTCCATGCTTCATAGTCAAAATCTATATTTGTTGATAAGTGGTGAGTGAAAAAAAATCCCCTTACATCTAAAAACAATACACATATCCAGATCTGTTTGTAAATGGTTCTTTTTGGAAACTGCGAGTTTCAAGTTGACCCTCCATTTTCTTTGGGTTCTTTTGGTTCATATTGAAAGGCATATGTGCGTATTTGAACTTTTCTGTAGCTACACAATGTGTGTGATTGACATCTAATCTAAGAGGTGGCTTGTGGATATGATGGGCCTCTCTCTCTCTCTCTCTCTCTTCATTTGTGTGTTTTCCTTTTCCCCTGTGATGTTCAACAAAATGTAGCAACCCCCGAAAAGATCAGGCACTGTAATCATTTGTGTAAGTTTTTTCCCTCTTGTCAATGTTCAACAAAATGTAGCAACCCCCGAAAAGATAGAACAGGCATTGTAATGCACTGTAAGTTTAGCACTCTTTCAATAGCATGTACCAACGTTTCCTCTTTTTTTGGGAGGCTGTTCTTTGAGTTTCATCAAAGTATGCATCAAAAATTGCTGGCCGCCGCCATATCGTTCCCAGGTCACAACCCTGAGTTGATCCTGAATCAGTTTGTTACTCGCTTGGGCCCGGAGGCTCAAAGGTAAAGCCAAAACCCGCAACGTGCTTCCAGAGCTGTGGATCAATCCGTCTAGGATAAACTATAGTTATAAGTGCCATAAACCATCATAAACCATAGTTATCAATCCATCTATATATAGTTATAAGTACCATAAACCATAGTTATCAATCCATATATATATATAGTTTTTTGCGTACCATAAACCATAGTTATTGGAGTTAACGAACTGAACGCTATCGTGGGGGCCTCACATTGTAGGTATCTACGTGCATCATGAGCCTGATCATGAGCCACTGATGATTTGGGATCATTTTTACCTTGGATCAGGAGCCTGATGTTTGCCCATCCCCGAGTTCACTGGTTGGGGGGTGTTCATGTTTTTTTCGCCATACAAAAAAATACATCACCATCTTCATGATAGAACCAGCGTCACTGGTTTCTGGTAATCAGACTTGGCTTGGACATCACCCGTTTTATGGATGATTTGTCTATCAAGGTTTTAAAACATTTTTTTGGATGATTTTCCAGCCAGCCATGTTCGACTATGAGATGGTTAGTTTTATATTACATTTTGTTTCGACACACACACACATAATATATATATATATAATATAATATAATATATATATATATATATATCGGGAGAACGTGTTTGGTCGCCCCAAAGCTTTTGCTGATTAGAATGCGCTCAGTGTGTATACAGTTGAACACGAACGTTATTAGGGGGCTCGTGAAACGTGCACAACTTCTGTGACATGTGCACAGCTTCTGTGAAACGTGCACAGCTGCTGGGAAATGTGCGCATATAGAATACTTGAAAACAGTGGGTGGGGCGGTGAAACACGTTATACCCATATATATATATATACACATATTATTTATAATTATTTATAGTTATGTTTATATTTACATTTATACATGCACAGTATACATTATATAAACATATCTATATATATATATACATACATTAAACCACCAGTAAACCCCAACTTACCAATGGTTACCCTCTAGTAAACTAAACAGTTCGCTATGGAAAATCACCATTTGAACAGGGAAATCTCTGCGAAATCAACGAACTCAATGGGCCATGTTTTCCATAGAAACTGCTAGTTGACCAATGGTTATCTCTATATGCAGGTTTCCTAAGTCATACGGCTTCAGTTATCATCTATATTGTTGTTTGATTTTCCATTAAATAAACCTGCTATTGGGCTATTGGGGGTAGCTCCATGACATTCCAAGGAAAAACCTGACAACCCGGCCCTAGGTCGACGACTGGCGCGGCAGTTGGCCGCCTTGTTCCCGCAGAGGCGATACGAAAATGGCTGGCCGATCGATGATTAATATACATTAATAACTATTTGATATTTTAGTTGATTGATAAATAACCATATGATGGTATATTAATAACCCAATAGTAACAATATAACCCAATATATACCATATATATTAATAACCCAATAGTAACAATGTATGGTATATATGGTATATATGTTATATATATGGTGTGCCATGGATCCCATCAACAAAAACCCCTTATGGCTGTTAGCATTAATATACCAGCACCAGCCGGATCCGTCATGGGATTTTAAATTACAGATTAATTCATCATCTATTTTTATTAGATCTACTACATCATATTAGATCCAACGTTTCGTAAATGGGCCAAAACCCCGGTTAGATTATATAATGGAATATCCTTACTGGAATATATGGGATGAAATATGGGCTACGCATGGGATTATAAACCACGGATCGTAAGTGGGATGCATCGAAGTAGCAATACATGACCAACTTACCCTCTGGTAAATTAACATAGCCCCTGAAAATCACCAATTTTTAGTGAACTCCTATTGGGCAGGGTCGAATTGTTAATTTTCTGGAGGGTAAAGTTGGGATGCACCCAACTTCAGGATAGTTCACACATGGCTGGCAGTTTTTGAGTGACGAAGTTGTAACATGTTGTAACAAAAACTTCGTGATGTGGGACAGCTATCCTCAACCCAGGAATCCTTCGGACCGGTTTTACTCTGTGAGGGGAACATATTACCCTTCCGATGGGTTGAACAGACAGAACGTGTAGGAGAAGTAGACATATGTTGCATGTTTTGACCCATGTTTACATACATGTGTTTGTTCTTGAATACCTATCAATCCTAATATGAAACCAGAATCTGCCACATCAGGATGGCAAACGTTGTATCATGTGTTTGTGGTTAACCAAAAAGTACAGCTGCCTACTCGGGTTTCGACCGGCAGAGCCCGGCCAGGCCTGACTTTGAGGGCAGAAGGACTGTATTTCCTCCGTGTTGGTTGGTCCAAAAAGTTGGAAATGCCCCATGACATGCCATGGGGAACATGACTTTCGGAATGGGGCAGGTTTCCTTTTGTTGATCTTTGGGACTTTTTGATTGGTGAATTGCCACTTGCATGCACGTAACTAAGACTAGATGAGATGATCCTTGGAAATTTTGCAAGAAAAACTGCAATTTGGGCTCTTGGGATGTGTTGGTATGTTTGGTGCGATCGAGGACAATCACCTTCCACAATCAGCGCGACTTTGTTTTCTTCAGACATTACAGGCAGCTCCGGCAACGGCTGGGGTCAACTCCAAGATTTTGAGTATCTCCAGCCAGGCAATGACTGAACAACTGAACAACTCCAAAGCTGAGAGCTAGAACAACATAGAACAACTGTTCCATGTGATGTAGATGATTTTGACATATGTTCACCTCATGTCACAATGTTTTCCAGGTTTCCAATTCTTGCCCAGAAGCGATGGTCAAGTTGCGAAGTTTAAGTGGCTTTGTGGTAGGTAACGGCCGGTATTTGTGCATTCAGTCAGATATTGAAAATTGATTAATACATAATATATAGATCAACTGAATCAGCTTACCCTCCAGTAGACTAGCAAAGTCCTCCATGATTGTATGGATCATTCCCGCTGTTTTGTATATTTACTGGAGGGATACTGGAGGGTATAACTGGGGTGGACCGCCTTTCCTTTGGGTGTACAGTAGCGCAGGTACGCCTTCAAGGACAAGGGCGAAAAGTGCAAATTGCAGGAGATTGGGCCTCGCTTCACCATGAAATGCCGGTGAGCTCCCGGCTCCGTGTCGAAAAACATTGTCTTAACCTTGGTGTCAGGGTGGGATAATTCGGGATTACCCTCTGGTAATTTAAGGGTTTTAAAGTATATATGTAACTATAAAATACTATAAACATTGCCCATTTATAGACCTTTGGTGAAAAAATGTGATTTCCATAGGTATGTTAAATAATCAGAGTTGTAGTATAGATTATTTGTTTGGCAATCACTGGGGGGATATTTTAGGAAGCTACATCATCCTATGTCTAGAAACTATTGGACGTGTTATACAGCCAGAGCAATGGAAACTATATACACACTCCTTTTCCGTTGTGTTCAGCGATTCTTTGCCTAGATGTTGCCAGAATTAGCGAAGTGGTTAGGAAGGCTGTTATTTCCCCTTTTGAACTAGAGTGCGTTGGGAAAAAATATCTCAGTCATCCGATCACAACGAATCAGACAGCATCAAAAAAAAGTCTATTTTATTTTGCTTTGTTTTGCGTATCCAATGGCATGTTTCCCACTATATCCCTATTAAATCACCATTAAATTTCTTTATTGTTGATTTTATACAACTAGTCATAGGAAAAATAGGCCCATTCTTTACGCAAAAACTATCCTAGTCGTATCATGTGGTATCACTTGTCTCGACCCCCGGCACCGCATCCTGGCAGGTACTTGCAGCACGGCACCTTTGATGCCAAGAGCGGGGAGTACGAGTACATTTGGCGGCCCGACTCGCAGGCGCCAATGGCGGCTGGAAAATGGCGGCTTGTTTTTCTTACTGGTGCGTTTTACGTAGGGAATGGATGGGTTGCTTGGGGTTGCTGGGATGATGACATTACTAGTGATGACTGGGATCCTTCCCGAAAATTCCCCGCGTTTAGCACCAGTAAGTTTTTTGGGGGATTGTCCCTCTATAGAATCTCCATCAAGGAATTTTCCAAACATTTAAGACCTCCGTTGTTTCTTCGGGATTTTCCCGGCGGTTTGATACCGCTACTCCTGTGATCCCCAGCTGCGACTCGAAGTAGTAACGCCCAGAACTGGGTTACATGGGTATTCCAGTTACTCCACGGCCCACCTGGGAACCTTCAACATACCAAATCCATAAATGGGTGATTGGTTTCCCTACCAGCTTTCTTGGCTGCCCTATCCATTTGAATACGTATGCCATACGTACATAAATAGTATATAATGTATGTATTATAGATTATATTTTTTTAAAAAACATATGTGAACTTGACTTGAGGATTTGTGTGCCGATGTTCCCTTGAGGATTTGGCGTCCTCCATCCCAAGGAATCCAGATGTATTTTTTTAATGTAAGGAGAACAATAGGATAAGCATTGTCCAATATATATATATATACATATACACACACACACACATATATATATATATATAATATATATATATATATACATATTATCCATATATTTGTAATGGTATGTCATCCAACATGTTATTCAAAGAAATGCTAGCCATTAATATTACATAAGCATTGTCCTTATTCTTATGATCGTTATCAAAATAATCAGACACCCAGGCTGGTAGAGGTCCGAAGATTTGCCGGCTGATCATCCATGATATGTTCCAGTCTGTTTGTTGACTATGGCCGTTTATGTTGATGAGTTGTGAGATGTTGTGAGTATGGGTCACAAAAAATCAGAGCAGGGACCACAAATGTTGATCATTTTTCTAGGATCATTTTTCTAGTATCAGCATCAACTGTATCAACCCATGCTCCATTGTTCAGCACTGTACGTATTTGTTTAGTGATTCTGATCTTATTCTGATATACTATGTTTGCTTTTGCTTATATGGATGTTTGTGGGTAGGTATCATTATGATCCCTGGATTCAAACGCTACCCATCAGCGCTGGCAGGTCAGCAGAAAGGCTTTCTTTGTCACGACCCCAGTACAAAAGCGGTCAGAAGAACTTCGGGTCATTTCAGGTGGTCGACTAGGCGTAATTATCTGGGTAAATTATAACGACCTCACTGCGACCTCACTGGAAATCATAGTTAGTAAGGGGAATCATCCCCAAATGGCCTTAATTCAGGTTAGTGAATTATTATAACTTGCCCAGAATTATGGTACTTTTTGGCAAACTGTTTTTTTTTTCTGGCAAGTCTATTTCAACGAAAACACCGGCAACGAGATGCAATGAGGTATTTGTTGTTTGGCAATGGGTTTATCATGTTCTTTGTGGAAGGTGATCCTGGTTAACTCACCGGGGATAAGTTGATGGCCCGCTGACAGGGTCCAATATCTTGGATGGCCGGCTGATCAACAGTATTACGTATTTTTAACTGTCCACAGTTAGGAGGGGACAATCCAAGACGTAGCCTTGGAATGGACCACTGTTTTTGAAAACTAGTTTGACTGAACATTGCACTGGAACACTGGAACACTGATGTTTCTTCCCATTAAAATGATAAAATGATAAAATGATTTGACTGAAGGCTTTGTGCAACGATTACAGGAATTCGAAACTGATGACTTTGGAAGTGCCCGTTGAAATTGGTTGAGCTAAGCCAGAGCGACTCAGCTTGGCTGAGGTGTGAGCCTCTCCAGGTGCCACTGCCCGATGGTGCAGATGCCTGGGGAAACTGGATTTTTTTTAAGCGTTAGATCTCGGTGGAGTTAGATAGATTTAGTAGGTATAGCCGGTATCGCCTGTAAATAGCTGACAGTGACATAACACCATATATATAATTATTTATTTATTTTTTTTGAAAATTATTTATTTCCGCTTGCGCCATATTTTAGGGTTGGTAAATGTTCATATACAATCTATTCAGCTTGAAATGCTTGGTGTAACTCGGTGTATATATAAATATATCGTAGAACTTCAAACATATGCAGTTGGAAGGTCCTTCGACTGCGATTGCATTCAAAAAAGACGACAGGGCAGACACGACAGAGCCTACGCATAGAGAGACAACACATTGGGGGCTTGAAATGGAGGACCCCCAAGGGGAATCCCCAAGACTTTAAATATACGAAAACTGAATAATTTGGGAGGATGTACCATCTGGTTATTTCACATAGCCATGGAAAATCACCGTTTTATAGCTAGGTAAACCATCCATAAAAATCCATAAATGGGCCATCTATATCATGGCTATGTTAGTCATAACCAGAGGGTAACCCCATTTTAGGAAACCACGTCAGAAATGTCCTTGATCGTTGAGGATACACGGTGCCCAAAAGGGCACTTTTTTTCGTGTTTTCCAACGGGCAAAGCCATAAAAAAATGGAGGATGATAGAGGCACCTACCCTCCGGTAAACGTTTACCTTACTATGGAAAGATCCACCATTTTTAATGGGAAAACTCACTATTTCGACTGGGCCATTATTTTTCTAGCTATGTTAAATTACCAGAGGGTACCAACCAAGATTTCCATGCCGTTTTATTGACCAACATGGAAAAAGCAAACATTCGCCAGATATGCAGATATATGCAGATATGCATCTCTCCTTCAGCCTTTGCTGAAACCATTTGGCGATGGACAGAGAGGTAGATTTTCAGATATACCTATAGACAAAGCATGTGCTGATCCGTGCAGTATATGCATATACATATGTATTATATATATATATATCTATATGTCGTATGTGTGTGTGCCATGATATGCCATAGATGTGTCGTAGATCTACCAAAAATTACCAAAATATGCCATATGAATGTAC
>CAMXCT020006548.1:0-97500 GCA_947184155.2 Cladocopium goreaui | reverse complement strand
AGATGCAATGGAGCTGCAAGTTGTGCGCCGCCAGGACATTCCTCCGGTGCATGTGAAGATGGTGGTCGGCAAGGGATGTCTAAGCACCCGAGACTACCAACCTCAAGCGGGCACACCTCTTTACGAGTTCTGTGAACTGCAGACTCTCTTGCTCGCGGAAGCAGATGGGAAGCTGTTGAGAGACTTGGAATTTCGCACGCCTGAAGGCCCCATGGCAAAGAAACTCTTGAATCGCTTCCACGAGATCCTGCGTGCCAATCCAAAGATTGGCAAACGCAAGTTAGGTGAGTTTCGCAGAGATGAGCATGCACGGAGCTACATCATCCACGTCTTGGTGTCATCAGATGGACAGGACCTGTGCTTGCGGGCAAAACTTGTCTACGAAGCCCCTTACGTCGTGGTGTCGGTTTCGGAAAAGGAAGGGGCAGCCTCCCCGTGGGACAAGAAGAGCTATGTGGCTGTATGTCAAGCCATTGTGAACGCGCGTCTGTGAAATGATGCAAGATTGATGGAAGAAACAATGCAAGTGCGCCTTGACACTGGCTGCATCAGAGTTGCTCCAAGAAGAAGTCTTGGAATCAGTACAGGTGCGCCCTGACTGACTTTTGAACATCTGCCAAGAAAAAGTGTCGCAGAGCGTTTGTTGCTTAAAGAAATATGCAAGTTGCTGTCACTACTGAGTTTAGTTCGTTACTTGTTTGCACGAGATGTGACTGTGACAATTGGCATTTTTGACTTTAGCTCTGGCTCTAGCATTAAGACGTTCACGCCAGCGACAGAGCTATGTTTTCAAAATATGTTTTTTTAATGATTTATTTATGATGTTTTTTATGAATGCAATTTATGTTTTTTTTTATGATTTGATTTTCAGGGTAAATTTCACTTATGTTTTTTTTTAAATGATTTTTTCATGGGTTCCAAGGGTTTTGGCAAGGTTCCAGCCTCCAAGTGGTGCAAAATGCAGCAAAATCAATGGTTTTCGTTAGTTTTTCAAGCTTTCACCAAGCAAAATGATGGAATTCCAGGAGTTTTTGCTAGTTTTGGAAGGTTTTGGCAGGAAACCAGGTGGAAATCATCAAAAAAAACATAAATTTTATCTAAAATTATTTTTTTCTGATTTTGTTATGTTTTTTAAATGATTTTTTGATGGGTTCCAAGGGTTTTGGCAAGGTTCCAGCCTCCAAGTGGTGCAAAATGCAGCAAAATCAATGGTTTTCCTTAGTTTTTCAAGGTTTCACCAAGCAAAATGATGGAATTCCATGAGTTTTTGCTAGTTTTGGAAGGTTTTGGCAGGAAACCAGGTGGAGATCATAAAAATCATAAATTTTATTTAAAAAATGTGATTGTTTTATGATTGTTTTGTGCTTTTTTAATGATTTTCCAAGGGTTTTGGCAAGGTTCCAGCCTCCAAGTGGTGCAAAATGCAGCAAAATCAATTGTTTTCCTTAGTTTTTCAAGGTTTCACCGAGGAAAATGATGGAATTCCAGGAGTTTTTGCTAGTTTTGGAAGGTTTTGGCAGGAAACCAGGTGGAAATCATTAAAAAAAAACATAAATTTTATATGAAAATTATGATTTGTTTATTTTGTTATGCTTTTTTTATATTTTTTTGATGGGTTCCAAGGGTTTTGGCAAGGTTCCAGCCTCCAAGTGGTGCAAAATGGAGCAAAATCAATGGTTTTCGTTAGTTTTTCAAGCTTTCACCAAGCAAAATGATGGAATTCCAGGAGTTTTTGCTAGTTTTGGAAGGTTTTGGCAGGAAACCAGGTGGAGATCATAAAAATCATAAATTTTATATAAAATTATTTTTTATTTTTAATGTTGTTTTTTTGATTTTGTTTATGCTTTTTTATGCTTTTTTGATGGGTTCCAAGGGTTTTGGCAAGGTTCCAGCCTCCAAGTGGTGCAAAATGGAGCAAAATCAATGGTTTTCGTTAGTTTTTCAAGGTTTCACCAAGCAAAATGATGGAATTCCAGGAGTTTTTGCTAGTTTTGGAAGGTTTTGGCAGGAAACCAGGTGGAAATCATTTAAAAAAAGCATAAATTTTATATAAAATTTATGATTTTTTTATGGTTTCCAAGGGTTTTTGGCAAGGTTCCAGCCTCCAAGTGTTGCAAAATGCAGCAAACACATATGTTGAAACCAGAAATCTTCAAAAAAAACATAAAAAAAAACATAAATGAAATATACCAGTTCATTGAATTCATAAAAAAAAACATATATTGAATTCATTAAAAAAAACATTTAAAAGAAAAACTATTAAAAAAATAATCCTTGATTTTGGGCTTCTCGCTAGTTTTGAACGTCTTAACTCTAGCAGGGCGGATTTGTATCAGAGTGCAAGATTGATTAGATTGCAAGCGCCGTGTCAGATAAGGAAGCCGCAGACTGGAATGAAGCCGCAGACTGGAGCACGAAGTTTTGGTGCTGCCTGGTGCAAGCGCCGGACGAAGAATCTTCGTTCAGTTCTGCATCAGGCAGCACCAAAACTGCTGAAACAGCAGAGGTATGGTGCGCTCGGGGCTGCATCCTGCCAAGTGATGCTGTACCACAACAAGCGCTTAGGCTCTGGCTTCCGACCTAGCCGCATGTGACACAGAAAAAACAGACAGAAGCGCGGCGCACAGGGAAAAAAATACCTTCAAACTTATATTTGCTTGCACTCACTCATCTGTTGAAAGAATGTGTGTTTGTTTGCAAGAAACCAGCATTGAAATCACTGTTTCGAAACAGTGCCAGATTTTTGAGACATGCGCCCAAACGATTTGAAAACTGCATGTTTTATCTATCTTATTTATCTTATCTATCTTATCTATCTCATCTATCTTATCTATAAATCTATCTATATCTATCTATCGATCTATCGATCTATCTATCTATCTATATATATCTATCTATCTATCTATCTATCTATATCTATCTATATCTATCTATATCTATCTATATCTATCTAATCTATCTAATCTTTCTAATCTATCCAATCTAATCTAACTTTACCTTTTCTAGTCTAATCTACTCTTTTCTTATCTAATCTTAACTTATCTAACCTTATCTAATCTTATCTAACCTAATCTTATCTAATCTTATCTATCTACCTACCTACCTACCTATCTATCTGTCTGTCTATCTATCTATCTATCTAACTATATATCTATCGATCTATCGATCTATCGATCTATCTATCTATCTAACTAACTAACTCACTAACTAACTAGCTAACTAACTAACTAACAAACTAACTAACCAACTAACTAACAAACAAACTAACTAACTAACGAACTAACTAACTAACTAACTAACTAAATAACGAATCTATCTATCTATCTATCTATCCATCTATCTACCTATCTATCTACCTACCTACCTATCTATCTATCTTTCTTTCTATCTACCTATCTATCTGTCTTTCTATCTACCTATCTTTCTATCGATCTATCTATCTATCTATCTTATCTTATCTTATCTTACCTTACGTTATCTTGTCTTATCTTATCTATCTAAACTATCTATTCTATCGAATTTATCGAATCTATCTATCTGTTTGTCTGTCTATGTAATCTAATCTAATCTAATCCCATCTCATCTAATCTAATCTAATCAAATCTAATCTATCTAATATATCTAATCTATCTATCTATCGATCTATCTATCTATCTATCTATATCTATCTATCTATCCTATCTTTTCTTATCTTATCTTAATTTATCTTTTATTAAATGATCTTATCTTATCTTATATTAAATTATCTTATCTTATCTTATGTTATCTTATCTATCTATCTATCCTATCTTATCGTTCCTTCCTTACCTTATCTGACCTTACCTTACCTTTTCTTATCTTATCCTATCTATCTATCTGTCTATCTATCTATCCACCTATGCATCTATCTATCTATCTATCTATCTATCTATCTACCTATCCTATCCTATCCGATCCTATCCTATCCTACCCTACCCTACCCTACCCTACCCTACCTATCTATCTATCTATCTATTTATCTATCTTTCTATCTATCTTTCTATCTATCTATCGGTCTAATCTATCTAATTTATCTAACCTATCTAATCTATCTAACCTATCTAACCTATCTAATCTATCTAATCGACCTAATCTATCTAATCTATCTAATATATCTAACCTATCTAATCTATCTAATCTATCTAATCTATCTAAATCTAATCTCAACTCATCTCATCTAACCTAATCTAATCTATCCTAATCTAATCTAACCTAATCTAATCTAATCTAACCTTATCTTATCCAATCTTATCTAATCTAATCTTATCTTATCTTATCTATCTATCTACCTATCTATCTATCTATCTAATTTATTTAGTCTATCTAAATCTTTCTAATCTATCTAATCTATCTAATCTATCTCATCTAATCTAAGCTAATCTAATTTTATCGAATCCAATGTTTATCTTTTCTAATCTAGTCTTATCCTATCTATCTATCTACCTACCTATCTATCTATCTATCTATCTTTCTAATTTATCTAATCTAACCTATCTAATCTATCTAATCTAATCTAATTCTATCTTTTCTAATTCAATCTTATCTTATCTAATCTTTTCTAATCTAACCTAACCTAACCTAATCTTATCTTATCTATCTATCTATCTATCTGATCTATCGATCTATCGATCTATCTAACTAACTAATTAACTCACAAAGTAACTAACAAACTAGCTAACTAACTAACTAACAAACTCACATACTAACAAACTAGCTAACTAACTAACTAACTAACTAACTAACTAGTCTATTTATGTGTCTATCTATCTATCTATCTACCTATCTACCTATCTACCTATCTACCTACCTATCTATCTATCTATTTATCTATCTATCTTTCTATCTATCTATTTACCTATCTATCTATTTGTTTCTATCCACCTATCTACCTATCTATCTATCTATCTTATCTTACCTTATCCTTTCTTATCTTATCTTATCCTTTCTTATCTTACCTTATCCTTTCTTATCTTATCTATCTAATCTATCTAGTCTATCGAATCTATCGAATCTATCTATCTGTTTGTCTGTCTATGTAATTTATTCTAATCTAATCCCATCTCATCTAATCTAATCTAATCAAATCTAATCTAATCTAACTAATCTATCCAATCTATCTATCTTTCTATCGATCTATCTATCTATCTATCTTTCTATCGATCTATATCTATCTTTCTTGCCTATCTTATCTTATCTTCTCCTAACTTATCATATAATATATGATATTTTTTTATCTTATCTCATCTTATATTATCTGATCTTATATTATCTATTTTTCTTTCCTATCTTATCTTATCTATCCTTTCTTATCTTATCTTACCTTACCTTACCCTTTCTTATCTTATCTTATCTATCTACCTGTCTATCTATCTATCCATCTATCTATCTATCTGTCCTTTCTTTTCTATCCTATCCTACCCTGTCCTGTCCTGTCTTATCTTTCTATCTATCTTTCTATCTATCTATCTATCTATCTATCCATCGGTCTAATCTATCTAATCTATCTAATCTATCTAATCTATCTAATCTATCCAATCGATCTAATCTATCTAATCTATCTATCTGTCTGTCTATCTAAATCTAATCTCATGTCATCTCATCTAATCTAATCTAACCTAATCTAATCTAACCTAATCTAATCTAATCTAATCTAATCAATCTAATATTAACATATCTTATCTTATGTTTTCTTGTCTTATCTTATCTATCTATCTGTCTATCTGTCTATCTATCTATCTATCTATCTATGTATTTATCTATTTATCTATCTGCCTATCCATCTATCCATCTATCTATCTATCTATCTATCAAATCAAATCAAAACAAAACAAAACAAATCTATCTATCTAATCTAACTTAAACTAAACTAAACTAATCTTATCTATCTATCTATCTAGCTATCATTTTTTAATCGAATCCATCTACCTCTCTAATCTATCTGTCTGTCTATCTATTTATCTAATCTAATCTAATCTAGTCTAGTCTAGTCTAAATCTAATCTAGTCTAAATCTAATCTAATCTAATCGAATCGAATCGAATCTATCATTAAAGGGAAAAAAACAATGTTTTTCCTGTGTAAATATTTAAGGTACAACCTAGTAGAAACAACATTACTAATACAACAATTCTCATATATCTACACTAAGGGTAGGTTGCATAACCAAGTAAAAACCAAGTAGTTCATATGTCTTATTTATGTGTTTTCTCGTTTGTTTGCATTGTTTTATTTTTGTATGTATTATTATGCCTAAATAGTGTAATTACGCCTTTGGTACGTGACATGGAGCATTATTTAAACCATATTTTCCTGTATTATCCTAAGAGAGAGCTGTTACTTCTCTTATGTTATTTGCTCCTGCAATCAGAATAAGTAATCTATCCAAACCTGGAGATTTTCCACCATGTGGTGCCCACATGATACGCCTTTTACAAGGCTTGGAAACATAACATCCTGGCGTTGGTATCCTGCAATTGAAACTATTTTTTCAAAATTGTTCTAATTTGCGATTCCTAATTGCACCGCTCGATAGCTCAATTCCATTGCAAACTCCTCTGTCATGCTGATAGGTTTCAATATCTAGCAAGTCTTCTTTGGAGGTAGTTGTTTCTATAGTTTCTAGAGTAACCTTTGGCATGGAAAAAGGATTTTGACTAAAAGTAATCTTGCATGTTTGTTCATCTAGCTGAAACATTGGAACAAGTGTTATCCAACAAAAGTAGAAACTGCTATGATCAATGATGGCTAAATTATTGCCAAAGAAGTCTCGCAATTGGCATAGTATGTTTCTATATTCTATTTTATATCGCATAGTATCATGTTTTTTTCCGTCTCATTTTGCTCTAAGGATTTCGAGATTGGTCTCTTAGGGTTCATATTTTCATCCCATTTGATATATGTTTGTTGTTTTTGCACGTTGGTCTATGCAGAACTGAGTAGTTTCTTTATCTATAAGATACCTATATAGACGTTTTTTAGGAGCACGGTACTGTCATACATCTCACAATATGATTAGTGTCAATTGCATCTGCGAACGTTTTGAAACTAGTTTCTTTAAATAAATTAGTTACAGTAAATCCTTTATTTCTAAAGGATTGCGTCGCTCTGGTTTATCACATCCATACCAAAAAATATCTTGCATGTATTTTTTTTAACGTAAGGGAATATATTTTTTTCCATTGTTTCTTCTTGGATCAATTAATCTTTATATATATATATTGTAGAGTCGGTTTTTCATCGTTATTGTCTTCGCTCACCTGAAAAGGTATATGTTTGCAATAATTTGGACATCACATCTGCGGAGCGATAATTCTATGTGTCCTGTAGGGAGCTTTTGATTGCATGGAGGTTGGTGGTCCCTTTGCAGATTATCCATCTACCCTCTGGTAAACTAACAGTGTGCTATCAAAAATGGCCATTTATAGTGAGTTTTCCCATTAAAAATGGTGATTTTCCATAGCTATGTTAAACTATGTTAGTTTACCAGAGGGTAATATAGACAAATTTTCACGAGTTTGCTGTCCTTTGAAGGATTTTGATTGGAAAATCGTGTGCAACTGGATGTCATGTGGGTTGTGCCATGTTTGGGATCATGGGCCGCAGCACCAGCGGATTCGTGGATATTCCTCGTGGATTTGTTTTTGGGTCGTGAGTGGTGTATGACCTGTTTTCAGTGGTTGACCTGTGATCTAATGCCTTTCACCAGCGGTATTTCATGTGACTGTGCCTTGAAACATGCCCAAGAAATCCTTCCATTAGCACATGGATCCTGTGTTGGAATGGGGTGGGACCTGCCCTTTCAATTTTTCAATATTCCGGACGTGCTCTGATTTTTTGTTGTTCACTTTCTTGAAATTCAACTTCAGGATGCCACTGCAATCCAATCATGTTGAAACCGCTCTGAAACGTTGCAATGTATACAAATACTTTTGTTTAGGTCCCGCCAGCAACTGACGCTCTCTAGCTCAAATTATGTGTTGCCTTTTGGTCGTCATTTCCATCAACTTTTTGCTCCCCCATCGATATCCATTTCCGGATGATTTGCTGGCAATGTTGAATTTCAAGGCTCATTCTTGTTTACCACAGTAATTGAGTTGGCATTGTTTTGGCCAGCTAGGATGATGCACCCCAAACAGTTTTGATTAATTTGTTTATGTAGCTCCAGTTCAACTCACAGATAGTCCTAGCTAGGGGCGGTTGGGGACATTTAGATTCCAGGTGCTGCCGTTATGTTGTTTCTGCGCCTAGGCCTATACATGTCCTTGCTTGGAACCTAATTGACCCCTGTCCTTCTATAGGCCTTACCCCTTTACTATCCTTTACTCTTTGGAGGCGTAATCATGCACGGGGTCAAGAAAACATCAAAGGTCCCGGATTCCAGATTTGGGTTTGTTTGCGAATAGGGCACCCAAAATCCAATGGTCGATCATGTTTTTTTCATTGATGTTGCCATTGCGGGAGTAAACCTCATTTTCAGACGCACCCATGTCATATTATGTCATATTGTGGCTTAGTTAAATCCTATCAAGTTTCCATGAGTTTGATTTCCCTTATGCCACCATTGTTCAAAACAAAACCATGTTGAACCCTGATGCCTCGCGTTCCCAGGTTCTGGCAAGGGCGGTGGCGGTCACCGCGAGAATTTTCAGGGGCGACGGAGGAATGAGGCGTGGAACTGGAACCCGGCTGGAACCCGGGTGGGCATGATTTTAACATATGGGATTATCTGAAAATGGAGTATACCCCCAATTATAGCCATATAATAGGGAAAATATTGTTTGACCAATGGTTTAGGGGCACCCTATTATCAGACAAACCATGACAAAGCCATATATTTTAAATGACTAATTACTGTTTAGGATGAGTGGCTCAATCAATCAGTTGAGCTATGGCAAGTTTACCCTAGCTGCTAGGCCCTAGCTGAAGATTTTTGGTGGCTAAATCAAGAGCAACATCCAACTTGGAATCCCTATTAACTACTATTAACCAACTGTTACAAGGGATTGTCCAAACTTGATTTCCCGTCGTTGGCTGTTGTTCTCTATCTCTCTTCTCTCTCTCTCTCTCTATCTCTCTCTCTCTCTATATATATATATATAGATGTAGAAATATTATATATATATATATGCACATGCCTACATTCACATTGTATTTCCCATTATTCATCGTATTTAAGTATGTCACAATCATTATCTATTTTAGTGAATTTGAATTAGAATACGGGTATTATATTGCTATATTGTCTCTCTTCATAGGCAAAACCTGGATGTTCCCGCATCAGTCCAATATTTAGAAGTCCTTATTTGCTATTTGACATGGCCACAATTGGGACATGTTCTGTATCCGTTTCCATCTTCAGATGGATTTTCCCATCAAATTACCAAGTGTCCGTGGTTGATCATCGATTTTTAAGATGAGGATGGGTTAAAACCCTATAATACATTACAATATACCAATACCATATTTCGTGAGGATCAACATCCATTTACCAGCTATTTGCTGTTTGCCAAATCAAATGGCCAGAACTTGCCAAGATTTCTCCATGGCAAAAACCCCAATCCTTCCAGGCTGCAGTGGAGCCGGAGTACGGAAACGTGGCACCCGAGGCGTCTCGATCGCGACGAGAACAAAATCGGCAGCGATTTATGAGCGGCTCAGGAGCAGTTCCCCGATCACCGCCTGAAGTCTGGCGAATAACCGACAATAATTCTGGTTAATCATGGTTGGTTAATCTTAATGGATAATCATGTAATTTATTATTCGATTGACTCTTGGGTTAAGAATGGATAAGAAGGATATAACCAGCTCGAATAATCGAGTAATCGAGTATTCGAGAGAGAAAGAAATGGTTAATGATGGTGAATGATGTGGCTATAACCAGCTACCACGACTGGGGATGAGGCCACAACCCCACCTATTTATAGTGATATCGGGGATGGTTATTATAATTATTATGGCATTGTGTTTTCATTTCCCACATTAATCCCCAAAAAGATGGGAAAACAAAATCCGACTAAATTGTTGTTCTATCTTTTTGGGGATTACTACGGAGTACAGCCTCTTCTTTGTTTTTCGCTTTGTGCGTGTGGTCCGTGTGGTGTTTTAATTGCGCTATTTAATATGCGCTGTATTTTGTTGCCGGGGCAAGTTTTTTTCAGCCAACAAACATGGAGACACTTGATGGAGACCACTAGAATTAAACTTAACCACCCTTGCAATTTTCACCATCCAAACAAAGGCGTCCAGTTATGTGTGATTGTGTTCTTTAGATGGTACATATAGGATAGTTTGCCGTAGATTCCCCACGATTAATTGCCTTTATTTCAGAAGGGTACCTGTATGTTGCTTGTTTCTTTGCCATGCATAGATTCCCCATTGCTAAAGATTATGTTTTCGGCAATTTGGCTTAGGACTAGGAGATGCTGACAAACCGTATGTTACCTTAGCAGTACCCATGAAAAACAGATGAACACCTACTGTAGACTATAGGCTCCGGGAACAAAGATGGGTCAAGGTCAAGCTTGGCCCAAGGAGATCTGATGGTCGTGGTCAGAATGACCCGCCTATGTTCAACAGATCTAGTGCCAGCTTTCATGTTTTGATTTTACTTGAGTTGTGGTTTCAAACACGTGCAATAGCATGATGGGGCTCACCTGAGACATATCAATATTCAATAACAATCATTTTTTTGTTTCTTTTCCTCGGGTGATTCTATCCGATGCACGTCCGGGAAAAAAAAAACATGCCACACAATTGTTCAAGATTATTCAACCCTGATAGTCACGGCCCATGATTTTCCATGCTTTGGCCCTGAACCATTTGAACTTCAAGGCCCAGCCACGCCAGGAGTTCCCCCACCACCACCTCCACCGCTGCAAGGGCGGGAACGGGATACCCGGGATGCACGGGATCTGCGACAAGATCTGCGGCAAGATCCACGGCAAGGAGGAAACCAGCA
Source organism: Cladocopium goreaui (assembly GCA_947184155.2). Lineage (NCBI taxonomy): Eukaryota > Dinophyceae > Suessiales > Symbiodiniaceae > Cladocopium > Cladocopium goreaui. The sequence goes on along the minus strand of CAMXCT020006548.1, from coordinate 86,526 downwards.
ACTTTGGCGAAAGGGAAGTGCGTAGAATATGTGTCTATGCATCTATTGTGTGTATATTTATGTTATTTACATAATGTATATAATGTACTGCAATGCAAAGAAATTAGGGTAATGTAATGTAATGCAATGCATTGCAATGGAATGCAGTGCAATGCAATGCATGTATGTATGGACATCTTTGTTCATTTATGTATGTAAATATACATGTTTTGATAGGATATCTATACACATGCATGTTTGCATGTGTATATATATATATAATTATATATATATATGTGTGTGTTTATATCAAGATTTACATATAATATATATATATATGTATATCACTTAATTTGATTAATATTATGCTTATTTTCATATGAATGCATTTAAGCATAGTTGTTTATACATGTATCTAGATGAATATAAAACTATATATAATTATATATATATATATTCATGTATGTATGCATATATGTATGTATATATATATGTGTGTGTGTGCATATGCATGCACATGTCTATAAAGGTCTGGTTATTGAGAACATGGTAGAACATATATGCCTGGATAAACTCTACAGGTAGGGACTGATTTCTCTGTGAGAACGATGGTGATAATCATCCCCAAACTGACCAATGAATATTGGTGTGTCAATGAGTATGGCACTTTGCCCAGATATCTTCTGTTTGGTCGTTTGGTTTTGGAGCGGTGCGCGCCTGACTTTTCCATCACTTCTCTGGGATGGGTTTCACAGTTTCACTTCGGGATTGGAAACATGAAACATGCACTGAAGCAAGGGGATGCCTTTTGACAGACCAAGAGTTTGTCTGAAAATATGGTACCCGAAAAAATCCAACAGCTCATCATTGTGTCCGCCATGACAGCTACCAGTTTGGGCATCAGGGGCATCATATCACGGCAGATTCCCATGTTTTGTTGGTTACATGCCACCATTGTAGTATCAACGACTTAAGAGGCGGTGCGATCCCAAGGTCACTCCCAGGATTCAACGTGAAACTATTCCACATGTTTTTCTTTCACAAGAAAGGATCATTCTACATAAACATGAAAAGATGTGTATCTATACAGTTGCTACATTTACGAAAAAGCACTATATGTTACTATTGTATATATTGCGTGTTACATGCATTGTATATAGGTTGTCTGATTTCGGGCGCTGGCCCAAACTCTCGGGTGCTTCAATCAGTCTGTTTGCACCGATCTTTGTGAATTAGTGGTCGCAAAAGTGTCCAAAAATGTTGTTGCAAAGGTGGAAATGTGGCTTTTCGAAGAGCCTAAACCACCTGATGAATGTTGTGAACAGATTCTCTGAATTTGCGGCGTTTGGAGCCTTAAACTAGACCCCTTAACCTGTAAGCCCCCCCAAGAGTCAGCACCAGCTAGATTCTAAGACAATCCCCCAATAAGAAACCCTAAACATCCCTAAACCCACTCTAAAACCGATCAAAAATCAATAAACCGACCTTGATTTTTTACCCCAGCCGCTAACCCTAAATCGACCCCAGGTATGCTCCGCAGCCGCATGCCGTGGACCCGGTGGACCGGCGAATGGTGGGCCATATGGAGGCCATATGGGGGTTACCCTAAGTCATGGTGGTACCCCCATCATCCAAGCTGGTTGGTGGTTTCAAACATGTTTTATTTTCCATGATACATAGGATAATCCTTCCCATTGACTAATATTTTTCAGAGGGGTTGAAACCACCAACCAGTCATGGATGTGACATACCATGACTCATGATTCAAAGCCATGGTCACTTGCGGGTATAGTTTGGGGAAATCTCCGTATCACTTGGATGCAAATCACTGTTTATTTGGACAACGTCATTTTCGGCGTACTCCATCCATGTCCATGCATTGTTATCGGCATGGTTGCCTATACGTTGGCCTTTCTTTTCTCCATTTTTTGGTTCAAATCATAGTTGGTTGCTGGTTCATTTATGTTTGGTGTAATTCAATCCGTAAGAGAAGGATGAGAAGGATGAACATCGCCAAGTACTTTCCAATTCATGCGGGGGGTTTGACCCATGCGGCCATCACATGGGGATTAACTTTGACCTGCTCTTTGGACGGACGGACACTCTGCTGGAAGTACAGTGTCCGTTTTCCAGGGAAATATCCCAGTACATGAGATTATATGGGTTATATATGGGAATATCCCTATATGAGTCCTATGAGTTATATATGGGATTATATATTGGATTATAGACCACTTACATCCACTTGCTACGTGGGATGCAATAGACTCCAGCATCATTGGGTGTGTCAGTGACCTGGGGCGCGATTGTTTGTTTCCACGTGAGCTTGGGTCAGTCTGAGACTGTGGCATTCAATCATTCCCCACCAGGAGAGAACAAACAAAGAAATGCAGGAGTTGGGCTAACCTTTAAACAGTGAATTGTATGGTAGATATTCCTGTGTTTCAATGATAATTTAAAACGACATGGGGTGACCATCCAAATGCGTTGGGATCTGCTGGTGATTTTCTATGGAGGCAATCAGGATGGGCACAGATTCGTATAGCTCGCATTTTAGAGCAACCAGTTCGAACAACAGACCCCCATATATCATACGTTTTGCCATAAGAGGTTCAAGAACCAATTATTATGAATGATGAAAGGCTCAACCAGCAACAGGGCACCATCTTTAGAAAGACTGTAATTGGATGTTATGGATGAAAGTGAATACAAGCACAATACCTATTGATTGTGAAACATCCCACTTATTTTCCAATGGTTCCAAATTCTTGTTTCCCAGATGTACTTCAAAAAACATGTTGCAGGAAATTCCACGTATTTGAAGGTAAAAACCATTGTCTGCTGAATTAAAAAAGTTCCTTAAAACAATCCGTTGATTGTCATATGTTTGTCAACATCCCCAGTTTTGATGTTCCTTATGTTCCTTGTTTGACATTCTATTGGTTAAAGAACAATGGTAAACTGTGACGCCTGGATGGCTTACAACCATAGACTCTTAGATTCTGTGTTGGTTATAGATTGACCATTGGTTGCCCTAAAATGTTGCGGTAAAGTTTCAGCTGGGGAGCAACAAACCACCAAGGGAGTGATTTACCACTTGGCCATCGCCCCATGAATCCCAACCGGTGGTCGCCTGGTTCCCCCTATGTGACAACTACCGGGGTCATAAAACCCAGTTTCTATCCCCAGCCGACATGGAAAGTTGGTTCATCACATTGTTTTCATAACAGTTTGATATATTATTTGTTAAACACCAGATATGATTATAGTGTGTGTGTGTGCATGTGTTAAGTGTGTACACTTGCGAGCTAGCTTTGTTTAAAGACATTAAACAGAAGTTCACATCTGTGAAGACACATCACTATTTTTCATATGGCATTTTATATAATATATATATATATATATACATATGGTAAAAAAATATGGTATAGTATGTGATTATGCATAAATGGAATATTATATGACATATGTCATATGTTTCATATTTTATACTATATAATATCATATATGGTATACTGGTTGGTGGTTTGGAACATGAATTTTATTTTCCATTATATATGGGATAATCCTTCCCATATTTTTCAAGATGGTTGAAACCACCAACCAGCTAACCTATATCATAAGATAAAAATATAGAAATATGGTATAGAAAAATGGTATAGAAACAATATGTTATATTCATAGAATTGGATGATGGGAAAATTTACAGGAAAGACCTATATTTGATTGTAAAAACCATGGTTTCCTGTAGATTTTCCGGAAAACCAATCCATTGATATATGGTGTAAAAATCATTAAAAATCACTATGGTTTCATCAGATCTCCACAGTCACGAAGCCGGGTCGCCAGGTGGATGGCCGATGTCGAGGTGTGCCAACTCCGATGCCTCAGAGCCTTGGAAAAGTGGAAAATTTCGAGAAAATCATGGAAGATCCCAGGAAAATCCGAAGAAAAAATGGAAAATCATGGAAAGTCTCAAGAAAATCATGGAAAAGTGTTGTTTTATGCTTTTTTCCCGGGAAAATCCGAAGAAAAACATTGAACACACTCATATTTGATTGGAACATCACCAAGTTTCCGGAGTTTGCCGGACATGTTTTGGACCCACGGTTTTCGGTGGATGATATCTTTCAGACACGCTGAAAAATCGCAAAGTGTCATCCATGTAATGGAAGATTCACCATTCCTTAAATCTACATGAGGATTTTTGTGTCAATTGTGGTTAAACAACAATAAACACTTGTAATATCTTGTAATTCCCATGGTTTGAGCTGGTTGTTGCATCAGAAAATGCCAGAGTTCATAAGGTTCATGTCCACCTTGTGAAACAAAAAACTCGAAAAAAAAAACAGAATTCTCCACGTCGGCCTCAGGATGCAGCTTTGCGTGCCCCCAGGGCAGCTGGCCATGCCCGCAGTGCCGCACCTGGCCCAGAACCTGCCTATGAGCGGCGCCTTCCTCGGTGTGGGCGCCCATGGTGTTGGCGTGGCCCTGCCGCGCTCGGGAGAGGAACTGGTACAGAGTGTTCGCGAGCATTGCAAGGCACTGATGGTGGAAAGGTTGATGCGGATGGCCATGAACGATGATAAAGTTTGATAAAGTTTGATATATCAGAATATGTGACTTTAGTGATTTTTAATAGCTGCATCTATCAGCTTCTGAGGCTCCACAAATCACAATAAATAGATCTATCAAGTGAAGAACATCTCGAAATTTTGCAGGTTCAGCAGTTCAACTCCTCCCATTTCCCCGGGTTCCTGCAACTTCAGCATCTTTGCAGACTCGCAACCTCACGAAAGTGGTCGAGATCCTTCGTTCTTTCGAGGACGACGAGCGAGAACAGGTTTGGCCCGTGATTTTGGAGGACTGAGTTGGATTTGCTGCAGGTTGGGAGCATTCCGCGGAGCGAATTTGACCAGTTTGAGAATGGGCCAGAAAATTAGAAGCATAGACGCCTGTGGTCATGCTTGGTGAGCAATGTAAGTCGATGTAAGTCGTAAGGATCACGTGCCGGGGTGTGGCACGTACGAAGGACTACAGAAAATGGTTTGTGACCTTTTAGATATTATAGATTAATTATAACATATTATAACTACAATTAATAGAAACCCCCTTTGGCAATCAAACATGGCCATGGAAATCACATATCAACGGATCGAGGTTGCAATGGGAAAATCATATTTGTTTTGAGATTTTCCATTGCCGCGTTTGATTACCGGATGGTACATAAGATAGAATGGGCGTATACCCACGGATACAGGATACAGGGTGAAGATGTCACGGGTTCTTCTTGACTGCCCGCAGAGCACTCACACGGTGACTTAGTGCTGGAAGGCCCAGGGTAGACTCTGCATCCTGCTCATCACAGGCTGGTAGAGATTGGAGCTCCACTTATGCTAAGAACCTTGTGAATTAGCCTTACATATCCACCAAAAAGACCCTTCACAACTTTCTAAAGTATACTAAAGTCACTAAAGTATTGTTTTTTGAATTTGAAATGTATCTAGATGTTCTCCCTGTTTGAATTTCACCTCATCTTCCCATGTTTTAGGAAAGCTTCCCGCTAAAACCTCTCCCAGCCGTGGTTTTCCCCAGGACATCACCGCGATGGTCAATCAGATACCGCAGAAGACCGTGACCTTGACCTGCGCCTCGAAAAAACAAAGATGTCGCCAGCTGGAGCCGGATGAATTATGGTCATAAGTTCTTCATAAACCAAACTAATATATGCATATATATATATATAGATATTACCTATATATATATATTACATACATACATACATGCATGCATGCATGCATGCATGCATACATACATACATACATACTAACATACATACATACATACATACATACGTGCCTACATGCATACATGCATACATGCATACATGCATACATGCATACATGCATACATGCATGCATGCATGCATACATACATACATACATACATAATTACATACATTCATGTTTTATATATATATATATATCTTAAATTGTACTAAATTATATTAAATTGTATTATATATATATGTCTACCATAAACATCCAAAAAACATTCCGAAACATCAATAAAACCCTAGTGATTAGAGTTATAAACCAACTTAGCTAACGAACTGGGACACCACCTTTTTTCGTTCGAACCGATCTAGAAATGATGGATTTTCCTTTTTTTAATGTTAGTTGACTGATGAAGCACTACATGTTTGACAGGACACATGTGGTGGAATTGCTTTTCTTCCCTTCAATGTGTTGGTTTTGTGTTCATTGATGTCAACCCTGAACTAATAAAATTAATCAACCACCCGTCTTTAATTGGGGGTGGGAAATATTTCGAATCGAATTATAAGTCGCGCCCCCTATAATACCTGCTGGATGCAGCTGTACCCTCCCATACCCTTCCTCAAGAGTACTTGTGGTCTGATTTGACGGGTTATGTAAATACCTTCTCACGCAATATTTGGATCCAGACCCCCCCCATGGGTTTGTCTGAAAATTGTTAAATCCAAAGGTTAATCATCATCCAATGGTTAAATCCAAAGGTTAATCATCCAATACCTATGGGTACCATCATTATCCAATGGTTAATCATTATCCCCCATCCAAGCATCGTCATGCGGCTGGGGTGTCAAATCCCCAAGTTTCACGGCCATTTCACTCTTGCTGCTTATATTTTATGTTATGAATCCCCAACAAGAGTGAAATGGATTGATATAGGATCATAATGTTATGATAATGTTATGAATAGTATGGATTATGTTATCATATTGATCCATTATGGATATGATTCATATTGATATAGGATGAACATAAATAATGTTTCACCGTGTTTTCCCCATGAAGCTAAAGAACCGGCTGAACGAAGGTGAAGATGCAGCTGAGATGATCTATCAACTGGGCCGCTGGGCGAAGGTTGAACATTGATTTCACCAACCAGTTGATAGGGATATATATATGATATATATGCGTGTGTGTTTTTTTACCACCTAAAATTGGAATTTTTCAACAACAACAAAACATGGGATATTCATCTATCATTTACCAGATATATGATAAAACACGTGTACACACACAGGTTTCAGTCGTTTCTTGCATGTTCGCCACGGCCAGCTACGGGGTTGCCCCTTTATCGCTGGATTGTTTATTTCATGGAAATCCCCGTTCAAAAAAATGATGATTTGGAGGTACCCCATTTTGGGGCACCTCCATGATGTTCAATGAAAATCTGCCAAGAAACCTCCATACTTAAAGGTGCATCCCCACTTAGTTAGTAAATGGGTTATACCTCCATGTATGGAATACGGAATATCCTCACTCATCTCCAACCTTGGATGGGTAGTTTAATCCGTTAATCCTTTAGTTTTGTTTGCTATTAATGGAACATTGGGCGGCAAGGACCCAACCTTTTGCGCCTGAAACAGTGAAAAAAAACAGTGAAAACAGTAATGGAACATATCCATGCCATACAGCAAAATATCATATATTTTTGTGGGCTACCAAAGAGTGAGCATGCACTTATATGGAGGTTTCCTAAAATGGTGGTACCCCTAAAACATATTTGTTTGGTTGATTTTACATTATAAACCAACCAGTTTGGGGATCCCCCATTAATGGAACCCCACATGTGTGTGTGTATGTATGTAATGTAATGTAATGTAGTGTAGTGTAATCTAGTGTAGTGTAGTGTAGTGCAATGTAATGTAATGTAATGTTATGTAATGTAATGTAATGTAATGTAGTGTAATGTATGTATGTATGTATGTATGTATGTATGTATGTATATACAGACAGACAGACAGACAGCCAGGCAGGCAGGCAGACAGAAAGACAGACAGATACATATACATATACATATACATAGACATAGACATATACATATACATATACATTATATATATATGGAATATCCCACTTATTTATATATATATATATACATGCATATGGTATTTATAGGAGTTACCCTAGGGTAAACGTTCACATAGATGTGCAAAATCCATGGTTTCCCATTCGGAAAGCTCCATTTCGCTCCAGGCAGAGTTCAAGCTCCTCTGAAGCAACAGCCGCTGCAGGAACTCTCCCAGGTCATCTCGGACTTTGCCAGGCCCCGAACTTTGCGACGCAGAAAAAGGTCAAGTCCAGTCCTATGAAAAATCGATAGAAAGTGCCGATTTTCTATATGTACTGTATATGTTTCTATAAGATAGATATTTATATATATAGATAGATATATAGATATACGTTATTACGTGTGTGGGTGTTAAAACAAATTATAATCATAATCATGATTTACGAATCATATCGAAAACTCGAATTGTGCTACCTGGGTTTTGTCCTGCCAGTGACCTGGGAAGTGGCCACCGGGGACTGCCAGGTACAAGACAGAGGAGCTGACCCCCTTGGCATCCTGACGTGTTAGAGGTTGTTGCTTTCTTAAATGGGAAGTTGTTGTTGATGATGATGGTGATGATGACGATTGATCTCAGCAATAATCATCACCACTAGTTCTATGTTTTTTCCGGATTACTATTACCATTATGATACTCTGAAGAATTGTATTGCTATCATGATGTTGTGACATCCTTATCCACCTTTCAGGGCTCTCAGCATCGTGAAGAGGCAGCAAATGGTTTCCAGCTGGAAAAAATGACGATCTGCAAATGGTGGGTGAACTCCACATCGAACTCTTAGTTTACAAGAGGGTAGTATATATACGTGTGTATATATATATATGTGCGTGTGTATATGTTAAAATGATTATTGAGTTTGCGCTACTTCTATCATTTTGGGGAGACTATCACGAGGGACATGTATAATTAATATAATATAATATATATATATATATGTATTTATCGAATATTCGTGGTATGGGTTGAAACCACCACCCAATATGTTTTTTGTTTACATTGCGTTCACCATTCATGCCGCCATTCGGTTGGAGGGTCAAGGGAGGCACTGAACCCAAACATCGCCAGCTTTCATTGGCCGGTTTGGGTGAAATTGTGGTACCCCTGCAAATGGATGGTTAATAAAAATAGACTAAAATCTGACCCCAAGATCTTTGATAAATTGACCAATATATAATAGCCATGTGTTTACTGTCCCAATGATGCAATTGGCATCTCCCAATCGATGGCGCTTCATCCGAGGCCATCTCAAGTTGCTGGGCAGTTGAGTTTTCTAGACCTGAAAAATCCTGAACATATAAAATAAATTGGGATATGGTTGGGATATACCCCCAAAAAATGGTGAAATATCTCTGGATTAACCATCTGGATCAAGTGGATGAACTGGATCCGCACTTCCTATAGTATGGGAATAGAATCGATATCGATAACCAAATGCCAGGGTTTTTGAGGGTATCCCAGGGTCCCCTTGAAAAAAGGAAATGGTCGCTGGTCATGGTGTTGAGTATTTGGTTAGCTGTTAGCTCATGCTGTAAGGGGCTAGAACCCAGTTCTGATGTATCCTACTGAAGAAAGGGGTTACAACCCATGAAAAATTGTGGTTCGATCAAGCCATCCAACTGTACCAGGAGTTAGACTCACTTCCGTTTGGGTATTTGGTCCAATAAAAATCCTTTCCCCGTTCAAATAAAATACCACCCAAACGAAACAAAACCCCGGTGAAAAGATGTGACAGGTTCATAGTATGAAACTATATAGGTTTATCTTGGCGACTTATCCGATTCCAGATCGTTAAACCACATTAAACACCATGAAAAACAAAACACCATGTTACCTGGCTATTTATCATAGTCTCTTCATGGGATGGTCCTTTTACAGATCATGTCAGACAGTAGAGATGCTCATTTGTATTAAACACAAACTGGTAATCCATAGGAATCCTCATTTCTGATGGTTGAAACATGTTAAAACCGTCAATTGGATCAAAACTGTTTGATAGAACTGATATTTAACTGATATCATTGATATCACATCTGTTCAACTGGTTTTCATGGTTTCAACATGTTTCAACATGTTTCAACCTCACCATGTCCAGCGCGATCAACCGCGCCATCTCCAGGAATGGTTTGGGGGTTCGCTCACCTATGCTCACGGTCGGATCCGCTGATGTCTGTGGTGGCGGCGGAAGTGGTGAAGAAGATCAAAAACTTCGGACACGAGGAGCGACGGAGCGAGGTAAAATCCGTGGATTTCACCATGGATTTCACCAGCAGAAGTTTAAGCTAGTAATGATAATTCAGATGTGAATTATGATATAATAAATGGATGTCGAATTGGTACTGGATGATGAATCAATGATTATTGGATACTTATCCCAAACTCCGGGTTGATTGGTGGTACAAGGTCCTGTCGCCCTGTCACGTCAAATGTTGGTTGGTATACGTTCACCCCAACTAGTTCGGACCATCATACTTGAGATATGTTGAAAATTCGAAAACGATACCCTCTGGTAATTTAACATAGCTATTGAAAATTGTCGTTTAGAGTGGATTTACCGATTGAAAATGGTGGATCTTTCCACCGCTGGGGATTGCTGGATCCCAGGCCCCGGGGTAGCACAGGGGTAATCGCTGTTTTGCTGGGCCCTTGGGGTTCTAATGTTTGAGGTCAACGGCGAAGGTGTCTTTAATTACTGTCTTTTTTGGTGGGGGGAAGTTTCTGTAAAATTATGTATAAGTATACAGAAAAAATATATAAACATAGGTGAGCCAGCCTCCAAAAGTTTGGAGTCGAACCAATCAAAACGATGATCTGATCACATATATAATTAACCAAATATGAAGCGCAAAGGCAGGAAACCTTGGGTCTGGCGAAAATCGCTAGTTTTCATGATTATGGAGGTGCCACTTCCTGCTCATTTGCAGCATGTTATTTCAAGATCTAGCAATGATCCAATGCTTCCAACCGTTGGCTGGTGGCATTCTCGGGGACCCCCAATGAAAGCCACTTCCGATCCAGCTGAAGCTTCCACTCCACAGGGATCAAGCCAAGATGGTGATGCAACCAGCGTTTCCCAACAAGAAATTGGTAATTTGAAGGGTGGGTGTCTGATGTCGAGCATGTTTGAGCTACTTTATGGATCTTTACGGTTGAATATGGTTTGAAATGATTCAGGGGGGAAAAAGGATCATCCCGACGGGTGGAAAAGTCGCCAATCCCTTGGTGTGCGCAGAAGAACGCAGTTTGGAGGGCGGGAAATCGCTGGGAAAATCATGTGGGAAATCGTAGAATTGGAAATCTTGACTGAACGCCTAACTTATAGAGATGATGAGCATTATTATTATTATTACTATTACTGTATGTTTTTATTATCATTAGTATTATATTATTTTGATGATGGGTGATTGTGATGGTGATGATGATGATGATGATGATGATGATGCATCAAGATATACATGGAATAGTTACTCCCTGGCTATGTAACTTAGCCGTGATGTATACGACTTGCCTCTTGTTCCATGGCCTTTTTCCTTGGCTCACCAGGAGCTAGCAAATACTGCTTGGGCCTTTGCCAAGTCCCTTGGTGGAAAGGAAACCGCAACCCCGGGGCTCAAAGAATTTGTTTGACACATTAGAGTTCATACAGACATGGCTATAACATGGGGCAACCTTTGTTGCCATCCGTCAGGTGCGGCCTTTGGAATGATCAGTTGGCGCAGACTTTGGTCGCGCAATGTTTGGAAGGGATCGAGGAGTTTGATACTGACACCCGGAGCATGTTTCAGGATCCCAGGAGCTGGTGATTTTTGGGTGTGAAATGGGGGTTTAACATTTTAACATGGGGATAGAATGAGAATGAATGAGTATACAACTCATGATGATACCGGTGGTTTGAAACAGTTATCACGTTCAACCCTTTTTGGGGATGATCGAAATTAACTAATTAGATCTAATTAGTATGTTTCGGGGGGGCACCACCAAGCAAAAAACAGTGAGGTGGCAAGTTTTGATTGCCAAAACGTAGGGCTGAATGAACTGGAAAGACTGGAAGTTGATCTTGCGACGTGAACTTTATTATGGAATCTGAAAGGCGGAGTATGTTTCAGGGAAGAACTAAGGGCGTTTCAATGTAGTTTGCAGAAATTGTTGCATGGCTATGGCATAGATGGACTCACTTCATTGATCATGTTGTTTGGCAAACCTTCCAATTTGGCCAGAACATATACGTGCACTTGGACCATACCCACATAGTCTAAAGGAGTTTCAGACAGTGTAATAAATCCCTTACCCTGGTATGAAGTAGCTTCCCCTGGTATGAAATACTCCCTACCAGCAGTGTTGCGTACTGTATTCAACATTAGATTAGCTATATGTTCCCGTGTGAGGATGGCTAAAGCTTTTGTTCAATCATTTTTGATGATGAAACATCTTCATATTAAGGGATCACATGTTTTTTCTGGCATCCTGGGGATTGACCATGTTTTGTCTGAAAATAGTGCACCCCAAGCCCCAAATCTGCTGGTTGATTACAATTTTGGGGGCATACCCTTGGGGTACCACATTTTCAGTTACAGCGATGTGGCATTGGAGAATCCTCGTTGGCATTCATATCGCCTGGAGCACCATGGATTGAACGGGGCCCCAACTCCTCCCAATCAACCCTTAGTTCGCAAACGTGATCAGAAAAGTCATCATTAAAAAAGAAACTCGTTGGAAGTATCATGGTTCACTGTCTATCCATGTATTTTTGTTCCAAGTGATCCTCCTGTTAAACTAACATAGACGTGGAAAAGCCCAGAATTTTTCTGGGTTACCTCCACCTCTGCGTGCGCATTTATCCGCAGCCGAGGAGAGCCTTTCCAATGTGGCCTGGGCGATGGCCCAATGGAGCACCAAAGAAGAGAGGCTTCTGAACAAAATGGCAGAGACTTGGTTGAACTGGCCAATGGTGGCAATGGAAAACAAGGGGATATACGCAATGGTCTGGGCAAATTATAACGACCTCACTGTTCTCCCAAACATCGGAATCATGGTTTGTAAGAGGAATCATCCCAAAATGGCCGCAGCTTTCAGGTGAGTGATTATTATAATTGGCCAATGGTGGCAATGGTGGCAACCGGCATACCATGGGGATATCCGGATATCGGGATATCCATAAGAATATTCATAGGGACGTTCATGGAACATTCATGGGGGTATAATAGGGTATTAATATGTATTAATTAATGATATTAATCAGTATCAGTAGATAAATTATAATGACTTCACTGTTTTCCGTCACTGAAATGCTGGAAATCGTAATGGAAATCATCCCCAAATGGCCAAATGATAACAGCAATGTTCAGGTCGGTGTATCATTTTAATTTAGCCAGCATCCAGCTGAGCAGTGGCTGCTAAATCCCTTTTTCTGGATTTGTCTGGTTATATTCCGTGGGGTTTAATCGGGATTTAATTTAATGATGATTCTGTAGGGATTTATTAGTAATTATATATTATATGGTATTTTTATGATATTTAATGGTGATTATATGGTGATTTACTTGGTCTTAATGGTGTAATTTTGGGATTCAATGTTAATTAAACCTATATTGGCATTACAAAGGGTTTGAAAACTGCACACATGACAACCGACATGACGACCCCGCAGGGTGGTTAAAACCCCCAAGTGGTTTATGTGAACCTTGTTTGTTGGTCTAGAAGCCCCATTGACCTGGGTCAACCTTTCTTAGTGACTTTAGTCTTTAGTACTTGCTTTTGCTATCAATGGTAAAATATATTAAAATGTGCCAACCAGCTAAGAATGATACTTTTGGGCAGGTATCCAAGATTCACCATGTGACTAGTTCGATCCATAGACATCCATAGACCCTGCTATTTCCAAGTTAGTTATCTACCAACATTGCCAAGTATGGGGCAACACCTTGTGCCTAAATGGAGGTCAAAACCAAGACTATTTCCTTCAAACATGAGCACTCCCCAGGGTTTTTCGCTGTTTGTGTTGGGGGATGGTGCCAAAAATCAAGTTATTTTGAAACCAACAAGATGCGGATGCATATGGGATATCGGATATACTCTCCGGATTGCCTGACCATGTTGGACTAATCCCCAAACCGCCGAAAACCGTTTGTTTGGGACTGTTACTTAAAAAATCGTCCCAGATTGGTTGAAGGAAACATCTCCAGGAATTTTATTGGGGGAAAGATGAGTTGTTTCCTGTTTCCTATATATTTTTTTAGATTTTCCCTTAAACAAATCTGATGTGGCGCCTTGCAAACCCAAGGATACGTTGCTCGTAAAACAAGATACCTATGAGCCTTGGGCCTTGAGTGGTTCGGCGGGCTTTGGTGGATTTTCATATATATATATATATGTATATATATATATGGATATGTATGCACATTTATGTTTAGTATGTATTTCATACCGTGGATATGTGTATATGTGTATATATATATATTTAATATGTATATATTATACATATACAAAAAAAATACATGCGAGTTTTTAAAAGAACACGTAGACATATTAAACGCATATATGTATATATGTGTGTATACACGCATTTAGATACATACCGATCCTTAATATGGAAGCATATGGATATGTAGATGTTTGATTTCCTTGGCCAGGATGCTAATTCCCAATTCTTGTTGGGTTTTGAGTCAAGTTCATTGGGAAATCATGTATAATGATGTATGATGTGTATAACCCCATAGCTCCTGCCTATTTTGTTGGTTTACAACCCTTATTTTTATTGGTCAATGAAGAAGCACATGATGAAAAGGGGTATATAATTATAGCAACCCAAAAAAGAAGACAAAAAATCAATCAGGATTGTATAGATGATCTTTGCCCAATAGTTTCCAGGATTTCCACCTTTATCACTGGAGGTTGGGATAGCCTCCGGTAATCAAAGATGGCAATTGAAAATCCACCAGTTAGTTCGATGAGCAGAGGCTTAGTTATACGGTAACGGCATTTAAATATGCGGCTGGCGGGCCAGACCACAAGGCGCCGGAGGTAGTATGAAAGACCAGTTGCACCTGTATATTTACATGTAAAGTTAGAGTCATTGGATTCCATATGTTAAATGGCCGGGCGGGCCAGAAAGAAACCTTCCCGGAGGTAATCTAAATACAAGTTCGTATTTAAAAAAAAAACTATTTAGATGTAGTTACTAAGTAAATATATATATATATATATAATTATTAATTACAAATTATGTAAATATAAGTATATGTAGTAAATATGTATATATGCATATTTGTAAATATGTATATATGCATATTTGTAAATATGAAAAAAAAAACATATTTGTAAATATGTATATATGCATAAATGCATATGTATACATACATATATATATATATATGTGTATATATATATATATTATGTACATATGTACATATGTATATATGTACATATGTATATATGTATATATGTATATATACATATGTATACATGTATATATGCATATATGTATACATGTATACATGTATATATGTATATATGTATGTATGTATATTTGTATATATGTATACATGTATATATGTATATATGTATATTTTTATATATGTATATATGCGTATATTATACATGTATATATGCGTTTTTGTATATATGCATACATGTATATACATGTATACATGTATATATGTGTATATGTATATATGTATATTTGTATATATGTATCTATGTATATATGTATATATGTATACATGTGTATATGTATTTATGTGTATATATAATATGCATGCATGTATGTTTGTGTATATTTATATATCATTATATTCCGATGTATCCCCATTAAACCAGCATTAAACCTCCATTTCCCACTGGTTATCCTCAATGTCCATCTCATTTGGTCAATGCCACAGGAACCGCGGCCAATGGCAACTTTGGCCTGGGCCTTTTCAACGCTCAACTTTCGACCCGACAGCGGCTAGCCATGGAAAGCTTGGTGAGGTAGGTCTCACTGGGACGTTTCGTTTGGGAAAATGATGCAGCCGGGATTGAAGCACTGGATTTTCAGATATTTTACGAATGCCTCAGATATTTAAGCAATCTAGCATCATTTAGCCATGAAACATTGGGATTTTAGATGATATCACCATGATTTAACCAAGAATGAGGACTTCACTAATCAATGATTGGTTTGATTTGTTGGATGTTCGGATGGTGAGTTGAAACTTGTTGAAACCATCAGCCAGTTGTGTAGGCGGTGCATGGTTGGTGAATGGCTGGTTGTTGTGGAAAATGGTGGTTCAACAATCAGAACTTGGGGATTGAACCGTCAGAAATTGGATGTCGCGGGTCCATGGCACTGGATTTTGAGGTTGGGATCATTGGGATCTGGATGGGTTGATGGTTGCTGAATACTGTGCGATTGGTTCCATGTTCAGATCTTCTTAATGAACTATACCCTTTGGTAACTAACATAACTATGGAAAATCACCATGTTTAATGGGAAAGCTCACTAGTCACTATTTCTATGGCCATTTTCAATAGCTATGTTAAATTACCAGAGGGTAAACATTGAATTGGGCATTGTTTAGTGGGCTGAAGCAGCAGGAGTGCGCAAAGGTTGTTGGACACTGGACACTGCGGTTGGGCGCCACCCAAGGAGGAACACAGCCTACTCTCCGGTAATGAAACAATGGAACACCACCTTTGAAATTTGCTTTTGAATGGGAACATCATTTTTAATGGGTGACTTTTCATTGCCATGTTTGATTACCAGAGGACACCTGGGGTTATTCACCAAGGGCAGCAATCGAAGTTCCGTTTAAAACGGGTATTATTCATCATTTTCAATGGAGTGGTTGTAGATATCGTTGACTGATACGAACCTGTAGTTATTTCAGATGCTCACAGGTTTTCACCAGCTAATTGGTGGCTCATCCCAATGTTTGTGGCTTAGTTGACCTCAGTTAGAAATAACGGGGCCAGACGTCCAGTTATAACATGTTATAAATTACAACTAGTTATAATAATGTCAACCCTGGATTATAAAAAACCGTGGGTTTCTGTAGGGGGGGTACTCCCCAAGAATCCCTGTTCCCTATTACTAAACGTACCCCAAATATTAAAAATGATGGAAACTTCAGAATGGCCAATTTGATTTTTAACTGATCCCCTTTAGAAAGAAATTTAAACATGAAAGTCCCATTTGAGAGTTTCAACCCCTACTGAGAAAAACTAGTCAACACCGCAGTGTTTTTTATTTGGTCCGTCCTTTAAAAATCTAACATTTCAGTTGTTTTGTTTTTTTCCTTTAAGGTTTTTGATTTAATATTGGGGGAACCTTCGAACTCCATCTTTTTGGGAATATGTTAATAAGATTTTAAAATCCCCTTTCAATTACTGTAATCGATTTTGAAATAAACAACAATATATTAAGGTAATTGATTTTCACATTAGGGAAAACTCGAAATCAAATTTTTGGCAGTAGTTTATTTTAATGATAAACGGGGTTTAATCGATTTTGAAATTGAAATAGTTGTTTTTATTAAGGCTTTAAAGTTATTATTAGGGGAACCTTCGAAATCCAATTTTTGGCAATATTTTAAGTTGGATTAAATCATGGATTGAATATGATTTCTATAATCGTTTTTTTCCAAATCAGGTGTTTAATATAATAGTAGGGAACCTTCGAAATCCAACTGTTGTCTTAAATTTGATTTAAAGAGGGATTGGTATAATCGATTTTGAAATAGAAAATGTATTTGTTTTCATTACGGTTTTAATTGTGTATTAGTGGGAAGCTTTGCACCCTAGTATTGAATACCCCCTAGTACTCAAAACTCTTCCAGGTGTTTATTCTTAGGGGGGAAGGGTTTAGTATTAGGGGGGAGGGATTGATCATAATCTAATACTTAAATGGTACTCCCTCAATTCAACAGCCGTTCGGGGTTTATGAGTCCAGGGTTGGCATTGTTTTAAACAAACATCTATTTATCAGTCAGAAGTAAGATGGTTTATCATGTTCTATCGATATCTATCTAATGATTACTC
Source organism: Cladocopium goreaui (assembly GCA_947184155.2). Taxonomy (NCBI): domain Eukaryota; class Dinophyceae; order Suessiales; family Symbiodiniaceae; genus Cladocopium; species Cladocopium goreaui. The sequence goes on along the minus strand of CAMXCT020006548.1, from coordinate 68,633 downwards.
TCTGGTAAACTAACATAACTATGGAAAATCACAATTTTTAATGGGTAAATCAACAATAAATTGCAATGTTCAATAGCTATGTGAGTTTACCAGAGGATATCACTTGAACTAAGCCACAGCTGACGTTGCCGAAAAGTTGCCGAGGTTTGTTGAGGCGGATCCTTCAAGAGTCTACCAGGCCCGAGGGCGATGGTTGGGTGAATGGATTGGAAACCTCTGTGTATTGGTAACTTATAGGATATAGTATAATATATATATATATATATATGTATGTAATGTCCATTCTTCTTGGCGTTACTACAGCTATGTCAAATTTGTTGAATTCGCTTTTCCTAGGTCTAACCGCAGGTCAGGTCCAAAAGAAAGGCTAGTGCTGAGATGTGCTGAGTTGAACATGTTCGACAAGACTGATTCCATGTTCGGTGAGGACATAGCCACAATTGCCAGGTCAGGTCAATATGTTGCAACTTCCAGCTAAACCATTCCTGGGGCTGAATCCAACATGAAGGGAGGTATATAGTATGTATATATAGATAGATAGATAGATAGATAGATAGATAGATAGATAGATAGAGAGAGGGAGAGAGCTGGGAACATCATCTAAAAATGGGAAATGTTGTGTTGCCACGTTTGATTGCCAGAGGCTACCCAAAAAAAGGATGGCAAGACGGCATGTGGATCAACATGTCGATATGTATGGGGATGAAAACCTTAATTCTACATACACCTTTTTTTAATAGCGGATTTGGTGGAGTGAACATCCAGCTGCACCAACAAACTCTTGCACCGTGAAGTGTGCACCATTTCTTTTCCGGTGGGGCCCGGGTGGAGTGACACCGGTGAAGCGCAGGAAAATCTCGCAGTTTTCCATGAAGGAAGTGGCTCAAATAGCCTGGGCCTTTGCCAATCTACGCTTTCACGACCTGCATTTGTACCAGAAGACTCTTGACGGGAAATTTGACAGTCTATGGTTGGATAATGCTTGATTTACCAACTTTTTGTAGGTGTCAATGGATTGCCTAGAAAAATCTTCACCGGAAACACCGTGGTTTTGACTGGGTCCAATGTGGCGGTGCGATCCAGAGAGTTGTCGATATCCTTAGGTTGCTGGGACCGTGACCCACTCTTCTTTTACACTAGTTCCTATGCAAAACACACAACACACACAGAGAGATATGTATATATATATTTACATACATACATGCATGCATGCATGCATGCATGCATGCATACATACATACATACATACACGTACATACATATTTATATTTATATAGTGTATATATATATGCATAAATCTAGGTTGGCAACCAGCCAGACTCAGCCAGCCGTCTGACAATGTGGTGCCTCCCAGTCCATAGACCTCTACAAAGTGCGGCCCCCGTTTACGATAGCTAAGTGGGTGCAAATAAGTCCATGTTCACTATGGTTTATGATACTTATTTAACCATAGCTATTGCATTTTACAAATCAACTTATAACTGGGCACCCCCACATTGTAGCTTTAGAACTTGTAAAGCAACACTTTCGCGTTCACGATCGCGGAGGATTGCGGAACACATTCAAAAGCAGCAGAATCTGGGGATGCTACCGGCAGAGATCGCGAACATCGCCTGGGCATTTGCCAAAAACCACTTGTCCAACCAAGCGACTTGGCATCCACCAACCGGGTGACCAGGCGACCAGGCTGTTTGGTCTATACCTTCAGCCGAATGGACGGTTGGAGGATCTGATCTTTCTTAAACTGGAGGATTGATATTCCTAAATAAGGATAGGCGTTCAGGATTTTCAGGTATGTAGGGTAATCATATATTTGTAAATGTGTATATGTATACAAATACACAATATATACACATTATATACACATTTATTTATGTATATATTGATATATATTGTATATCAATATATGTTTGTACTTATTACGAATGATTTATTTATAGCTATGCATCCATGCCCCCCCTCGCCGTTCTCGATGTCCTCCTGAGGTTATCATGAATCGCCTTGCTTCAGAGGCCGTGAGCCAAATTGGTGGCTTCAAAGCGGCAGAAATCACCATGCTCACCTGGGCCTATGCTGCCGCTGGGGCGCACTTGAGCCCCACCATGGGCCACTGGTGTGCCCCTGAACACCCTAGGGATCCAATATGGAAATTGGTATTTCGTGCGAAAATTCATAGTTTTTATGGTTCATGGGGAGATGGGATTGAAATGGAATTTAAGAGAGGGATATTCATGATTTCATGGTGAGATTGATGGGACCTCTGATAGCGACTGGTGGTGCGCAGTTATGTTTGTCCGTGTCAACTAATGTCAACTAGAGGTAGAATTCGATAGAATGACCGAAAACCCTGGTTGACATAGTTATAAATTATATAAAGTTATAAGCCAACTTAGCTATGCCAAGAGTGGGGCACCTGGTAAGAAAGGAATCATTCAAAGAGGGTTTATGTCCTTTTGTGTTCATCTGGCAGTTGTGAATAGTTGCACACATCTACACGGGTATTTCACACACTTGGAGAACAAAAACACACACACACAAAACTCCCATAAAGTTCACTACAAAACTAGTCATAGCAGTTCTATTTTCTCATGGGTTAGAGCTACCTGTTCTTTAGTAAACCACTTTTTCAGTATCCCAAGTGAGGCCGACCAAAAATTCTCCGGAGGTCAGTAACTTGGGGCACCCGGCCCTCATGCTGGAGATTGGCACCAAGGCAACCGGGAGATTCCGACCAAAAAATCCATCGCCGCATCAATACTATACGGGAATACTGTATATATATATAGATATATACCATCTGGTTATGACTAACAGTTTGCCATGGAAAGATCCACCATTTTATAGCTAGGTAAACCATCTATTTCTATGGGCCATGGCTTCCATGGCTATGTTAAATAACCAGATGGTATATATATATATATATTATGTATATATTGAATCTTATAAAACTATAAGTTATATAATAGTGTGAATATTCACAAGATATAGTATTATACCCGCTATTTTCCGCTATTATGGTAAAATGAACATATTCATGCAATAATGTGAATATTAGCAACTTACCCTTTGTTATCTTAACACAGACCCTGAGAATAACATTTTTGTAGTGGAAACTATAATCGTCCATCCCCTATCTGGCAGGGTCTACGTAAATTTACTGGAAGGTGATAATATATGATAATTTACCCTCTGGTAAACTAACATAACTATGGAAAATCACGATTTTTAATGGGTAAATCAACTATAAATGGCAATTTTCAATAGCAAACTGTTTGTTTACCAGAGGCTAATTTGTTGCAGTGTGGAACTTTTCCCATTCACACATGATGAAGCTTTAAACAGGGCCGTGGCAACATGTGGCAAGCGTGGCTGCATGAAATGCCCCCTGTTGAGATATGGTGATGATGGTGATGGGCCTGTGGGATGAGCATTTGGCTATACCATCTGGTTATGACTAACATAGCCATGGAAAATCCCAACCATAAATGGAGGTTTATAGCTGGGAAAATCATCTATTTCTATGGGCCATCTATACCATGGCTATGTTAAATAACCAGAGGGTACCAGCTATTGTGGAATGAACAGAAGGCTACCAGGGAAAGTTAACTGACCCAGTTCGCCACATCTTTGCTGACTTCAACTAACGTGTTTTTTGTAACCAAATTTTCACCCCATCATTTTCTCATAACCTTTTTATTGAAAAACATGTATAACTACTTTTCTCTGGGCAAATCGTTCCGAGACATGAACTTCCATGTTGTTTTCATTAAACCCACCATTTACCCATAATTTACCCTCTGGTTATTTAACGTAGCCATGGAAAATCACCATGTTTGATAGGTAAATCATCATAAATCATCTATAAATGGACCATTTTCCATAGCTACGCTAAATAACCAAAGGGCATCATTTCTTGGAAGTTTCGATGTCCTCGCCTGGAAGGTTCACCGTTGCGGTGCCAGGTTCTATATGAATATGAAGGGGTGTAGTACAGTAGGATATTTATCCATTACTGGTTGGTGGTTTCAAACATTTTTTATCTTCCATAATATATGGGATCATCCTTCCCATTGATTAATATTTTTCAAGATGGTTAAAACCACCAACCAGCATTATTATCCCATTTGACTATTGAGTAATGATATGTATGGCTTGCATTGCAGTGTTATTTGGTTTTTTGGGGCGTCCTCATAGGACGCCTGCGGACAGACACGCCCGACAGAGAGAGAGAGAGAGAGATGTATTGTTCAAAGATGCCACAATGATCCCAACTGACTAATCATATTCAAAATCTCAAGGGTATTCAAGGATATTTTGGATCATGATATTGGGTCAATGGGGGTTTCAGGAGCCTGGGATATGGAGGTACTGTACCATATCAAGCCAGATTTTTTGGCGCATATCCACCTAGCTCTCAGTTTCTAACCATTCTAACCCCAGCTGTAAGTGAGGTAAGCAGGGTATTAGTCCGGTTCGTTCGGGTGCTTATAGTCCCATTCCCCTAATATCCCTGATATATTCAACACCTCTTATTTAATAAGTGTAAATGCCCCCGACTAAACCATGTGTTTTTTGTGGTGTTATTGAATATGAACGGGGGGAAGGATGAATGATAGTAATATGTATTTATTAATAATGTATATTTGGGTGGTGTATGGTGTTGTTATGTACCTTCAATATTTATTATTGTGATAATCCTGACTTACTAGGTCGGGGTTTCAGCAACAATTACCCTTTGGTTATGACTAACATAGCCATGGAAGCCATGGCCCATAGAAATAGATGGTTTACCTATTAAAGCCTCCATTTATAAGGGATTTTCCATTTATAGATGGTTTACCTATAAAATGGTGGATCTTTCCATGGCAAACTGTTAGTCATAACCAGAGCGTAATTGTTGCGAGATTTTTCCCCATGTCCAGGTCTCACAGCGAAGTCAAAAGTTCACGCCTGGGCAGTTGGCACACATCATTTGGGCCTTCGGTGCCCTAAGTCTGAAGTCGCCCGGAATGAGATGTTGTTTGTTTTCTGATATTTTTAGGTGTCCCAAAAAACTGGGATACCCCAAAACTATTGAAAACTGTTGGTTTCAATACTAAAAATGGTCTAATTTTGGATAATTTAGGGTGCCTCCATTTTGGGAACCCTCTATATGGCTTTCTTGTAGACCTTGGAACCCCTGCCAAAAATATGGGCTTGTCTGGAAATGAGGTAGTCCAGGTAGTTACCACCCAAAATTGGCGGACTTATCATCGTTGGAATCTAAACCAGGTTGAGTTTGAATTGCGAAAGATTGTCCCTTCAATGTTTGGGCATGTCCCGAGCAATTTTAGACTTTGCGGGGGGGGCTGAAAAAACAATGCATTTTGTTCAGGTCCAGGTGTTCTATTCTAGACTACCTCCTTGCAAGTTTCTTGGGAATCATGTTTTAATGTCAACCATTTTTTGATGCAGCTTTAGGACGTGGAGGTTGTTTGATGTCAACCATTAAAAAAAGACAGGACAACAATCACTGGTTGGTGGTTTGGAACCATGGAATTTTATGACTTTCCATATATTGGGAATAGTAACCCCAACTGACTTTCATATTTTTCAGAGGGGTAGGTCAACCACCAACCAGACAATCATATGTCACCGTAAAAGTGCGCATACTTCATCGAAAGAAAATGCACCGAGTGCTGAGGGCAATCGAAGGCCAGATGGAAGAACATTCAGAATCCAACAAAAGCTGTATATCAGTATATTGGATTAAAGGTAAAGTTGGCAACACTTGCAATGTTCGGAGCATAACTCAAAAGATGTTTGTATGAATGTATTATACATATATATATATATATATTATTTGTTGGGCTGTTTGGAAAGTTGCCAATTTTTTGCGCATGTTCTCAGCTTAAGTGTCCTCATTTCCAACATCTGAGCGCCCTCAAGTTGTCACATTTTTTCTGGCAAATCCTCCTATGAAAAACTTACCCTCTGGTTATTTAACATAGCCATGGAAAATGGCCCATTTATAGATGGTTTACCTATTAAAACCTCCATTTATGGTAGGGATTTTCCATGGCTATGTTAAATAACCAGATGGTATGTGTGCCATGGTCATATTTTTTTTGCCTGTAAAAGGGGGGTCATCCCCCGTCATGATGGTCATACCCCAGCATGTAACTGGACCCTGTAACTTATCTTCATGGGATCAACACCTACCATTATGATTAAAGAAAAAAATCGATTCATGATAAATCATCATGAATCATCCATACATCCATAAATAAATCATCATAAATCCCAGCTTAACTGACACGGCTGAGCCGGGCTGGCTACCGAGAACCGACACGGCTTCGCGGCTTTCGACCGAGGCACGAGGGGTTGTGCGAGGCTGTAGCCAAGTGTTGCCAAAACGATATGCGCCGTGCCAGCCTGCCGAGTCCGGGAGCGCATGCGGGCACCGCGGGCGCGCAAGCAACACCAAATCGGGACCGGGACGCCAACAGTACTTACAACGCCAACAGCCTCACGAAGCTTGGCAAAGATTGGCGAAATCATGTGAGAACCCTAGTTTCTATAACAACGTGTATATATATATATATATTATATATATAAAATTATATATATATATATCGATATATTTTTGTGTATATATATATATATAGTGATAATTATGTTAAATATGTACATATATGATATTTGTATAGAATATGCTTATATATGTTACTTTAAACAATGACAAATGCTGATCCCGTAGAATTGAAGATTCGGCGAGGGCGCGTTTCCCATGCGTCTAAAAAATGTGGTCGTTGTGAGGTGGGGTTCTTGTCCACGTTGCTGGCTGAAGCTTTTTGATACAGTTCTTTAATTTTCAATATGATCCCCGACTTTCAGAGTTGTGAGGGGTGATCAATGTGATCAATATGTGGAACAAGTCAATTTTTGCACAATTAAGTTAGTGACCTTGGTGTTTTGAAATGCCATAAATGGGGCTCACAAGGTGGGGTCCCCAGTTCTAAGTTGGTCTAGCACCCCCATCATCATCACCATGAATCAATCCGAAAGTCAAATCCCAAGTCTCGGTTACTAAACCATGAACTGATTCATCAAAACATTGGAATCCTCCGTGAAAAACCATATTTAAACCATCCATTAATCATATTAATCACCATGAGTCTCCAATTTTGTTGGTTAAATCAGATTACTATAGATCCCACTTATTGATGTCTTTAAAGCCATGCCAATACGCCATGGCCCCAGCACTCCATGGAGGGCACTGCAGCACCAGGCAAGTGGTTTGGGGCTTCGCCATGGTGCAATACCGGCAGCTCGGCATCGGTGACCGGATTTGTCTGGATGGCAACGTACAGAAAAGCAGTTATTTGGTGATGGATTTATCATGATTTTTTCACATCAACTCTACAGATTTAATTATTATGATTTATATATACATATATATATATATATATGTTTTTTTATTTATATTTATTTTATCGTGATTTAATGATGTTTTTTGTTGAATGGAACCTTTCAGCAACTACGTCGGCCCATTTTTGTCCATCGTGGTTTGACCGGCTTGAGGGTTTTATGGGTATGGTGTCCAGCCACAATCTCTTGCCGATTTACCTATCAAGAGATGCTTGAATTGACTGGAAGGAATTGAAAATATCTATACCTTGGGGACCTTGCGATTTGTTGAGTGACTTTCGGTGGCTCTCTCCACAGAATCATTCGGATTCAACCAGCAGTGTCCCCATTGCTTTGACATGGGGCGGCAATCAAACATGGCTTCCCGGAAAATCCACCGAATGATTTTGCAGCAAAGCCTCCATTGAGTTCGGGGAGTTTCCAGCCACGGTTTGGTTACAGGTACCTGGTTAGTGATATACCCTCCGGTAAACTAACATAGCTATTGAAAATGGCCATTTATAGTGGATTTATCCATTAAAAATTGTGATTTTCCATAGTTATGTTCGTTTACCAGAGGGTATTTGAAATGAATAAGAACCAAACTATCCAATCGTGGGAGCTAAGGATCTAGGGGTATCCATGTTCCCGATTGAATGGGGAGCTAAGGAGACTAAGAGTGTCCCAACCATATGTCATTAATACTCCGATATGTCATTAATATCCCTAGTAAACCACCATGAAACCTCGATCTACCAATGGTGATCTCATGTTATGTGTTGCTTCAACCCCCCGGCGCATGACATGCCCAGGAACACCTCCTTCCTTCATGAAGCAGCAGGGCGAATCTGTCTTGGCATCGACATGTTGAAACCCTTGTCGCTCTGGCGGTGTGCTTCGGCCTACAACGCCATGATGGTGAACAACAAGGCTCGCTGCCATGGGAAATCCCCGAACTAAATGGAGGTTTCAAGTTGGGAAAATCATCGAACTAGGATTTTTCACGTTGAATTGCCAGAGGGTGGTGATTTGTTTTTTGTTTTTGTAAAATGATGTTTATTATGGACGTTGACGTTTAGTGGGGCTTGAATGGTGGTTACATGCGGGTTTACATGGGGATGATGGGTTGTTCACCCAGTAACATCCATGAGGGAATTCAATGAGGATCTTTGATCAGACATCCAGCTAGCTGGGAAAACTGACTAGTACAGGGTGACTAGCAGTTAAGATCAGTTCAGTAATTTTCAATGGTTGGAAGGGAGCTTATTAAGTCCAACTGGAAGCACAATGTTATTAGTTACTACAGTTAAGTAATTTTCAATGATTGGGAATGTGTTACCATTTTGACTGTCCAATGGTTGGGAGGGAGCGATTCGGAGCGGTTGGGTTATCCATGTTCCCTGTTGAATGGAGAGCTAAGGAGGTACTAAGAGTTTCTCAGCCATATGATAGCTGAGGGGGATATATACTAATCAGTTGTTTGTGGTTCAAACATAGATGGTATCCAAGATCGACCACAATAACATCAAGCTGGCCAATTCTGGTATGTACCTATGGTCTATGTACGAAAAATGGCGCGCAAACCCAACGAAAAACAGTTTAAGCTTTTTGTTTGCAAGGAAACCCGCTGAGCAACTCTCTCTCTCTCTCTATGAGCCTGTGTCAGCAGCTGTGTCTGCAGCCGGTATGGAAGCTTTCAATTTGTGGATGAGCGGACGTGTTTTGTTCTCACGCAAAAGCAAGAATAGTGGGATTGACAATGATGATGATATTCCATGAGGACATCCTTGGGCAAGGCTGTATGTGTAGTGAAAACCATGGTTTCATGTCAATTGTCCCATGTCCATTACCCTCTGGTAAACTAACATAACTGTGGAAAATCACAATTTTTAATGGATAAATCCACTCTAAATGGCAATTTTCAATAGCTATGTTAGTTTACCAGAGGGTACCTCATGTTTGATCTATGACATGAAGCAATAAAGATGGGTCCTGACAGGAGATCAAGGAAGCCATTTTGGTTGAGGCCTGCAAGAAACAGCAGGATTTCTCGCTGAAACTTGGCTTCGGGTTTCATCGGAGCGCTTCGACACAAGTTCGACGAATGACTGATTCGATGACTACCATGGCTTCGTCTAAAAAACTACTTAGATGGGCCATGGGATTAGCTAACTGGTTAGCAACTGGGAATATAACCCCCTATATCCCAATTATAATCCATTTACTGACTAGTTAACTAACTCCATGGCCCATCTAAGTAGAATCTAGAGGAAAACCCCCCACTGCCAATATCTGCCAATTTTTAATGGTTCATCATCATTTATCCATATTTATCTTATTAAAGTGGCCATTTGGAACCCTACCCCGCCAGACACACCGATATAGGACTGGGAAATGGGTTGTCAACACGGGAAATCTACCAGGTCATGATAGGTTGCAGGCAAACAACAGCCAGGAGAGTTTCGATGCTTAGTGGTGATGCTCAACCACTCAACCACTCTATCCCCTTGCTTGAAGTAATCCCTTCCCGTCAATATTGAATACCTCCGTGTGGGCCCAAAAACATGATGGATTCAGTACTAAAACACCAGGTGTTTCTTGGTGATATTGCTGTAGTGGTTGGCCTTTTCGCTTGTTCCAGCAGATTCTCAGATGCTCACTGACAACTGGATGGAGTTTAGGTTGGAAAGGCGAGACATTGAAGGCTTGATTTGAAAAATGTTAAAAGCAGCTCCAGATATGTTCTTTCATGATATTCCAGTGCTGGTTTCACAACTTGACTATCTTGACTACGCCGTTGGCCACTTGATGGAGTTTGTTTTCACCACTTGCTTGGTTTGAAAACTACACCGGTTGGCCAATTTGAAGCAGCTTTTTCAGAGTCCATAAATCCCATATAGCGTCATATACCCGGTTACCCATTAAAATCCCCGTTTAAAAATCTCATTGTTGTTGGTTCAACGGCCCATATGTTTCCATGAATTGCCTTTTGTATGGCCAACTTTAGCTTTCCCCCACACACACCACCAGTGGATCCAGTCCACCATTGCGGTGTTGAGAGCCCTGAAAATAAATGACTGCTTGGTGGTTTGGAACATTAATGTTATGACTTTCCATATGTTGGGAATGTCATCATCCCAACTGACTTTCATATTTTTCAGAGGGGTGGCTCAACCACCAATCAGATGAATTGCTTTCTGGCAATGTGTGCCAATTTGCTTTCGAAAATCACCTAGCTAAATAGTAGCTAAATCATCGCCATAGCAAACTGTCAAATCACCTGGGGCTCTAAATGAATGTTTCATATGTCGCAGCTTCGATCCCAGTCTGATCCCTTCAACCAATCCCTTGGTCTGAGGAAGGGCTTGAGCCGACTGCTCGACTGCTACAACATGCACATTGGGCAGAAGGAACAAGAAAACTTGGAATCTCAGACTGCTGGGGACTGCCTGGGGCTGGTGGGATGTGAGATGGTCTGAAAATTGTGGATTTACCGTGAAAAAGAACATGAATAGATGGCAATGGTTAGAATCATGTAAGAATCATGATAAGGAAATGGATGATTAAGCATCAAGTTTGGGGGTAGCCTATTTTCAGACAAAGCCACAGGAGACTTCGGCGAATGTATGTAGTGAACTCAAAGGACCTCAATATCAATGATATTTTGCTACTGGAGGAGACAGAACATATACCCTCTGGTTATGTAACAAAGCCATGGAAAATGGCCCATTTATAGATGGTTTCCCTATCAAAATGGATAAACATGATGATTTTCCATGGCTATGTTAAATAACCAGATGGTACTGTGAGCTGTTGTCGGTAATTCCGAGGAAATGTCATGGCTACTGGCTACTTTCCGTAAGTTGATCTTGAGTGGTTTGAGTCTCTTCTTTATCCTCAAGGATCTTCATTTCTGCGAAGACTGGGTCATACTGAGTCTGTCTGGAAAACACCTCTCGATGATGAAGATGATGGTGATGGTGATGATGATGATGGTGATGGCGATGATGGTGATGATGGTGGTGATGGTGCAGATGGAATGTGGCAATTTGACCCCAGCCCCAACCCGGATCCACGAAACTCCGCCTCCGGGACGGACGGATCTGCCCAGGAACGAGTCATGGACAGTCGACTCGAACTCGTGGCGCAGAAGCTGACGAGACTCTACGCCACTGGACATCCCTACGATGACAACTCGCCGGACACGCCCCGAAGCGGTGACTCTGCAGGGGCTACCAATGGATGGTCAAAGGGGCTTTGCTTCAAACATAGAAAACTGCAGTTGTGGAAGTCGCACCCTGAAAAGAGTGTCCCACAGACATCCATGGCTACACAATCATGGCCCCATGGCTCGAAAAAACGCCCGCCCGCAGGACCCGTTAGTGTTTCAGTGGCTTCACGAGTCGGGCTTCTTGGATTTGCAGGTGCAAGGTATGAAGAAAATCCTGCAGAAACTTGACATTCAGACCCCCGGCTGGCCATTTGTCGCCTGGCGGACGCGGCTGGGAGTTGCTTGAGTTTGTGGTCGCCGATTCCCCCCTTGATCCAACTTAAGATGGAACATGGACCCCTAAACTGGCTCCAGGACAACCAATTTGCCGACCCAATTCTTTGGATTCCATGTTACATGTCTGGGGGATTCTGGGGGTGTATCCTGATGATAAACATGGATAAACATGTGAGCGGTTTGTGATGATATCAAACCCTGGAAAAAGATCGGGGATGAGTTGTTTGGTCCTAAAGTGATAGTGGTAGTGGTTTCATGCAGGCTGAAAGTCAACTCAGTTGGTGGAATTTGGGAACCGCAAATCCTCGTTCAAACGAAAGCACGACTTCGTTTGAGCAACGGATGAAACAGCAAGGCATGTTTCGATTTCGTGGTTTAACAGTTTTCTTTTGATCCATTCCATTCATATCCATTTCCCAAATTTTTATATGGTTGTAACACGTGTTAGTTAATATACGGTATGCTTATAACGGAACGTCTTACCCGCTAGGCAAATATGGCTGGCTGCAGTTTTGCTAGAGTTAGCAAGAACATTTGCCGCATTTCTACATGTAGCTCTGCAGGATTATGTGTATACGCGTGTATGGATCACTGAAAAATGCGTAGCACATATTTGAAACATTTTGTAAGGTACCTCTTGCAAACATAGCTATGGATACTCACAACTGATTCTAAACAGGTAAAACATCTATCCCATAGCTATGTTAGATTCCCAGACGGCAAATGGCTCACGTCTTCAAAATCTGTTGTCTTGTTTTTTTCCGGTGATTCACGATTTCAGTAGGTTCTTACATTATGTTGCTTCTCTATCTTTTGGGGGCTTGCTGTATACAATGTGGTGCCCCATAGTTAGCTAAGTTGGTTCATAACTACAATAACTAGGGTTTATTGAAGATATACCGATAAATTCTATAGTTACTTGGGGTTATAAAGCAACTTACAACTGGGGGGGACACCACCTGGTACCCAGCTGAGTCTGAGGTCTCCAAATGCTTCCGCGAAGCGCGGCCATTTTGGAGGTCACAAGCTTTTGCGATGCTGGAGCTGTGCCCTGACGAGATAGTCTGCCGTGACGAAGCATCTGGAGCTATGGAACTCAAATGGGATTTTAGAAAGGCCAAGGGTAACCTAGGATATCTATGGATATCTGAGTTTCATGTACTTTAGTATTAAATTAACCGTGTATTGTGAAAGAAACAACCCCGGCCCAAAAGAAGAAGGGAATACCTATGATTTTGGGGATGGGCGTTATATACCCTTCGACTCCCACCTTGCCCGCGTAGTTTTGCAATCAAATCATATCAAATCAGTGACCTGGGCCGTCCTGGCAAAAAAAATGAAAAATAGAAAACAATGTGTGTGGTGAAGCAGCGCGGGCATAGGCCGTGTGATTTTGCATCCTTATGTAATCAAGACGTTGATTTTGGGCCACATACTCGGTGTGGGACTGTCGCCCACTGCCTCCAACTCCGACACAGCGCGCAGTAATGCTTTGGACCTCGAATTTAAGCGCAGCAAATCCCAGGCGTAAACAATAGTTCGCCTGAATATTCTTAATTATTGTGTGCATTTGTTGGTTAATTACCATCATGCAGATGTGATTTTTGTAAAGAGTGATGCACGTGGTTTGTCGTTGTTAGCTGTTGCCCAGTTGTCAGCTCGTGTCGGTTGTCCCTACCTATGTGCTAGACCCTGGCTGCCATAAAGCTACCAGACTTGGGGATGGTTTAAATAGAATCCATACAAGTGTTAATGACCTGGGGACTTTTTTTCGGGTTTACCACTCACATTGGTTGTGATAATTACGAAATGTAGCCACCTTTACGCTTTGGCTGTCGGCGCCGCAACTACTATGATTCCAAGTGTTATCATGTTGGTTGCCTGCCCAACACCTACTTTTCGGCCCCCCTCTCAAGTGGGTTTTACTAGGATTAAATGGATTTCAATGGGATCTAGGCTTTGGTAAGCCCTTGGAACTTGCTTAGTGGTGGCCAAGACGACATGAGACTTGGGGTGCCCGCAAAGTTGGCTCCTGGTGTTCTGAAGTTTGTCAACGGGACATGGCGCGTTAAACAAAAGAGTCCCAGTTGGAAAATTGATTCTTGACCATCAAGTCCAAGGCATTCACAGAACACCAAATATCTTTGCTGAATTTTTACCATGCCTGAAGTTCAAGACACAATCCACTTCGCACTTTCTGTTGGTGGAAAACAACAGCCAGTCTTTTTCACAAGCATCAGATCATCACCAAAGCTGAAGGAGCTTGTCAGTTCTCCATTCTTCAAATTTCACCTTGTTTGTTCCATTCAGGCTTCCAGGTCTTGCCATTTCTGCATTTTCCTTTGGCCATCCCATATGACCCCCCTCTGGATTCCACTGCACCGCCGCGGCCCAGATGGGGATCTTTCACAAGTGAACACGTTGCCCTTACGTAGACATGCGTATATAGACCTTACACGGACCTTACGTATGCCGGATAGCTCAAACTTAGCTCCTGCATGTTCCTTTGCCATTCACTTTTCCGATCTCAAAACGTAGCTTAGCTTAGCTATGGCCCTCCAACTTCCGAACCCTGACGTATTTCAACTAGAGACATATGCACGAAACGGTTTAATCCCTTCCTCCTAATACTAAACCCCCCCCCCTAATACAAAACACGGCAGGTAGTTTTTAGTATTAGGGGGGTATTTATTATTAGGGAACCAAATCGAAGTCATGTTAATTAATTAATTAAATTTCCTTATATAACGCAATTAAAATATTGCCAAAAATGGCAGTTCGAAGCTTACCCCTAATACTAAATTAAAACCCTTAATACTAAAAACTATTTTTTCCGATCTCAAAATCAATTAAATTTCCTTATATAACGCAATTAAAATATTGCCAAAAATGGCAGTTCGAAGCTTACCCCTAATACTAAATTAAAACCCTTAATACTAAAAACTATTTTTTCCGATCTCAAAATCAATTAAATTTCCTTATATAACGCAATTAAAATATTGCCAAAAATGGCAGTTCGAAGCTTACCCCTAATACTAAATTAAAACCCTTAATACTAAAAACTATTTTTTCCGATCTCAAAATCAATTAAATTTCCTTATATAACGCAATTAAAATATTGCCAAAAATGGCAGTTCGAAGCTTACCCCTAATACTAAATTAAAACCCTTAATACTAAAAACTATTTTTTCCGATCTCAAAATCAATTAAATTTCCTTTATATAACGCAATTAAAATATTGCCAAAAATGGCAGTTCGAAGCTTACCCCTAATACTAAATTAAAACCCTTAATACTAAAAACTATTTTTTCCGATCTCAAAATCAATTAAATTTCCTTATATAACGCAATTAAAATATTGCCAAAAATGGCAGTTCGAAGCTTACCCCTAATTGCTAGAGTAGCCAGGCAGCTTGGAGTGAGGGATTGGGACTAGGCCCCCCTAATACTAAACACCCCGGGGTGAACTAGTTTTTAGTATTAGGGGGGAGAACCCACAAATGGTAGGTTGATTTTTAAATTGTTTTTTAAAGGGGATCAATTAAAAGTCAAATTGGCCAAACTGAAATTTTCGGAAATTGGAGATGGATGCCTGTTTTTAGTATTAGGGGGACGTTTAGTATTAGGAGGAAGGGATTAGTATACTGTGCAATTTCCAATGTTGTTCCCAAACGAAATATATTTGCCAAAAAATATGCACACCATTTCATGTTGTTTTAAAATATATATATATATATAATTATATATATATATATAATTTTATATTTTTATATATTTATATGTAATCAAAATACTGAGATACATACAGGTAAATTGTATATACGTATATATAGTGCACGTGATTTCCCCCTGCCCTGGCCGCCAGGGCAGTTGCTGGCCAAAGCCACTGGTTCGCCCGCTCCCTGGAGGGTCCGGACGATTTGGACCGGCGACGCTTCGCGATGGATGCCCTGCAGTTGTCGCAGCCGCCGGCCTTAGACTGCCACTGGGCTGGACCTGCTGCGGCCAGGCATTCCATGGGCATTTGGGACTGGAATCCCATACCATTCTCAAAAACACCATCATTTTGGGTGATTTTGGAGAATGGCTTTTAAGTAGGTGTGCCACATGATATACATATATATCTATATATACATACATATATTAGATATTTAGACTATGGAGGTTTCCAAAACAAATGGGGGTACCCCCAGTTATCACCCTTGTCATGGATGACAAAAACATCAACAAAGTAGTGTAGAATATGATATAATGGGTATATGGTTCAGATATCATGGGGATATAACGAATGATGATATTCATTGGTGCTTTCAAATATTGTTTGTTTTCCTATGCGGGATGATGTGAAACACAAAAATGACCTAAGAGTGGCGGGACGGTTTGAAACCACCAGCCTATGGTAGAGATATGTAGAGATCACGGTCGTTTTTTGTTGTTATGTTTTGGCCATGGCATATGTGTGTAAGTATGGATTTGCCATTCTTGGAGTGTATGCTACCCTCTGGGAATTTAACATAGCTATTGAAAATGGCCATTTATAGTGAGTTTTCCCATTGAAAATGGTGATTTTCCATAGCTATGTTAGTTTACCAGAGGGTATCGGATATGGAAAATCATCCCTGTTTTATCGGTGTCTCCTCCGATGGGTTCACATCATCGATTTTTTGGGTGTTTTCCATCCTGCCTGGGATGATGGTTTTCCAACGGACTCAGCATCTTAGATATCTCCCGTCTCAGGCATCAAGGATTTATCTCATGGAAGTCACCAACTCTCCCAATGTCTCATCATTTTTCCCCACAAATCCACCAGAGAAATTGAGACAAATCCATCCCCTTCCGGGGCACGGAGCGGCCCAGGTCAAGTTCTCTCCTACGTCTTGGAGCTGGCCCTTCTGAAGATGATGGAAAGCTTCGGCCAAGATGAGATCGGACAAGCGGCCTGAACAAACGCCCAACCCTGGATGAGATTAGACTGATTAGACAAATTAGCTCACTATTGGTGTTGTGGTAACACCCCCCTAATAGGAATAGTAGTTGGATAATTTATGAGAATTTACTCAAAGAGATTTGGTAGCTGGATTTCTTAGCCAGCCCTGGCTTAACATTAGTGCATGGTTGGCCCCCCGGTTATAACCTTGTTTTCTGATCCCCATTAATTAATTATGAACAAGCTTAGCGTTCACAAATTGGGGCCCCACCTTGTATTAACATTATTAACATCCTTAAACATCATGAAACCATGATAAAACACAACAAATCACCATTTGTTTCTGGTGAAATCCAATTTGTCATTGGTAAATGTTTTGCATTCGTATCAATATGCACATACTTACACACACTAGACAAGAGTGGATCTTTTCAGAGATCCGTCGGGAACTGAGTCCCTAAACGTGCAACTAGATTAGTTACTTATATGTGTATATATATATAGGACTACGGTGGCCACCAGCTGCGACTTAAATGCGCCCGGGTGCACCACCGAAGTCCAGCGGGTACGTTTGCACGGGTCCCGGGGAGGTGTCTTCGTTGGTCACCGACCCCCCCGGGACCCCGGTGACCCCCCGCATTAGGATATATTATATTACAATATGATGCGTAAACGAAGTTTTACGTCTATACAGACGTGCCACACACACACACCCTGCCTTTGGCAGGGTGGTGCCATGGAAAATGAGGTGAAGATGAGGATGAAAGGGGGAATGAACGTGAGATGAACATGAAAATGAGATGAAAGATTGCTGAACCAGAACGCGAAGAGGGGAACGCAAAAGAAGAGGGAGAGAACACACACCAACACACCTGGCCCGAAGCGGGCAAACCCTGAAAGGGCAAGGAAAGAGAAAAGCGGAGGGCCGACAGACACGGAACAAGACCAGCGGAGGGGGGGAAGACGGGAAGACGGAAGCGCCTGAACCAACCTGACACAGCGAAAACCTACACAAACCTCAGCACGCGACGGACCCGACCTACCTGGCGAGGGAAGAACGCATGAAATAGGGGACCAATGGGGGACAAGTTGGTGAAAGAAGAAAACCAACACCAAGAATTGAGGGGACCCAGTTCCACCTACAACAAAAGTCGTGGGTTACTCCCCTTCGGGACCGTGGTCAAGTCGCGCCGCAATGGCACAAACAGCTGTTCAAGTTCCAGCGAATTAGATGCACAATATGTTCAACCTCACCAGAAAACAATCAAAAGAAAAAGACAACACCTGGAAAGCATGAGCCTGCCTGGTCTATATTTCATGTTGCTGTGCAAGTGTCCCTCCAAAAGCTGCGCTGATGAAAAAGAAGCAGTTTCTGCAGTTCCGTGCAGTTCCGTGCAATCTCATTTCGGCGAAGGTGCAGGTTCGGAAGGATCCCTTAAGGGACCACAGGAGCAGCGGGAATTCCCAAAAAACGGTGAAGAACGGAAAGGCCGTCTGTTCCACTTTACTTAAACGAATTACCAATTGAAAGGTGTCGATTCAGAGGTCAAATTCGTCAACAGTCACCCACAACGGCGTTGCCTCCAGTGGCCCTATGGCACCTTGTCGGAGTCACCATAGGTATTACACTAGACAAGAGTGGATTCTTTAAGAGATCCGTCGGGAACTGAGTCCCTAAACGTGCAACTAGATTATAGTTACTTATATGTGTATATATATATATAGGACTACGGTAGCCGCCAGCTGCGACTTAAATGCGCCCAGGTGCACCACCGAAGTCCTGCGGGTACGTTTGCACGGGTCCCGGGGAAATGTCTTCGTTGGTCACCGACCCCCCCGGGACCCCGGTGACCCCCCGCATTAGGATATATTATATTACAATATGATGAATAAACGAAGTTTTACGTCTATACAGACGTGCCACACACACAAATATACATACGCACACACACACACATATATATATATATAAACAAGACATAGTCAGCTTCAGTTCCTAAGGTGGAGGGCACAATGCAGATCCTGCTCTCCATGGTTCCCTGCAGCAATTCCATCGCCTTGTTGCTGCAATTCATGGCCAAGTTCCCGAAGATCCAGCTGCGTTTCGTGGAGCCTCGCTTCGGGGATTATACTAGGATGTTTACCATCTACCAACTGGTGCAGGATTTCGCAACCATCCACCAGTGGCTATGGAAGATTCATGAGCATGGGCAGTTTCTAGTTGACTTGCCTATTAACAATCATGCTTTTCCGCAGCTATACCCGTTAGATTACCAGAGTGCTTGTTATAAGTCGGGAGAGTGCGACTACATTTCGGTCTTATTAGGTATTGTCTTTCGGCCCACCCTACCTAATGCTCACACTTTCAGGTTGTATTGCAGTGGCAAGGGTGGCTGGACATGTCATGTCAATTCATCACAATTGTTTGCAGTCCATGCTTGCCAGTTCAAACAAGGAATCTAAGAACATCCAGTCATAACATGAGTTTGAAATAGTTTGAATGTATTTTTCAGACATGTTCAGTCATCTAAGGAAATCCAGTTGAACACGCAAATGCTCTCCAATTTCCTGAGCCAATGAGCAGCTGCAAAAAGAGAAGTGCCTGGAACAAGATCTGCCTAGAAGAAGCTCCGACGACTCTGGGCTTCGACAATCTTGAAGGATGACCACAACAAGCAACAACAATAACAACAAGAAGGATCCAACCAACTACAACAGGATAACAATGATAAGAATGAACAACAGCAAAAACAGTGAAGGTCATTTATGTGGATCACATGTTTTGATATGTTTTGATATGTTTCTATGCCATACGTGGCCATGCTGATATCGGAAAGGTCCAGGTTTCACTTAGCTCCTCTCGGGCTCAGTTGGAGCTTGTGAAGAGCCGCTCAGAGATTTGAAAGTTCGCAGTGCGAGGGTGGTGTTGAAGAGCAACTTTGTCAGCTACCCTTTGGTCATTTAAATTTAACAGTTTGCTATGGCTGCTATGGAAAATGGATGAAAATGGTTCATTAAGATAGCTGATTCATGATGATTTACCTGTGAAGAATAGTGATTGATAGCTATGTTGAATAACCAGAAGCTAATCTATGCCATTTGGCATCATATCCGTCCAGGATTCATATGCATGCGCATCTTTGGGTAGTTGTAAAATAGCTCTGGTCATAGTATTTGTTGTTGCTGTTATACACATAGTTCGTATATGCTACACATTCCGTACTTAACTACATATGCTGGGGGTGGTTTTCAAAAATGTCCTCGCTTCAGACGGATTCTTGATGAACAAGAATTAGATCATTATCAAACATTATCAAACTACTGTAATTGGTCACACAACGGCCGATCATCAAAAAAGGGCTTTCGTAGAGAGCTTCGATCTTGCTGAGCTTGTTTGGCTGGATTAGCAGGAAATACATGAGCCATAACTATGGAGACGTGGCTAAGGATAATCTGCACACAAACATATTTCTTTGTTGTTCACTGTATTTTTGGCTGTTTGTTGCATTTTCCATGTTTGTCATCAGTTTGGTGGTTCAACCCGCAAGCAGATGGTTTTACATTGGCTTACTCTTGCAAAAGATGAGATTAAGAGAATCAACTGGCATAAAGTGTGGATCAGAAATCATAAATATAATTGCTCGACATTCAACATGCTCTTTGGGTGTTCGTTTGAATCATACGAAATGGCCAATGTTCGAATGACCACCAGAGAATGTGGCAACTTTGTTCGATGTTCGGAACTGGGACTGGTGGTGCCCTTCAATGATGGTTGTTTGCCTCGAAAAAATATGAACGTTAGATACAGCCTCCGGTAATTTAACGTAGCTATTGAAAATGCTGCTTTTCCATAGCGAACGGTTATAAGTTTACCAGCGGGAATATACCATAGACATCCATAGTCTATCTAGTTATATATATATATATGCTAAGGATGTTTGGGACATCACATTGATTTACCTGTAGCTTTTAGCAAGTTCTAGTGGATAATCCGACGAGACGGTCCAAGCTTAGATGGTTGGGGTGCAGATACGTAGAGCATATGATATGTATGTTCTACTGATCTTACGGTCTTATATTCAATATTCAAGACGGTCTTATATTCAATATTCAAGACTGTAAATATAATGTACTGTTTATATTTATATATACATATATAGATATTGTATGTATATTACATATAAATAAGCATATACGATATGAATCATGCATATACATTGTTCGCACATGTTTGTGCACATTGATATGTATGGGCAGTGTGTGTGTATGTCACACATGCACCTTGGCGATCATAGCCGACTCCACCGCAGGTGCTTGATCTGAAGCAGGGCTATCAGTTGTTTTTTTCTTCGGTGGGTTTATGGCAATGATATTGCAAACGAAGCTGTTTGTTAGAAGTCCATGTTTGAGATGTTTGAAAAGCAGTGATATAAAGAAGCACCGAACCCATTTAACCATGAATTGAAGAACCATGACAATGATCAAACACAAAGATTGTGAAGAACCATCGCCAAACAAAACGAAGTAAACATCATAACAACGTGTTTTCATGCAGAATAAATACCTAAGGACGTCCAAAATGGCCTCACTGTTTCACCGTGGCGCAGCAGCCCCGCGGCCCCCCACAACCGTCAGGGCGCACGAGGTAAAGATTCTTCGCTATGGAAGGTCAAACCGGATGTGTTTTTGTCCACGTTCGCTTGGCTTGTTTTCGTTACTATTCTCTAGTTGTTGCAATTTGTCCACTTTCTTCCCTGGTCTGAACTCATACCTCGCTCATCCCCGTTGTTTCTGTGCGCATCATGGATAGGGGAAAAGCCACCAATTCCCTGGGTTTCAATGAGATGTTTTGCATGAACCTCCCCTTGCATTTTCATGCATGATCAAGACGCGCTAATATGGACCGGGTTGCCGATGTTGCTGTGGCTGATCGACTTGGGTCAGGTTTGTATGGTATAGTTTACTGATGTTTACTGAACCATGAGATGATGGAGGAGCAGTAAAGTAGGCCAACTTGAGGATAATTGTTTTGTTTGCCGGGTATTTTCGTTGATCCTGGAATACCAAGAAAGGATCAGAAAGGTATAGCCTATAGTATCTATAGTGAACAGTGTAGAGTTCCAGTTTCCAGCCAGTTGCTTTCCATAAGACCCGGCGTTGGGGGCCGTGCATGCGCCGAAGGGCGGGCAACGGCATTTCGGCTGCAGCACGTGCGGAAAAAACATGGATTAAACAGGTTGGTCCAACGGTGGGTATGGGCCAAGCCCCTGAGTACACCGAAAATGGATGGTTATAGCAGCCCCCAGATCAATACAATAATAGTATTATGATGTATTATGGTATGAGAAAACATTTGGTAAAAATAAATGCCATTTGATGGAATCAGTTTCTTTCAGCTGAAGGCTTGGGGGTTCGAAACAATTCAACTATGTAGAACATGTGCTTTGGCATAGAGAGATGGGTCCAAAAACATCATGTCACATATCATCATTCCAAAGTCGAACCACCTTTCCAAGCCTGTTTCCAGTTTGTTTTGATCATGTGAGTAGCAGTGTTTCTTGCAACAGGGTAATATTTAACTGACAGTTTTCACATACAAACTTTCAGATAACTATGTGTCGCGAATCTTTGATTCCATTGAATCTACTCAAAGCAAAAGTGGTGATTTCCTAGGTCTGTTTGAAAATGGAGTAGCCAATTCACCTGGATTCGCAACATTTTCACCACGAATGATGGCTAGTTGGGGGAAAACATTCCCGCCAAGGGTGAACAGTCATTGCACCAGTCATGTTCGCCGCAAAGCTCAATGACGCTGAATTAACTGCTGAAGCTGTGACACAAGGTCATGATTTTGGAGGGTTGGAGGTTCTTTTGAGAGTAACCTACAAGTGCTTGAACATGGTCAGCCCATTCTCAGCAGATGATGGTCCTGAAAGAGCCAACTTTGACTAAGCAAAAACCAGGCCCAGTTGTGCCAACTGCCATGGCCTTTCTCTGACAGAGAAATGGTCAGTTGCTCAGACGATCTCAGTAGGATACCTGTTGCGATATCGGCCATGAGCATTTGGTGAGGTGCATTATTCAGGTCCTGAGGTTTGAAAGTTTCTAGGTCAACCTTGGATGGGCAGTTTACAGTAATCCTTCAATCTTTTGCCAGAAATTCCCTAAGTAGTTGGTGGTAAGGGGTTATAAGCCACAAAAACGAACAAAACGAATCACAAATTGTGGCAACATCTAAGTACCATTCTTATAGCAAGCCGCAAAAAGATAGAAAAATGTAGAAAAGTAAGTTCCAACTGAAATAGTGATTTTCATGACTGTTCTAACTTTTTGGGGCTTACTAATCCATTCATATCCATTCTTCAACTTCTTCAAGGCCTTTGCAGCGCCTGCTGCGCTGGGCTTGGCGGCTACTTCGCACCTGGGATCTGGATCTGGATCCATCAGATTCGATCAGGGGTTAGTGATTTGAATTAGTATAGCAATCCCCAGCACTAATAGTATCTAATAGTATAAAGAGATATCGATGTTGCTAAAATATGCTAAAATCCAATACTCAAATCGATGTTTTTGTTTGCCTTCTCCATCTTTTTTTTTGTTTGAGATCACTATAGATTCTATAGATAGATCGCGGCTATCAGCAAGGGGGTTGAAGACCATTGCCAAGCGCCACTGGGACAAGGGTGGGAACACCGGTATACGTCAGACATGGGGGACCGGTGACCCAAAGATGCTGAAAACATCCGGTCATTATCATGATGTTGGACAAGTGTGTTTAACTATGTTTATATACATGGTATTTTGTTTGTTACTCTCAAGTTGCTGATTAGTATCATTGTCACTATGGCCATGGCTTTCATGATCACGAGCATCTTTGTTGATGTCAATGAACACTCCATATGGGCGAGTTGGCTACCCTCCCGAATTGCAAACACAGATCTGGAAAACACGCAAACTATTCGGACCGCTCGTATAACTTTCCGAACGGGAAACCGTGTTGTTCTGCTTACAAGATGTTGACCTCAACATTTCCCATTCGTTTCATATAGTATTTTTCCATAGTATTGCCCAATATCTTCGATGTTTTCCCACGTTTTACATTTGTTAACCCTGATTTTCCCATGAGTTTCTTTTGAAAAAAATTGTTGCAGCTAGTTTCCCAGGCTCACGGTGGCCGCCCGGCGGCCCTGGCGACGCGCTGGGATCTATGGGATCTATGGGATCTGGGGGTTTCCATTGGGGGTACCCCAAGCTATCGCTGGATTTTCATGGAAAATCCCAATCTAAAAATTGATGGCTTTTATTGGGTAACCTCATGGATGGACACGTCCATATGTCAATAGATCATGGAGTATATGAAAA
Source organism: Cladocopium goreaui (assembly GCA_947184155.2). NCBI lineage: Eukaryota > Dinophyceae > Suessiales > Symbiodiniaceae > Cladocopium > Cladocopium goreaui. Next base: position 44,449 of record CAMXCT020006548.1, on the reverse strand, counting down.
ATAATGATGAAAACGGAGGGTAGACCCATGGACCGGAAACCTCCGGACAGGTCTATTTGTCGGTCTGTCGGTCGATCTGTCGATCCATTTGTCCATCTATCATCATCTACCCATCTACCCATGTACCCATGTATATATCCACATATCCATGCATCCATTGATCCATCCATCCATCCATCCATCCATCCATCCATCCATTCATGTATGCATACATTACCTTAATTACATCACATCCTTACTTACATACATATCGTGCACAGATTACTGTAGTTTGTTTGATCTTTGTTTCTTCAGTTCCCCCCGTGATTATCCAACAGGACTTTCATATGTGTCAGGTGTTGAACCAGCAAACATCATGCACATTTTGATATAGATATTGTTTATTCTTGTATGTTTATGTAAAGGAATATGTGTCTGCATTTGTTTTTCGATATTTTGTATTGGGTACGATATTACATACTGGTGATAGATCTGATGAGAAGTTTGAGAATGATGTGCTTCTGGTCGCCTTGCGGTGACCTAAGAATTCGAATCCTGGGGCAGTGTATCCTGAAGTGATGAAATTAGAGTTATGCTTATAACTTTAAAACCTTCGGTGGGCCTAAACAGCCTGAGACTGACAGCTTGTACAACAGTTTAATACGAGCACGTACGTGACTCCAGCATCCCAGGAGTCATATCAGTCATGAATGCAGCCCTCTTCGTTGGGCAATCAGCTGCAGACATGAGATTGCCCCCCTGCTATCTGTACATCAGAAAAACCGCATGCTATAGCGGGCTACACACACACACATATATATATATATATATGTATGTCTATACACACACACACATATATATATATATATATGTATGCTGTATGCATTAACCGCTCTCCCTCATGATAAACACCCAAAGGGAAACCCACCCAATAATTACAGTGGATCCAGCGCCAAACCCATGGGTTTTTGAATGTTTTTTTTGGGTTCCTTAGTCAAGTGGTGCTTGATTTTAGGCACGCAAGGATGGGTATGGACAAGTGACAAAGCCATTCACGAACCTTCGGGATAGCATTGACCCGTGGATGAGAAGATGTGTTCCCTCTTTCTTTGGCCTATACTTACTGGTGCTAAACGCAGGGAATTTTCGGGCATGATGCACAATAACTATCAATAATCATCCCATTCCCCCATTCCCATCCATTCCCTGCGTTTAGCACCAGTAAGTATACCCATGATTTTTCCACATCTTGTTCCCCCAAGGCAGTCGATCGGGTGTCAAAGCACCTGGCTAGGCGACGAATGTGGCTGTATTTTACCTATAGGTTACCATTGCCGGGCCCATGGAGCTGAGAATCTCTGGCATATTTGTGTGGGGTATCTCTGGTTATGTCAAAATAGTGATTGAAAATGGCCATTTATAGTTGATGAATAGGAACTAAACTATCCAATCGGGGGAGCTAAGGACCTAGGGGTATCCATGTTCCCGATTGAATGGGGAGCTAAGGAGACTAAGAGTGTCCCAACCATACGACTGTATATAAAGAGTCAAATCCTAGCTTTGGTGTGTAACATGGACCACGATTGCAACAAGTTTGTAGGGGTTTGGTTCATTACTTAATGTGTTTTTGCCCCAAGCGATATGCAGTTCGAAGGTTGAACTACACGTCAGCAGCATTATTCCCTCAGCTGGTTACTTAATTTACATTGGGGGTAAGTAACTTTCTGTCCGCAAGTGGGCGAAGGAGGTTCAGAGCTCTTGTAGTGTACCAGTTCTTCATAAAGAAAATTATTGTTCGACGATTGGTGAAATGCTTAAGGTCAGGCCAATGTGCACGTGGTGCACCGCGTTGCGGAAAGGGGCTGAAATAGGGAGGGTAAGAGGTGGATTGAGACGGAAAAAAGAAATCTGATGACTTCTGGGCATTGGGGATGCGGGAGAGATCTCATAGAGGGATACCGGACCGGAAGGCAAAACCGGATAGGTAGCGAGAGAAGATACTCATTGGAGCATGGAGTTTCAGTGAGGTGAAGAACCCTATGATAGTATGGGCAGTATGGGCAGTATGGGCTTTTACTGTAATCTGAAATACTTAATGTGATACCCTCTAGTAATTACCATGGCTAGCTGGAAAATCTAGACCCTTAATTCATGAGTAAAGACATCTATACAATCGTATGAGGGAAAAAAACCTGCACCAAATTCCTGAAGGGATTGTAATGTGATTATTACAAACCAAACAATAATATGCAATAATATTATATGATTATCATGTCATTGACTTTCCAGCCCAAGTTCAAGAACGAATAAAGTTGAACAAAGCCCACACCAGGCCGGGAGTCGCCAATGAGGGAGATCCCCAAGCAGCCCAAGCAGCTTCCGCGGAACGAGGAGAAATCGGAGAAGCCGACTCCAAGAAGTGGGCAGATCTCCTGAAACTTGGTGATTGAGCCAACGAAAATGTGTATTTAACATCATTTAACCAAGCAAAATGATCCAGTTTTTGTGGATTTAACATGATTTGATCAACACAAATATAATAATATGGATATCTTTCACCAACACATAACACCAAAACAATTGAATTTAGCCAATCAAATATTTTTTCGTCATGTTTTTTGCATAGTGATGTGTAAGATGTTATATCATATGGTGTTTACACTGGCCATGATGATGTGATACACTATACACATGTACATATTGATATTTTTATAGACAAGAGGTTTTTAAACATTGTGCAACGTCTAAGACACTGTTGGTGAATTGACCAAGAAGAATCACCCAGGATACCATGGTGATCCGTGAGACAATTGACCATGGCGGTCCACAAGGTGGCCAAGCAGTGAGACTTGAGAAATTGCAGGAAACCATGGTTTCTGGAATGGTACCCAAAGGTGTCGTTTCCTCATTATTTTTCGACTTGTGCGACATTCTACGATTTTATTTCATTCTTACGAAATCCTGATATTGAGAGGTTTCCACAAGATCTTCCCATTTGAGAAATTCTATGTGTGTTGCTGGCAGGAGCTTTCTCGGCAGGCGACCCAGACAACAGCTCGGTTTCGTTTTGTGTGATTTTGAACATCACATCTGTAGTATCTTTTGGGGATGATATTCCCTTTTTGTTGCTGGGTGATATGAACAAATAGGACATTTACCAAGCCCACTTTTGTCGCGATATTTGTGGAATTTGATTCCACAAATATCGCTGTATCATCTTTTGGCCAATGTGCAATGATTCGCTCACAGTAGCAGAAAGCTAAGCGCCCTTTCAGGCCCTTTCTGAATATATGCTCACAGTAGGCAATTTCAGAGGGAAAATGGGCACTAATAGTGTCCATCAAATTTTCGGGGCTTTCCCCCTTTCATGCAAACCCACATGGCCCACATGTTTCCATTCTTTGCGTGATAAAGTTCTGGGAATTCTGGTGAGCATGTTGATACAGCAAGAAGGCGAATAGAATTCAGAAGGTTCTTTAATGCATTTGGTTATTTTGGCTGTGGTGAGCGTTCTTTTCAAACTTCGGTTTCTACATGTCTAGATTCGGGTCAACCATATTTGACCCATCGACGCCATTCTTGGCTCGCGGGAGGTGTTTCACGGAGAATGATCGGCTTCACAATTTCCCAAGAAAAAGTTATGACCCCATACTCCATACCGATTTCGACATACTTGGACGGAGTTTTGCATCATGTCATGCATTTTTTCTGTGTAACAATACTTGTTGGAGACCTTGGATAGGATACTGGAGTCCATGTTCAACGGAAGAAGCTCGTGACCGAAGATCTTTATGGTTTTGCAGGGACCCATCTAGTTTTGGCAAAAGACACCCACATCACCATTCGGTCAACCGTTCGTGGTAGTTCGAAAACGCATTGATTGGCCAAGCCATCACTATGCAGCAGCAGCTGGGCTTGCCAGTAAACCGAGCCAACTGATCGAAATCAGGAAGTCATCAACTAACAGTGGTATGGTGGGGGTATAATGGCTAGACATTTATCAGCTTGGAAACACCAACCAGAGAGGGTGCTCAGACATTTCAATGTTCACGGTGATCTTATGAACAGACTTGGGGATCTGGGAGTTCATTTACGGCATCTCAGGTACATCATCCACTCAGTGCCTGACAACCCTGGAAAGTCCCTCAAGTGGCGTTATCCAATATTATAAGTCAATAACAATTACCCTCTGGTTATTTAACATAGCCATGGAAAATTGTCCATTTATAGATGGTTTACCTATTAAAAATGGTGATTTTCCATGGTTATGTTAAATAACCAAAGGGTATATTAGAAAATCCCTTCAGTGGGCTTCTCCCGCATATTCTATGTATACCTAGACAATCCAAGTATGGTAAAAGTACTAAAATTATGGGGTAAAACACAATTTTTAAGGGTACTCGGAAAGTCTATGTTTTTGTTTGTGTATATGCGCACGTATCACACATCCAGATGCTCGGTAATTTAACCCTTGAGATAAACCTCAGAAGGTACTTGGACTCATAGTAATGGATAATACTAGTGGTTACCAAGAAGTTTTCCTCATGCAAACCAAGATAGGTATGGAAAATCTATGAAAATCCACCATGATTGATCATTTCCACATGGGAAAGCAATGGATTGCCATAGCTATGTTTACAAACCAGCTGCTGCAGCCACACCATGCCCAGGACAACAAGCACTGCCACTGATGTGCCTTGCAAAAGTTGGGTGTCAGGGGAGGGCGATTTTTGTGTGTAGCCGTGTAGCCAACACCATTGTAAACCATGGGCAAATAATGTAAAACATGTATAACACGGGAAAACATGCAAAAACATGCAAGCCATTGATTGGACAATGTCACCACCTGGTCAGTTACAAAAGTTGGATTTTCCGTGTCTACATTGGCTGGAAGGTAATTATATAAATGCCAGTCGTCGAAGTTGCCTTAACCAATGAAACAACCAAAGCCTATTTGTTTGGTATGTTGGGTGTATCACATGAATGGGAAACAAAAAAACTACCTGGGATGCCCCATGATTCGCCACTCACATAGATATTAGTCATACAGCGCATACAAAAAAACACACACACACACACCCGGGCACCTGTTATATATATATATATACAATTTACATACGGATGCACATCCGCATACATGCACAAATGCATGTATATATACATACATATTATTTAATTTGACTTACTGTTCACGTATACATGTATATGTATAGAAGCGTGTGTGCACAGACCTGTTCCCGGCCCACATGTTCACATGCCAGTCACTCATCGGCCATGGATTGATCATCCGCCATTTTCGGGATTTGTATCCACATCCCCAGTACCCTCTGGTAAACTAACATAGCTATGGAAAATCACCATGTTCAATGGGTAAATCCACTATTTCAATGGCAATTTTCAATAGCTATGTTAGTTTACCAGAGGGTATAATACCAGAGGGTATATCAAGAGATTGTTTCTGGAATGTTTCATTCCCTGTATAAAGCCATATTGCTTTGCAGATTTTGCAGACAGACTGAGGCATCGGAAAAGGCGCCAGACTGGGAGATTTTGAAGGGATGGATCCAAAGATGGATATTGATTAATCATTTTTCGAGCTTTGCTACACATGTATGTTTCTCTATTGTTAGCAGCGCAGCGGTTGTACCATGTTGTACTGTATTTGCGTGGATCCAGATATATCCAGATCCATCGGGGTGTCGGGGCATCGGGGCAGGGAAAGGGCAAAGAAAGCCCACGTCCTGTGATGTACGTGTCTTGGCTAAGTTGGGTGAAGCCTAAAATAGGGCCGTCAACCATCGACTTTTCTGCTCAGAAACGATGGTTGGTGGTGAGAAAACGAGCGTTTTGCGTCCTCACCAATGAGGCTTACGGAGGATCATCTCAGAAAGTCTCAACTTTGAAGTTAGGAATTATAGCACTTTGATTCCTACCTGCAATGATATGCCATGCTGATCTCACTTGACTTCCATGTATTTTGTCTAATTTTATGATTTTTGCGACTTGAAACCACCAGCCACCGCCTTTGGTCACCTTGTGGCCAGCCTCCAATGTCAATTTCAAGGACCCCAGCGGCTTCAGCTGTTGAAATCCGAGGTGATTACCATCGTGCTGGTGCTTCCTAGTGCCATTCTAGGCGCAGGGCCGGGACATGCTGCCGCTCCTGTGTCCTGGAATGTTATTTCCATCACTTGTGAAGCCACTAAGCAGTTGGGAAAATCGGGTGTTTTTCCACGTTTTGTAGAGGACCATTTGCGTCCTGGCCGAGCCTTAGTCAGGCTACTTGAGCTACGTCGAGGGCACGGCCTGCGCGGGGAAGCGTGACGACTGCAAGCGAGAATGCTTCGAGCAGTTCGGCTGAACAAAGATCTTGAAAGATGGGATGAGAGAACTGAAGTGGATCAATTCCATCCGTTGGAATATGGCACGGAAAATAGTCGGTAGAATGGTATGGAGGTATATGGATGTATAATATCGATCTATCGATCTTGTCCACATGTATGGTAGCTAATGGATGATCCGAATTCGCTTGGACGGTAACTGAATTGCAACCGCTCGTCACCAGGAAATCCTGGGACAGTGTTTTTTTTCGGCATTTGCACCACGCCCAGCAGCTTCCCTTGCTGAACCAACACAGAACTGTCAGAAGTCCTTGCTCACAAAAGGTGGTGTCCCCCCAGTAAGTTGTTTTATAAGACTATATATAAGACTCATTTAACATCCGTGAAAGTTGGATATATTTACTATAAACCTACTGACTTAAGCCAGTTAACCATAGTTGACCTGCGAAACTGTACCAACTTAGACTAGGGGGCACCACCACCTTGCAGGAGCTATGAAAATGCAGATCGACAATTTCAGTCGCAAATGCCCCATGGCAGCCAGATCAAGGCGGTGATGTGTTTGGATCTTGTGTTGGTGCTCAGTGGCAAGTTTCCCTACACTTGGTACAGTGGGTGTTGTGAGTTTCCTTCCCACCTCGAATTGTGTGTGTGTCTTGTGGTTTCAAAAAAATGCTTGATTTTCTTTCCTCCATGAAGTGCCACAAATTGATATCCTTTTGCCTTTTTTGTGCGGTGCTGTTTCCTGAGGTTCTTGTATTTTATGATGTTCCTGAAAAGGCTACACTAGATGCTGGTATCATGCGCGGTTTTCGGGTAATCCAAAACCGTTGTTGTCACGGTAGTCCACTTCAACAGGCTTCACGATATACAGGAGGCAGGTGGAGGCAGTAAGAGTTCCTATAGTATAGGAAACATGCAGCTCAGTTGCCAAGGGGTCCTGGATCCACTAAGGAAAGGTGAAATGGAATGCTATGTGAATTGCGACAGCGAATTGGTGAGGTGTTTTGGCCGGATCTGGCCAACCTTCTGCACGGATTATATAGTAGCTACTATGGTTTTTAGTAAATCTAAGTTGCCAAACACCAAAATAAGAAACGTTCCAACAAGAAGAGTAGACACGTTACGATCCTGTTTTTTCGATGCATTGCATCCATCCTTCTATACCCACGCAATGTCGACATTGCGGATCCACCTCTTAGGTGTTCGGCGGTGTCCACCAACCTGATCTTTGGGGCAATCTTCTTGGCTGCAGGCAGCATTGGAACCAAGCTGGGGAAAGCTTGGCTGATGGGATAAAACCTCTGATATTTGAGGAATTAAGTTAACAGCAAGTTTTTGCAGCTATTCTTGATGTATATATATATATGTGTGTGTGTAATAATATTATATATATGCACCCTTATTTGTTGATTTATTCACTTATTTGTTTAATTATATTTTTGTGTTAGGGTGTCAGGTTTTAACCAAGCTAACCTCAGATTGGAAGTACGGTACCATTTACGGACCCATGTGGTGAGTTGCCATCAGTAGATGAGTGTTTTTTGAGACCAATTTTAGCACCTCCAACTCTATAGCTAAAGTTGCGATCGGAAGTTGACATGGGAAATCAATGGGCAAAATATAGAAAACCCAGTGGAACTTGATCTTCACTGGGCTAGGGTTGAGATGAATACAATGTCAAGCCATGTCAATTATGAGTAACCCCCAGCGTATTGGTGGAGTCCCCCAGGGAGTGCGCAACTGATGTTAAACCAGGGGTTTATTGATCCTATAGGTCAACCGGGCAACATATCGATCAGAAACCCCGCACGCAGCGGAAGCGGCCAACCATGGTCAAATGAGTGTCGTGGCCAGGGTTATTGCTGCAGATTTGTTTCGAAAGAATTTGCAGCACAATATATCAACCAACCATCCGACTGGACTTACTTGATGATGCAGATGAATAGGCTTTGGAAAGATCAAATGGTGTTTGCTGATTGCCATACCCTCAACCTTCATGGTAAGTAAACCCTAGTTGTAGTAGTTATAAACCAACTTAGCCAACGAACTGGGGCACCCCCTTGTAATGTCGGAGAAGGTGCCCTCAGATTGACAGCGCTAGGTGTTTTGGTGGCCTTCTGCATCAACGTTGTCATTCCAGTCCCGCGGAGCATGGTTGGAGGGTTCAGCGCTGGTTCCAGCTGGGGGAACCTGGGTTTTTGCGGGGTTCCTGACATGGGGGACCTTGAAGCACGTTCTTGGGAGAAGCGAATATGGATGAATATGGCTTGACATGGTTTGGGGATAGTCTCATTTAAAAAAAACATTGAGGTTGATGGGTTACCTTTTGGCCATGTCGTGCCTCACTTAAAAAAATCACTTTTGACCGGGAGGCCTTGGCATAGATTCGTCAGGAAAAATCAAGGTTTATCTGGGGTTAGCGGCTTTGAAGCAAGGCAAGAAGATACACGGCATTTGAACACAGTTTTCATATCCAAGCCTGATCTTTCGTTACTCGTACCACTAGTAGGTGGGGATTAGATGAACTAACAGCCCGGATAAATTGTCACAACCTCACTGCAAGGTCACTGGAATTGGGGCAATCTCCAAATGGCCGAACTTTTGCTAGTTAGTTATTACAATTTATCCAGGTGCTTGGTGGGCTCAACTGTATTATATTTACCTTAAACCGTAAACCCCAGTTATAATCAACGGATTGGTTTAAAGGAAAATCTTCACCGGAAACCATTGATTTTCCATGATTTTCCCATCAACAAAGAGGAGCTTTCCGGTTCCAATTTTCCCTTAAACCAATCCATTGATTACAACTAGGGTTATTGTAACTGGCCATTTAGTTCGTTGATTTTCCCTTTAAACATGGTGATGTTCCATAGTTTTTTGTATGTTTACCAGAGGGTACCATTCAACCACCACTGATATTCCAATCATATTCCATATTTCATAATCATAGATATATGTGTTTTTTTCCCGCTCAAATCCCCACTAAGTATTACCATGAAACATCATTAAACCACCATTAAACCATCATTAAACCACCATTGGCTGCTTGACTTGGCAGCACATCATCGGCTACGACGAGTCGGACGACAAGAGGGTCTTCGAGGTCCGATCCGCCTACATCGAGCCCTTTCCAAACGAGCCTTGGCGTGCTGACGGCAGCCAAACATGCGGCCGTTTACATAGTGTCTGAAAAATTGGGATTTTATAGGGAAATGTATGGACATATATATATAACCTGGATTTTGTAGGAATTGAATTTTTATTTTTGTTTTTATACATTCTGGCAATGACTAAGAGTTTGTGAACTGGAAATATTTATATTTTTAAGAAGTGTAAACACATGCAAAAACATGGAAAATAGCGTTCATACTTTTAATGTAGACATGGTGTTCCACAATGAATATGTTTGCGGCATGGTGTTCGAGCCTGCGTATACTGCATACATGTAGGAGATGTTCCCAATGGACCACGCCAATGCCCCACATCAGGAAGAGCAACAACGGAAGAAGGAAAAGAGTAGGTCGGCAGCGTAGCTTCCCCCCAATTGATTGATAAGTTTCCCTTCAGCTGGTGAAATGCGATGGGTAACTAACCGGAGTCTAAGTCCCAAGTATTCATGAGATGGTATTTGAAATCTGGTTTATATGCTTATCAAATCAGATGAAGGACAGTTGGGTTTCCAGTGACCAGGAGCATTACAATATGTCCGGTTCCCTCTGTAGTAAATGGTCCGCAGGAGTATTTTATCTCCATTGGGTTCCCTTCATACGTTCCCTGGAGATGAAGATCTTTTGGGTGAACTTGCATAGATTTTCAAGTGTCAGATACCCCACAACTAACATTCATAGAATTGGATGATGGGAAAATTTACAGGAAACCCCATGGTAAAAACCATGGTTTCCTGTAGATTTTCCCTTAAACCAATCCAATGAAACATAGACCCCTGAGAGCTGTAATTTTTGGAGGAGAGTAGTTTTCCAGTCCCCATGGCAGGGTCTACTGTAAGTGGTGGGAGGGTACCAGGCCAATGGACCAACTTCTTGGCGGGTCTACCAGCTGAAGGGAAATTTGCTTTTTGTTTTTGATTTGTTTGGGTTTATAATGTATCTATATATATATGTATAAATATAATATAGTTATATAGTTGAATAAAGTTATATATATATATATACAATTACATATATATATATATATATGTGTGTGTTGTTTAAATCATGTTTAAGTGTTTAAGCAATTGAAGAGGCTCATTTTTGGCGGGGCTGAGAGTCGAGATCGTTTGCTGATCTGCCTCCGCCACCAGCCTCACCCAAAACAAAAAACGAAGCGAACGCCGCAGGCGCCGCTGGTTCTGGCAAGACAAATATCAACCACCTGATGTTGTGGAAGTGGCTCCTTGGTGAAACATCCTGTAAATCGCTGCACTCAAACCATCACCAGTGGATGTTTTGGATGGAAAGCAAAAGGACATCCCAAATCACCTGATGTTTGGGTGGTGAATTATTATACCCTCTGGTAATTTAACATGGCTATTGAAAATTGCCATTTATAGTGGATTTAGCATTAAAAATTGTGATTTTCCATAGTTATGTTATTTTTCCAGAGGGTAATTCAGCCAGGTGTTTGGATAGATTGGCGAAGATTTTGTATTGCCTTCTTTCCTGGATAGACCATCAGTGCTCGGACATGCATCAAGGCTAGATCGGTGCTGGTCGCTGCTGGTAGGTAATTCTCCGTAAATCTTGATTTGCTTGGTCAACTGGCAAAGTTTTAGTCACAATGTCCAGTATGTTTCTATTAAATTCTATTAAGCTCTTGGATGGCTGGGATGTTTTCTCAACCACCTCCGGGCACCACCTGAGAACATTTTGCCCATGGAATCGTGGAAGGGTTGCATCTTTTTGAAAAACTATGTCGGTGGACTTTCGAAAGTTATATACTTGGTCAATGTTGAAGGAATGAAGTAGGTGTATTACGGGTATACAGTATACATATATATATAGATAGATATGTAGGTGTCAATATATATATATATATTAATTTATTTATTTATGTATTTAAAATTAATTAATTTGTTTGTTTGTTTGTTTATATAGCTCTTTGCACATGTCCATCTCGAATGTTGAAGATGTCTGAAAACCGTACTATATTTGAGTTGATTTTGTTTCAAATGGATTTCCATCCCTTATGAACATAAGTTGATGCTATTTCCCCATTCAACATACTGTTGAGAGGGGGTGGCAGATTTTGATTCCTCATGAAGATAAGTCGATGTTATTGTTTATTTATTCTTCTATTCAACATATTGTTCAGAGGGGGTGGCAGAGTTTGATTCCATATGAAGATAAGTTGATGTTACTTCCCAATTTAACATACTGTTCAGAAGGGGGTTGCAGATTTTGATTCGTCATAAAAGATAAGTTGATGTCATTGTTTATTTATTCTTCTATTCAACATATTGTTCAGAGGGAGTGGCAGAGTTTGATTCCTTTTGAAGATAAGTTGATATTACTACCCATTTAACATACTGTTCAGAAGGGGGTTGCAGATTTTGATTCGTCATAAAAGATAAGTTGATGTCATTGTTTATTTATTCTTCTATTCAACATATTGTTCAGAGGGAGTGGCAGAGTTTGATTCCTTTTGAAGATAAGTTGATATTACTACCCCATTTAACATACTGTTCAGAAGGGGGGGGGTGCAGATTTTGATTCGTCATGAAGATAAGTTGAAGTTGCTACCCCATCCAGCATATTGTTCAGGTTGTTTGTATGACAAAACACAACAAAGGCGATGTTCTTCTTGAACGTGCGAACGTCCGGGTTAGACGGTACATGTGAACATATGTGTAACCATGTAGAATGTACAAACTATCGACATGCTGCACCCTTTTACCGATGATTCACTAGCCAAGCTTTCAATGATCCTTCGAACTTGGCTTTGTGACCGGGTTTTTTGTGCCCACCACCATGCTCACCTTTGAGGTTTGCATAGTTGCTCGGCCTGGACCAGTGTTCTACTCGGGCAGAAACACCAGGAATCGTTGTGATGACCACGCGTTTTTTGCGTCACCCCAAAAAGATTGGGAATGTAGCAACGGTCAAAGTCACCCAACTTATATCAATGATAGATGATCTTCACGTGAAAATTAAGTTGTCCTGATTACCACAAGGCTGTTAGCAATTTCTTCGATATTTGTCCGGTTAATTTCGTGGGGATATGATCTCACCCGTTGTTGCGGATGAGTTGGAGGAATCCGTACAATGCCACTGGTACCCTGTCATTTTGGTGTGGCGTTAGCCTATCCTCCAGTAACCAAACGTGGCAATGGACAATTCCATACAATTCCCCATTTATAGGCCTAATAGATCATTGTCGTCCCATTCAAACCTTTGTTTAGTTCGGGGATTCCCTAGAAAACCGAAACCTGTTTTGTTGTTTTAAATCCGAAAGAAACGTTGGTGGCTTACTGGGCCAACCAACTGGTTAGATACGAACTGATACTTTACTCTTTTGCTAATGGTACAATGTACATAGATGGGTGGTATAAATGTATAAACAATCAATAAAATATCGATGGTTTATGGCATTGTTTAACCCACGTTACCCTCTGGTAAACTAACATAGCTATGGAAAATCGCTATTTTTAATGGGAAAACTCACTATAAATGGCCATGTTCAATAGCTATGTTAGTTTACCAGAGGGTAGGTTTTTTTTCCAACAGGTATCTAAGATTCACCATGGCTTACTCTACCAAGGAATGCAACCACAAATCCTTGTTGGATGCCAAGTGGTCCCTTGGTCGCTTAATGCGATGTGGAGCCAGAAGACCCGCGTTTCCAAAAAAGGTGGCTGGGAAATATCCACACTACAATGGACCTACATGGAGGTTTATAGCTGGCAAAAGATTCGAACTATGTATATATATATATATACATATAATAATATATATATATAGAGAGAGTTATATATATATAAGTTATATATATACATATAAATGGTGGATTTTCCAGCCACGTTTGATTAACATAGGGCATAGCATTGACTATAACCATCCATTTGGAGTTGGCAGTTTCGACCCTTATGTGACCACTGGGAGGAATCGTTAAAGCACATGATCAATGATCAATTTGAGAAACAATTCGTTGTAGCCCCTCCAAATACTACCACTACCACTACGACTGCTACTCCTACTGCTACTGCTACTACTACTAAAGTGTTTTGTTTTGTTTTGTTTTTACTACTGAGTTCCACAATGGTTTTTGTTCATCTACAGTAAATTCCATGAGCCTTCAACTCCTGGCCAGTTCCCCTATTGCAGTCGCTTTCAAGTTGGCCATTTCCAAGATTTGATGAGGCATTCTTCGAATTTCGAGTTTCAATTTGCTCGACTCGTTCAAGGATTGTTTGTTCTATGACAAAGTGTCACAAGGGTTTTTTTTACGTCAACCATTCAACTTTCCATTATATATATATTGCGAAGGGGAACGAGATAACACAGTAGTCACACATGCTGAGCATGTGCACATTCTTGCATGGGACGCCACTTTGGCTCAAGACCCACTGCGAGGCCAAAATAACGCGCTCCGCTGCTGCATGGTTTGACAGCTCTGACTATCAGCACATAGGGAACTACAACCGAAGGATATCCAGAACAAGGATCAATTTGTTCACAGGTTATCAGCCGTAGGGCTCACTTCTCCCGCCGGGAGAGTGGTACCTGCGTGCTGGTAGCCGGGCCGTCTGAGCAATTGATTGAGGACGCAAAGGACCAATCAGCTCATCATCGCAAAGATGCAAGGCGGCAGCGGAGATTCGCGCACCACGCAGTTTACCTTCAATGAGAACGCTGCTATGCCGGTCGAGGAGGTCAATCAATCTTCCCCTGGCGACACGGCAGACAGTGGCGGGATACGCTCTACCCGAACTACACAGTCCGGATGGCAAGTCACATCAAACAGACGAAGAATATCCACCCAAAGTACACCTAGATCTTCTCGAAACAGTGCTCGGAGTGATGTTGTCCGCCAAGGGCATCGACCATCTCGAGGACGTACTACTCCAAGGGACAGATCCACCAGGGCCGTGACCGACCGAATTGGTGAGAGGACCGGGGATAGTCGTGTTAAGAGGAGATCAACGGATACTTCTGTGGCTAGTGAACCTATTGCCATGATAGAGGAACTACGGGCACAATGTCAATCCCTACGTAATCAGCTGAACAACATGGAAGCATACGCTGCATCCAGGGATCAACTGATTCATGACATCGAGATCAGATTCACTGAGTATCTTCGGGAACACAATCAGAATGTATTTGATGAGGTCAATGCACTCAATCATAGATTGTCATGTTCCGCAAATGAGGTTGCAGAATATCAAGCAGAACTAATGGTAGCATCTCAGGAAGACGAAGGTGCAACAATACGCATCCAAGACCTTGAACGCCGAGGTGCCCTAATGGAACATGGTGCACGACGGATCCATCAACGTGGTATGGAGATCCAGGAGGAGTACAAGGATGAAGTACATCACCTTCAAGGACTACTGGGGAATACGGAGGCAAGACTACAACAACTTCATCAAACCAATGTCTTAACCACCGATATTGCCAATCGACTATACAATGAGGGTCAAGAAATGCAAAATGATTTCCAGAACTCAATCATGGAATATCGTAATCGATCTGAAATGGCATCCTTCTCTAGTAATCAACTTGAAGTGATTAGCCAACAACAATCAATTGCAGTTCATGAATTATCTGAGCGAAATCAGCTATTGAGTGAAGCTTTGGTTCAGTCTCGTAAACAGGCCGAGCTGTATGAGAGCAGTATTGATGAGATCACTAGAGAATCTAGGAAGAAGGTGTTCGAGGCAAATCAGGCCAAATTGGAAAGTGATCTGAAGCATCGAAACACTGAACATGATACCGTCAGAAGAATTGCATCATACAGGAACCAAGAGGCCGAAGCAATATCTCACCTGAGGCTTGAATCACAGGCTAGTGCAAACTCGATCGCAAGGGCAGAGCACTATGAGGAGCTCTATGCCAACGAGCAGAAGATGAACTGCGAATTGAAGGATGAGATCAAGTTGCAGAACACGAAGTTACGAAGATCGTTGACTCAGGGTTCTACGACCGACGGTCGTGGCCCCGAAGAGATGCTTGTTGAAGATCTACGTAATCAAGCTAAGATCGCTCAAATCAGGGTTCAGGATCTAGATCATGAAGTTCATGAATGTTTACAAGAGAACTTGTTGTTAAAAGAAAGGTTGGCTGAAGTTGCGGATGTAGGGGCGTCGTCCCTCACCAATGCTGAGGTCCGAACTCTAAGATCTGAACTAGAGAGTGAGCGAAAATTGAAATTGGCGAGTGGTGTTCAACAATATGAGAGATCATGCATGTTCATGGGGGAAATCCAGGATAGGGATGAAAAGATTGGCATCAAGAATTCTGAGATTGTTGACATGAAACGTCACTTAGATGAACTGAGAAAAAGTCTCAAGGATTCTGAAACATCTATGGCTAGGATCAGTCCTGACACACTTCCCTATTCGGCAGGCATTCCCAACTCCGATCTCGCATCCAGACTGGTCATCGACAAACTGGAGAATGACGTGAGTGAGGCTAACTGTGAAAACGCTATTCTGAAATCTTGGGTTTCGCAGATCGACAAGGAGTTGACTTATGAGACAAATGTGGCTCATTCCTATCGTGGGCATGCTGTACCTCCTCAACAACAACAGCATTCTCAATCAAGCAAAAGAATCGCTGATCTGCTGAAAGAGGTTGACAACAAGATCGCTGGCGGAACTGAGAGGGACTATTACAAGCCACCGAGTGGATGGGGCGGTCCGCCTGACCCTGATGGACCTCCGGACCCTTTCGGGCCTAACGGTCCAGGACCACCTCCTGAACCTCCTGGTTTGCCTTCAGTTCGAGGATCACAACGCGATTCAGCAGATGATGTCTCCACAGCGGCTTACACTGCGGAAGAAGTACCGAGAATGTCAAGACGAGAGGCTGACAAAGTCTATGTTAGCCCATGGCCAAAGCAACAGAATCTTGGGGTTTGGCAATCAGATCTCATCAAGAGTGTTGTTCTTTCGGCAAATGACGGGGATAAAGCCGCATGGGAAGCATGGCTACAGCCGGCTATTCGACCAAATCCTGACATCGAGCTGTTGAATGACAGTGGGGGGCAACGGTATCAGTCCATCGACGCCAAGTTGTCAATTGCATTGTCAAACGTGATAGCCCAAGCCGGTGATGTTGCTCGTCATGTAGCGATCAAATTGAGATTGAGAACACAAAGTCATAGCCGAAGAGGAACCTATGTCATGGGACGGGAAATCTTGGCTATGATTCTGGAGCACTTCAGAACCCCAGGTCAACGAGAAACATCCTTCACCATGGAACACATCGTATCGATGAAGTATCTCGGTGACTCGAACCTAGAAGTGTTCTACGAGAAATGGATGGAGATGGTATCAAACATGATGCCGGATGACGTACCTCCTGATGATTGGCTTCGTGACGCTCTATACAAGAAGATTCGAAATTCGAGTCTTATGATGTTCGACATCAAGCAGTACGAGTCATGGATGGAAGGAGACCAAAGACGAAATTATCGCTACCTGTTGGATGTCATCGAAAGGCACATCTCCAGAATCAGAGAGGACAAGCATGTGGCAGCCAGAGAGAAGTATGCGAGAGACTTTGCAGGCGGCGGCAAACCTTCAGCTCCTGCTCCGAACCCAACTGCCGCTGCACCGGATGCAAATCCAAAAGCGAAGCCTAAAGCTACTCCCAAGGAGAAGGCAGCGCCCAAGGCGAAGGCCAAGGCCGATGCAGCTCCAGTTCTACCATCACCTCAGCCTAAACAGCATGCGAAAGGAAAAGGAAAAGGTCAAGGGAAAGGGAAGGATCGAGCAAACAGCCGAAGTACCAGCCCCAGATCCAAGAAGAAGATCCCATGCCATTTCCATTTCATCAAGAAGTCATGCAGAAAAGGCAAAGATTGTGAATACAGTCATGATCAAAAGGTGTTCGAGGCGAATAAGAACGCAAAAGGGAATGGTCGGAAGCCAGGAACTCCAAGAAGTCAATCTCCGGCAAACAAGACCAAGAAGATTGATGAACCATGCTGGCATTGGGCCAAGGGCAAGTGTCGGTATGGAGACAAATGCAACAAACGCCACGATCCTCATCTATTTAACACTGCTCCCAACACCGAAGCACCAAGCTCAAAGGCTACTCCTGCACTTGTCCATGATTGGAGCGATGATGAAGAGACGTTCCATAAGATTGCATCGAACGTGGTCAAGAAGAGGGTCAGATTTGATGAGTCTAAGACTCACGTTCAAACTTACGTAAAGAAGGACTTCGTGAAGTGCAATCGGAAATCTCAGACTGTCTCCAAAGGGCATGGCAAAGTTGGAAAGCCCACTGATCAGATAAGGAAAGATGAGCAATGGTCTTATTCATGCAGGTTAGCTTCGAGCCGAGGGAAAGCAATGGCTATTCTGATCGATGAGAAGGGTGAACACAGTGACATTGATGAAGTCCTGGTCATAGTCGGCCCTAGCATGGACATCCTGATCAGACTCGACGTCGAGGACGGTGAGGTGTCCAGGGAAGTTTTTGTGGAAAACTATGTTCAGCATATTGAAGGTCGATATGGTAAAGGGGGCAACACAATGTGTATCACTGTTCCTGTTGAAGAGAGAGATAAGAGATTCATATTGGATTCTGGAAGTGGCCATGATCTCATTTCATCCACACGAATAAGTAGAATGGATCTCCCAACATACGATGACAAGGTCGTCAACTTCCATACAGCAAATGGGGTAACGTGTTCGACCAAACGTTCAAGCATCAAGTTCGAGGCATTTAGCGAACCAGCAGAAGCTCACATCTTGGAGGACACACCCTCCGTGCTCTCCATGGGGAAGCGATGCGTTGATCTTGGTTACTCTTTTGTATGGCCGACCGGAAGAACTCCATTCATGTTGGATCCAAATGGCAACTTCATCGAGATGACTGTTAAAGATTATATTCCCTATGTGAGCGTCGATCAAGAAAAGATCAAGTTGAAATCATCTTGTGTGGAGAAGATCATGGCAGTTCTTGATGATGGATGCTCAACATCGGAAGGTGAAGGTCTTTTGGTCATTGATGGAGAAAGTGGGGATGAACTTGAAGATCTTTCCGACTCCGTTGGACGATCCAATGTTAAATCACCCAAGAGATCAATGAAGAAACGTAAGAAAGCTAAGGTAAGAGATGATCAACATGAAGTGGCTGTTGGAAGTGATGCAGGTGATGCTGAGGAAATGTCATGCTATGCTGATGAGTATGCCGAGTTTGAGGACGACGGATACGATCCCAGCATCGCACCTGATGACATCCATGAAGATCATCCAATTGAAGTTGAAGAAATTCCTGAAGATGGAGGAGGTGAAGACGACGATGATGTCATTGATGTTGATGAGGAAGATGGAGGAGTCCGATTGAGTAAGAGGGGAACTTTGAAGAATGAAGCACGATCGAAGGTTCACCTTCTAACTCATCGCTACAAGAACCCTTACTGTGAGTCTTGCGTGCGTGCCAAGATGAAGCACAGGAAAACGTTCAGAGGTGCGTTTCAGCGTAAGCTCACAAAGTTTGGGGACCTGATCACATTCGACTACGTTGACAACCGTCGTATTGCTGAACAGGACTATGGCGACGACAAAACCATCTTTGTCATCAGGGATAGGTATACAGGAATGCTTCAGTCTTATCCTTCTGCCAGAAAGGACACAGACGCCGTTATACGGGCGGTCAAACAGTTCATGGGCCGTCGTAAGATTCGAGAAGCATATTCCGATGATGCCCCACAGTTCGACAAGGCAATGAAGATCCTAAAGATCCCAATGGATACTTCCTTGGCCGGAAAGACCAAGCACAACTCGCTCGCAGAGAGAACTAACCAATTCGTGCTCGTGGCAACAACAACCTGTCTACTTGAGGCAGGAATTCCACCATGCTTTTGGATGTATGCCATCAGATGCGTGAGCCATTTGCTCAACATCGAGCCCAACGACGATGAGGTAAGTTCTTGGTGCAAACTTCATGGAGAAGAATTCAAAGGGAAGATGATACCCTTTGGTGCCCTCGTGTACTTCAAGCCCAGTGGTTCACGTGAACGAGAACAACAACACAAGTTTGACCCTATGGGAATCCCTGGAGTGTTCGCCGGATACTCCATTGGCCCCGGGCTACATTGGTCAAGAAAGTACAGGGTATGGGCGCTATGTGACTGGAGTAAGCAGAACTTGGCCTATGATGCAGAGAAGCCCATTGCCAAGCTGAGGACTCCACACTACACTGAAAGGGTTGAACTAAAGGAACCCCTTGAATTCCCATGCAAGTTAGAGTATGAAAGGATCAATGTTTCCATTGAAGGATTGAAAGTGAAAGATCGTCTTGAAGGAAACCCAGAAATTCTACCGCCACCTCCACCGGATGATGATGATGATGGTGGAGATGATGACGATGGTCATGGTGGTGGTGGTGTACCTTCGTCGAAGGTCCCACGGGAACCAACTGATGGAGAGTTGGAAGCTGAAAGGCACTTTGATGCAATATCGGAAAGATTGGGACCACCAGGTATCGATAAGCCAGCACATCCAGATCTTCATATTCCAGAAGGAGGACCTGAACATTACTCCGTTGGAAAGGGTGGAGATGGGGTCGTATACCTGAATGACGATGGTGAATGGGTGAAACTCAATGCTCGCGGCCATCCATATCGTATTGATGAACGTGGTTTTCGCAGAATATCAACTACTCCAAGGCCTTCAAAGTATACCCCTGACGAGTGGAGAAAGATGTCACCGACTGTCAGAAAAGGGATTGCCAAGGCCGAAGAGAAGAAGCTTGAAGCAGAAAAAGAGAAGAAGAAAAGCGATGCGAAAATCAAGGAGAGTGAAGAGCGAGCAAAGAGAAAAGAAGAAAAGAAGAAAGAGAAAGAAGTAAAGAAAGCCAAATCCTCCAAGAAAGACGACAAAGACGATCACGTTTCAGGAGTGGCCATGTCCCAAGACTACATCCGAAGAGGCAAAGTTTTTCAATATGGAAAAGGGTCCGTTTCTCCCGTCGGGAGAGGGGTCTCTGCCTCTGCTCCATGTTATTCAGACCTGTCGGACACTGACGTACCTGATGATGATGACTTCTTGATGGAGTGGGATGAATGGTCTGAGATCGAGAAGGGCAAGGGACCGAAAGCCACTTGGAACAACGACAAAGTGTATGACTTCAACCAGGGGAAGGTGGTGGCTGCTGCGACATTGCACAACACCAACGAAGTACCCCAAGACGCTCGTGGCCTCAGTGATGTTTTCCTTCCATTTCCATGCATGCCATGCATTAATCATTGTGATGATCATCGAGAAAGCTGACTTCAAATGGTGATGGAATCAATATCAATAAGATGTTCAACACTGCAGTGGCAAGGCCTGTTGGTCGGAAGGAAATGATGGAAAACGATGATGCACGTAAAGCTATGAGGAAGGAATGGTTGGGTCAACATGCTGCTGGAGTCTACGATTTCAGTGT
This sequence comes from Cladocopium goreaui, assembly GCA_947184155.2. Lineage (NCBI taxonomy): Eukaryota > Dinophyceae > Suessiales > Symbiodiniaceae > Cladocopium > Cladocopium goreaui. Next base: position 23,526 of record CAMXCT020006548.1, on the reverse strand, counting down.
CGTTAGAGAATATGATGACGTTGTTCGTGAAGCAAAGGCAAACAAGACAGAGGTTCACATGGCCAGAGTACATGGTATCTGTGTTGAGAAAAACTATCAGTTGCCTGCAGGAAGTCCTAGTAGAAAATTCAAAGGCCGAGGTGTCTTGCTTGGTAACCAGGTGAAGAACCAATTCTGGGAGGCTGCCTTCTTCCAGGACTTGGGCAATTCTCCGGCTACTTTTGAGGCATCGAGATGGGCTGATTTCTATGGGTGTCTTCCAGGCCATAATGTAAAACTTGCCGACGCCATTCAGGCATACATTCAAGCAAAACTAACCGGACCACCATGTTGGGTTGAGCTACCTGAAGATGCATGGCCAGACGATGTCGATATTCGAAAGTTCCGTAGACCAGTTGTAAGATTGGTTAAAGCTTTGTATGGTCACCCCGATTCGGGAACAATGTGGGAACAACACTGTGATCAGAAAGTTCGTGAACTCGACTTCGTTCCTGTTGGAGAAGAATGGCCCTCAATGTATTTTCACAAGAAACTGAAGTTACTTCTTGTCATCTATGTAGACGACTTAAAGCTGGCAGGACCGGAAGAGAACCTGACTAAGGGTTGGGAGATGCTTCGATCAAAACTCAACATCGAGCCCGAGACTGACTTAGGACTCTATCTTGGTTGTATTTTGAGAAAGGGATCTACCAAACTTCATGATGGAACCCCGGTGTCAACCATGACCTATGACATGGAAGGTTTGTTGAAGCTGTCAGTTGAGAAGTATTTGGACATTGTTGGAAAAGATACGAAGTTGAAACACGTATCCACTCCAAGTCTACCTGAAGAAACAAAGAAGCATAAGTCCAGAGCACCATGTCCCGGGAACCCCAAGAACAAGAAAATTTGTCCATGGTGCACTCATGAGTTTGATCCGGACGCTCCATTGTTTTATGAACAAGGAACCCAAGGGGAAGACGTCTCGCCTGGGGAGTCTGAGAGAGGTGCATTAGCGCCACACGCTGCTAGCGTGTTGATGAAGCTGCTGTACGCGGCGAGGATTGCTCGTTTTGATCTGCTTCGTTCCATTAATTCCCTGGCCAGGAATGTAACAAAGTGGACCATTGATGACGATGCAAAGTTGTATCACTTAATGTGCTACGTGAATTCCAGCCTATCTAAAAGAATGACTGGATGGGTTGGGGACAACTTCAATGAATTGACATTGTCTTTATTTGCTGATGCTGATTTTGCAGGGTGTGCCCAGTCTTTGAGATCAACTTCAGGGTCTCATATGCATATCCAGGGTAACCACACTCGGTTTCCTTTGTCCGGGGGCAGCAAACGGCAAGGATGCGTAAGCCATTCGACGCCTGAGGCCGAAATCGTGGCAGCCGATGTCACCCTCCGTACTATGGGTTTGCCCGCAATGAGCATCTGGGAAACGCTGACGGGAAAGTCGCCCAAATTATTGTTTCATGATGACAATCAGGGCATGATCGGTGTAGTCAGGTCGGGTCGTAACCCCACTATGCGGCATCTTGAGAGGACCCATGGCATAGCCATCACTTCCCTCCATGAACATTTTACTCGGGAAAACTACGTACTCATGTATGAGGTGACCTCGAAAATGGCCGCTGACATTCACACCAAAGGTTTCAAGAATCCGTTAGCATGGAAAAGAGCATGTATGCTCATCAACCTGTTGGACCCTGGTGACATCGGTACGAAAGATCTGCTCGATATGGTCTCACCTACCACGGATGTTGATACCACTGTCCGACAAGTGTTTCAAACCAAAACTCAAGATGTTCCAAATTTTCCGTATACCGAAATACCTATTCTACCACCTGAGGTGTATCAGAAGGGTCTTTCTGGTAAAGAACAAGTACAACAACTACCTGGTATGGATCCCATATTGGTTGTTAAGACGCCAACTTTCTTTAGAAAGCGACCACCTGGTGTATCATTGCCTCATGATTGTTTGAGAAGTACCTGGATACTATCTCATGGCAAATGGATCAAGGTTGAGGATCGAGTTCCACCCGTTCAACAACAAGACCGTTTTGATCAATGGGTAGAACGAGCTTGTTTCCAATACCATCCGTGTCAATTTAGTATATCACCGTCGGTGATTACTCGGCAATCAGCTGGTGTTGTCTCACCGGGACACCTGGCGTCAACAGCACGACAAGGGCTCCATGCTGCTGCGATGCCGACTCGTCAGACCCCAGTCCTGAAGTATCCTCAGTTAACTGTGGGGGTAGGTCAACTATTTTGTCATCAATCCCATGGAAACGAACCCACAACCATTCATGCAGCTCCGTGTGGTACTGCTCGGGTGATCAACACGCTCCTTCGAGTTGTTCATGGGGGGAGTTCTGGATGGGGTAGTCTTCCAATGGGATTTCCTCCGTCGGGGGACCCCGATGATGATCCATATCCCACAGAAAACAAAGATCCCAATCGACGACGAATTGTATTCGCCGGTGGTGACGTGGTTGCTGGTAGGGTGTCAAAAGACAAAGCCTATAACCCCTCAACGTCATCAAGAAAGGGAAAGAAAATATCCAAAAATGAATATGATCAAGACGAGTGGATATGGAAGGATGAAACAACATTGACGAGAGTGCACAAAGTACCAAGAAGAAAGATGTTTACCCCCAAAGAGGCTGACTTTCTGCCATGTAAGCTGAGACGATTTAGAGATGAAAGGGAAACCAACCAAGTGTTTCAGTCAAGTGGGAGATTGATCCACGACTCATGGAGATTGGTGGGAAATAACATCGAGAAAACCAATAAGAGAAACGAATTTTGGACAGGGACCACTACCTTCAAGATCATATCCAATGCAGACATCAAAGATGTGATGGACAGCGGGTCTGACGTGGAGGACAGGGCATCGTGCCAGGACACTGTGGTCACCTGTATCCTTGATGGGAACATGAAAATCATTCCGTTGGATGACATGTTTATAGCCCATCATTACAAGTTGAAGCATGAGACCAGAAAACAAAATGATTGGGATATTCAGATGAATCTACATCGAAAGAGACGTTACCATATCTCTCAACGTCTATGAGATGAAGGATGATACCCCATGCTTGCTCCTCATGTGTGCCGAAACGCAAAGCATCATTACCAAGATTCACAAACAGAGTCGGTTTAAGATGATGCATGTGGTCACGATTACCGAAGATGACAACCTCATGTCCAACTACGGAAGGGCAAAATGGAGACGTTGCATCAGGGGTCCTAGTGACTGCGTGTTCTTTGCGGGACCTTGCACCGGTGGTTCACCGTGGAATCGGTTAAACAAAAATGTGAGTGAGGTCACAGCGCACAACATCAGAATGAAAGCACTTCTATATTGGGAGCTATGGGAAGAGTTCACATTGTGTCTGCAACGTGTACATGTTTTGCATGCAATGGCATTGTTGGAACTACCTCGGGGATGCGACTATTGGAATGATGAGAGAATGAAGTTTCTGATCAATGGGACCCAATCGACTGTGCATGACTTTGATGGATGCATGTATGGTTTGAAGTCACAATTCAAAGATGTTGGGACCGCAATCAAGAAACCGTGGAGGATCGTATCATGGGGGGTTAAGTTCTTTGACTTGCATGCGAAATGTGATGGCTCACACACCCACGGTCAATGTGCGGGCAGGGAAACACGTGCAACACAATTATATACCGAGAAGATTGTCAGATCTATCCTTCGAGGTGTCACCAATCAAATGTTGATCAACAACGCCTATGGAAGGAGATATCGACCAAAGGTTCCAGATGATATGAATGACCATAAATCGAAGTCATGTGCATGCATCATTGTGAGTGACCTTGAACTAAAGGTTAATGAGAAGACCATCAATGAACAACTATTCATTAACTTCATCACCCAACGAGGCGGTGTGAAGGTGAAGCTGAGGTTGTATCCACGTCGTGGATCACTATTGGCGGATCCGGATCCCGTTAGAGGTGGATTGAAGGTGAAGTCGGGCTGCTACCTGCGTCGTTGGTGCGCCTTGACGGATCCGGATTCCGCGTACCTCACTTCGGTCTTCGCAATGGCTGGAACTGACCTTGTGATCCCTTCAGCGGCCAAAGGCATTAGTTTGCTGAAATCAACTTTGTCCCTCATCCAGGAGAAGAAACAAGAGCACAACCTTCCTGCTCCATTCTCAACCTATGAGGAGGCAAACTTCAGGGGTTACAAGGACAAGGACCTCGACGAATGGTTGGATCGAGTGAAGATTTCTCCTCCTGTCGTTGTGGCCTTAGCTTTTGTCATGGATAGAAGTGGCAGGGCGTTCGTAACTCATGCAATCAGGTTGCTCATGAAAATGTTATCAAAAGTGACCAACGAAAATGAGTTGAAGATGTCTGCCATCAGCTTCATTGACAAAGGGGCCCGATTATCGAAATTGGTGGAAGGAGCCGCTAGAAATCCAGATGAGAAAAGCATCATGCAGATGTTGTGCACCTTCGAGTGCGCAATCAGAATAGATGAACTATGGGATACCCTCAAAGACCACTATACTGGGCAAAACAGTATGACCAACAAGGAGATCACAGTCAAAGACTTGCGCGACAAGATCGCAAATACTAGCCCAGCAAACCTTGGATCATTGAACCAGACGTATCCTCCGTATGGAAGTCCTTGCTACCAAATCCGAAAGAGGACGAACTTCGAGGAAATTGCACGTCGAAAATGGGAGAAGTGGTCGTTTGAAGTGATGCGGAGAGAGGAACCTGAACCATATGAAGTTGAGAACCGCATCCAATATCTGGTCAACATCATGTACGAGGAGAGCTACAGCCTCGGCTATGCACTCCGACGTCACAATGCCAGAGCGACCAGCAGCCAGGGTAAAACCATCATCGTCCAGAATGTCCTGGAAGACTGGATGTCAATGAGTTATGATCTCAGCTTGGAACGGACGGCAGCTGTTGTCCATTTGCAAACCATTCTCATGATCTCCAAAATGCTACATGAGTGGATGACAAAATTGGAAAGCTTCAAATCAATGTCATACCTGAGCGGGATCATCAAGACTGATCTGGTCAGAATGAAACAGGCCATTGACCTCCGCGACGACCTATGGGAGTTGGGGGGCTACAACATTGAGAGGGCCGACCAGGGCATGTTTGAGGAGGTGGAGAAACGGAACAGGACATTTTCCTGTATCCGCGACTATGTGACGACCACTGCCACCACACAGATGGGCCAAGGAGCCACAGAGGTCTCCCACATTGATGGCTGGGACATCCCGCTGATGCCAAGAGACGGCAGAAACCCTCCAAGTCAACCGGATCATCCAGGTTGGGATCCTTCACCTATCAGAATGATGAATGACAAGCAACAGAGGGAAGCCGATGCACAGCGGGCACAACAGCAACAACAACAGACTGGGCCTGGTAGTTCCACCGCCGGTGGACACGATGGTTACAGCTCTGCAGCTGGAAGTGCACCACCACCAAAAGCTCCACCATCGAAGGCAAGGCCATCTACACCTCCCGCAAGAAAGGACTGGGTGATTCCTCGGGTACCGAATGGATATCTTTTCAGAACTTCATCAATGCCCGATCAAAGGAACTCCGAGTTCATCACCTCAGCATGGATGGACGAGCGGGATCACTTTCTTCTATCAATCGTCCAAGGACCAGCAGCTCAAGCAGCCAGCACATTGGGATCAGCACCCTGGGCACAATATTTGAGGAGAGTGACCGCGTATGCCTGCATGATCTTCGGAGTTTGCAATCCGGGGGTCGTAACCGAGGACACTGCATCCACTATATCCGAGAAGGATTGGCTGAGGTGTTACAGCCACATTGTCCGCAAGTACATGCTGACGCGGACCGGATGCTATTTGTCGACAGCAGGTATGCTCATGATGCTAGGGCATCACGACGTGAACGTCGCCAACCAGTCCGACCTTGGCCGCATCAAGAAGATGATCACCAACCCACTTGCTTGCAGGATCATCGAAGCACCAAGCGGTCCAAGAGATCATGACATGTTGGCAGGTGATTTCAGGGCTGGAACAACCATCCTCATCACCGACCTGATGTTCCGCGTGGGAACCCAAAGTGGGACGCATGGCATCCAAATGGGATTAGCTGACATGGGATGGGAAAGTGTCGAGGTGTTCAAAATCCATGATTCTGAAGCAGAACGACCCCTTCAGCAATTCCTCGACACCCTTGACAAAGTCAAGCAGTACCTCAGCACGGATACCGTCGACGATGGTTTGATAACTGTGCACCTTTGGTTGTCATTGCAGTTCCTACATGCACAAAAACCACCTCATTGTGTCATGCTTGAAAACGACTTCAAGAATCAGTTTGTCAAAGGGGTGCTCGATCTTGATCAAGTCACGTCCAGACCCCTGATGGTCGCCATCAACAATGACTCCATGTTCAACGGAATGGACTCTGTTACGTCCAGGATCGCAGAGGAGCTGATTGAGAAGATGAGGCTCCAAGGGATCTTGGTGACATCGGATCAGAGGATGTGGCGGTCAATGTACTCGCAATTCGGAAAACAGTATTCGATTTTGAGTACAACCAAGAAGGGGACTTTGGGAAAGACGGCAATTTGGTCTGTCATCGAGAAGAATCTATTTCGCCAAAGGGTCTTCCTCATGTGTGCCACGAACAGGGAACATGTATCAGTTCTCAATGAGGGAGCGTTCAAACCTGACGAATCGGGCATCATCGCCAAAGTTCTGGAGGATATGACCGGACCAACTGAGGCGTTCAAGATCGCAGGTGGCGAAATGACCCCTGGTGATTATGCAAATGACGACACCACAATCTTCCAGCGAGGCCCTGGAACCGCCGTGAACAGATTCACCAAAGACAAAAGGTTCAAGACCAGTTGGGTCGAACCGGTGGTCGGCACCCATGAGCTGGAACCAGTGGTTTCCGATCGATGCATGTGGTTCACCATTGACAAGGAGAACGACGACATCCTATGCGGAAGCTGTAGAGGCGCAGTGACAATGGATGAGATCGAGACGTGCCAGTCGAGACCAACCCATTGCATTAATTGCTCCGCCAACACCCAGGACCATTACAAGCGTTCATCTCCCACATTGGAGGCCAGGAAGTCCGTACTACTCCTTGCAGCTAGGTTGAAGGTTGCATTCGAGGATCTTGGTGTTGACATTGTTGACATCAATCAAGGATTCCAAACATGGCTCACATTTACTGCGTCTTCGTTGATTTCAAATGCATCGTTGGCGTATGGGGAGCACTTGATGAAATCTCTATCTCACATGGGAGGAGTCAGAATTTCGAAGAGGCAAGCTCTGGAAATTTTCCGGAACGGACGCGGCAAGCAATTCAGCATATATCGCGAAAGAGTTTTCGATGATGTTGCAAAGAAGTGGCTCTTGATCTATAGAGTCACAAAGGATTGCGGAAATGTCGCATACAAAGACTTCTTCGAAAAGGTTGCCGTTCCCGAGGTGAAGGAGAGGAACGAGATTTTTGGATTCTCCCGTGCATCTGCCGAGAAAACTGGAGATATCATCGAGTTCTGGCTTGGTGTCTTGGACGTGGCCAATATGGCCAAGGGAGTCGTGGATGTTTTCAATGCTAGCGTTGATCCAGCTGAGTATCTCAATGGACTGGAAAAGGCACTGGCTCAATTCACATCGACCTCCCGAACCTCGAGCACCATCAATGACAAGAGACGGGGATCCTTCGACTGCACACTGCAAACTGCAGAAGCCGAAAGGGTCATGAAGCTCATCCACGCAATCCCCGGATATGACTCGCTGGCCAATTTCTGCTGCCTCACGGACTGGGAGAAGGATCAGGTATTCTCTCATTATCGCAGGAAGAACAACATCACAGGGGGTGACGCCAGCATGGGCACTGATGCCGATGCCAAGCCAGGTGACGAGTCGTCGGCTCACCCTGGGGAGGAGGAAGCTGATGAGCCAGCGAACGACCCCACCGATGTGGTCAGGGACTCAGAGAATTCCGGGAAACAACAACTTTTGGATGCGTTGGGAAAACTCTTTACCGTCTCTGAGGATGTCAACGTGTGCTTGTATTGTGGTAGCACCCAACATGGCCATCTTGAATGTGAACATGAGAAGAGGGATGAAGTCAGAAAGGTGCTAAAGGCCGTCCGAGCGTCGCTCGAGGCTGATAGTCCAACATCTGATGACGTCGATATGGAGCCTCCTGAGCACAAGAAGGACGGTTCAGGTGCTACTGATGGGTCGGGGCAAACGGATGAACCTACAAAATCGAGGTTTAGTGAACACCAATGGTACGACAGCATCAGAACTATGTCTGAAGTTGGTGACCTCGATGAGTATGGTAGATTCTGCATAGAAGGACGTGATGTTACAAAGCTAGGACCACAGAACATTGTTGACCTCAACGAAGTGGTCAGAGACGCTATTGTCAGAGGAGGAGGTGACTCTTGGTCAGTGCCAGACTTCATGGCAAGCTACTCTGATAACAACATCAGGAAGCCCTTCTACAAGAGAGTCGAGGCGCCGCAAGATGGTTTCTTGAAAATCATCCCGACTACGGGGGCCCATTTCTTCAACTGCTCTTACTTTGGAGGTGTAGAATATGCGGCCAACTACCGCTTCGAGACTGGCAACCGGCTCAATACCTACGAGGACAAGGTGAGTTCATCACTAAACAGGATCCTGCGGCACAACGTGGGGAAGGTATCAGAACAACAGAGTCTGTCATGTGATGACGCCGGCTGGGTGCCCATCGAGGAGGTGCTCAAATGTGAGTCCATCTGGAGGCACGAGTACGCACGCTGGCCACATGTATTCCTTGCTCCAAAAGGAAGAGCAAATGATCAGAATGCATGGAATGTCGATGAGGCAAACTACCGCATGACATTGCTCTTCAAGATCATGTTCCACTGTGCCCGGTATGGACGTCGCGTTCGTGAACAAGTCTTGGCATTTGGTATCAACAAGGACATTGAGCGCACCAGCCTGACGTGCATTGACAACAAAGTCGATGCGGGCACGAACATTCCTGATGAAGGTCTACTGCTCTACCCTGTGGCGGTCCGTGCTCCTACGGGGCACAAAGAAGGATCTTCAAGGGACGACGTCTCATTGCTGTCCTCATTACTTTCACATCCAATCGCACCCAACACCATTTTGTCGTTACCGGTTTGTTTCCACATGACCAAGAAGACCAACCTTCGAAGCATTTGGAGGCAGGGATTAATTCCAGGAGGTCTTGGAGAAGGTCATCGGATGTTCACGTTCTTCAACCCGTATGTGCCATGGGATCACAGATCATGGACCATCACGAAGAGCGTTGATACGCGAAGAGGGGACTACATTTGCTTGTTCGTCCCGACCGAGACCTTGATGGTGGAATATGGCGGTCGACTGACTGACTCGGGACAGATCGTCTCACCAAAGATCGTCCCGTTCTCGGCAATCAAAGGAGGATGGATTCAGGACCCAAAGGACCAAAACAATAAGACATGGCTCCGGTTGTTCGTCCCGTCGGGCTACGACCAGGTAGTCCGGTCTGGAACTATCAAATCAAGAACGGTAGCCACCAAGGAGTCCATCTTGAGGGTTGCAAGTCAGTGCATCGACGCCGAAGATCAACCGTTTGACGAAACCGCCATGGATGCCATGAACATCGTCAACCAATTCAAGAACAACCTCATCGAGCCTGGCGGACAAGAGCAATACCTGGCCCGCATCAAGCTGATTGACTACATAGTCGAACGCAAAAGGGTGCAAACATCAGGTTGCCGCCATTGTCCTCACTGTCTCAATGAGACGCCGACAAAACTAGCAGTGTGTCTAGTTTGCTGGACGGAACTTGAAAGTTGTGGAATCCGTCCCTATCGGCTACAAGCTCCTGAAGACGATGAAGATGAGGCCACGAAGAAAGAGATCGATGAAGAAGTTCGTCGACAAGAAGAATCGTTGTTCAAGGATACGGTCCATCAAGCACAAGAAAACGTATCCGAATCCAACGACTATGGCTTCAATCCTGACGAGGTCGACTACAACGAAGGCGATGATGAGGAAATGGATCAGGAGGAGGAAGCCCAACAGGAAGACGACGAAATCGTTGAAGAAGACGACGATGAAATGGAAGTCGAACCTGAAGATGAACCCTCTTCCAAACTTCCAGCATGGACCAAGAACCTCGAGAGCGGCAGCAAGGGTATGCCAGAAGACGGACTTATCAACAATGATGTCTCCGAGGCCGCGGCTCACTTGTATGACAATGCCGTCATGTCAAAGATCATCACAATGTTCAGGCTCTACTACAAACAGAGAGTCACTCTGACCCCAGAGGAGTACTATGAGATGATGACGGAAACCAAGCGAGTCCGGCTGGACCTGGACGACTTCTGTCCTTATACAGGAGAAGACCAGGATGGCAACCTCAAGCGCCCGACGGAGCTGGAGTTGGATGAACTCTTTCAGGAGAAAGGGAAGAGGAATTCATGGTCAGAAGGAGAGAAGTTATACTCAGGGCGACCAAGAAACATGATGATGCCTGTCATCAAGACTTTAGAGATCTATGAGAAGATGATGGAATTTCTGGTACGCGCCGGGTACACTCCTGAGTCATTAGGCTTTCTCATGCCAATGAACCGAATGCAGGCTGATGCCCAAGGGAAACAGGAGATGCGAGTAACCATCAGCAATTTCCTTCGACGACTGCTCAAAGGAACCTTTCCGGAGCACGAGTCATACACCTTCTTTCGCTCCGGGAGCCACGGCTTCCCCAACTGCATCGAACTCCCAGCTTTCTCGGTATATCTGAGCCTGAGGGAGAAAGAACAGAGAGTAGAACTGCTCTTTGCCGCCCAACAATGTGGCATTCCTTTACCTCAAAACTTTGTCAGCAAGATGGCTTATGCTATTCAGCTGGCCGAGGCCGAGGCGCAGAGGGGGAAGACCGAGATGAAAACGAAGATGGCTCCAACCCTTGGCGACGAAGTGGTGAGTGAAGTATTCAAAGCGGTTGGACATACTGCAGCTTCCAAGTTTGCTAAACCACCCGCACAACCTTCACAGACACCTGAAGGCACTGGTTCAGCATCATCCTCATCGGCTAGCGCACCAAAGGGCAAGGCTATGCCGAAATCCCATGAACCATCAAAGGCACCGCCTGCAAAGCCTTCATCGCCGAAAGCTGCTCCGAAACGTGCGGCAGGATGGGAGAGAACTCCAACAGCACCTCAATGGAAGAAAGTCCGCCGTGAGCAGTAAACCAATTGCTTCGATCCGTCAAAATGATCACTGGGCTACAAGATGTTTACCGTCTTTATGAACAGATGATCAGGAAAAGACCAACTGAGTGGACACTGAGCGAGGCATTAGACTAATTCGCTTAGGTTCAAGACTTTTGATATTCCCAATCTGCACGAGATTCTGCATTGTGCACGTGAATTCGTTAGTTAGCATTGTAAATCTTTGGTAGCGAGGCGATCCATTTCTCCCGACGGGTGAGTGGCATGTTTAGCCAACGTAGAAAAGTAGATGTTAGCTAGCAATAATTCGCGTTGTACAGCTTGAGGAAGCGCCGATGCATCGACAGCCAAAGAGTAGGCGAACCCTGAACCATTATTCCCGACGGGTATGTGGGGAAGGGGGAGCCAAATGGCATGTTTTATGTACATAGGCGTAATTCGAGTAGCAGAAGAATCTAATTCAAAGTTCCCACTCTCGTGCCTATGGTTCGAAGATGCCATAGGCATGGGGGGTGCGAAGGGGAACGAGATAACACAGTAGTCACACATGCTGAGCATGTGCACATTCTTGCATGGGACGCCACTATGGCTCAAGACCCACTGCGAGGCCAAAATAACGCGCTCCGCTGCTGCATGGTTTGACAGCTCTGACTATCAGCACATAGGGAACTACAACCGAAGGATATCCAGAACAAGGATCAATTTGTTCACATATATATATATATATTTGTTTCTTTGCTTGGAACTTGTGGAGAGCAAGTAATGTGTTGACGATATAGTTGCCAAAATGGCTATGCCATTTTGGCTCAAGCTGTCCCCCTGTGATCCAAACACTCGTAAAACGTTCCGATCCTCCTTTTTGCCTATGGCGTCTTCAAGTCCAGTGGCAAGTGAGACGGGCACTGTGGGTTCCTTCTCTCTGATTGGAACGGAAATGGACACAGGGAGTGACTACATGTTACTCAGCACAACGGAAACCGAGGCTGCGCCGGCCGAGGTTGTGACAGATTTTGAGTGTGATCCCAACCTCACAAAGGAGACCCTTGCTGCGCAGCTCCAAGAAATGGAGAAGGTGATGGCGCACCTGGGGTTGGACCCGAAGCAGGAGACGGGTGTGGCAGCTTCTGGCGCCAAGCCTCCCAGGCTGCTTCATCAGCCACGAGGTCGACTCTGCAGACTTTGGAGAAGGAGACTTTGACGATCCACATGGACCAGAACACTGACACTTTCACCATTGAAGGTTGGGAATCCCTGGTCCCGGCCCTGCCGAGCTCTGCCACCAAGTATCTCAGAGACATCACTCATGGGGAACTTCGCTCTCTTTTGGATGCATTCCGCAGCTCTTCGTGGACGGCATCCTTGATTGCCAAGATCGCGGAGGTGTACTACATCTCGAAGCGAGAGGCCGCCCACACGCAGATGCTGAAGATTCGGCACACTACGCAGCGTGGTGGCTCCATGTCGAATTTGAAAGAGGAGGACCCCGGGACCTCTCCGCAGTTAGTTTGTTCTGACTGCAGTGCACCATGGGGACAGTTTTCAAAATGCCTTCTCTGCCAAGGTTCTTCTCCAGTTGATCTGTCGGTGACACCCCTGTCGGTGATTGAGGTGGAAGGCCAATCCTGGCAGCTAAGGATTACAGAGGCCGGACCGACTTGGGTCCCTTCCGACACTAAGGTCACTAAGGCTGCTGGCTTGGTGGAAGTTGGAGATTTGGGACGACCTCCTCCTACGGCAGCTTCGGGCGCCGGCATGGAGTTGGTTAGTTTCTCAGAGCAGGTCCCTGCTTCTCAGCGCCTTACACTGCAGCAGCATGTGGCGGAATTTGGGCAGGATGAGATCTTCCACCCGGATGGAGTGCGCCCTCCAACCATGGCCGACAAAGATTCCACTCGAATCTTTGTCGGCCATGGTTGGAGGGCGCACTCCATCCGGGTAAGATCTCATCCTGCCCAAATTCCGCCACATGCTGCTGCAGTGTAAGGCGCTGAGAAGCAGGGACCTGCTCTGAGAAACTAACCAACTCCATGGGCCAACTGGCACCTTCACACATGAAGCGGGACTACAACAAATGGGCTGATGAACTTACCCATCCTGACTTCACTGGGTTTCGTCCTGATCGACAACTACCAGTGAGAGAGGCCTTTTCCCATTTTCGCTTCCTGTGGGCTCTTCTGGATGACCAGATGCGCGCCCCTACCTTTTCAGAAAATTCGAAACGTCGTAAGACCGACCATTATGCCACCTAAGGTCCTTTGGAGCCAGGTGGTTGCGGCTGACTTTCTGGTGTACAGTGGTGTTTTCCCACCTACAACCCTGTTTTTCCTTCATTATTGCGCGAGCTGAACGCTCCGGCGGGTTGGGTGGTTTTTGACGTGTGACACCACCACTGCATTTCAGAGTTTCTGTGAAACCATTTTGTGATAGATGCAATTGGCATCTGACAGAAACACAGCCGCAAAGCCAACTGCATAGCAAAAGGTGCAGACGTACTGATGCAGTTGCTTTGTTTCCGTTTCTGTCATTTTCAATTCTATTCGGGAACACATTATATTATATTATATATAAGATTATATATAATATAGTAATAATTATAATTGTTGTTATTAATTAGTATTATTAATATTGTTATTATTATATATATATATATATATATTATGCATGAATTTCCTAAAATCCATATAAATATATTGATTCTTCTTCAGTTGACCCCTTTTTTTAGGGTGTCTTTTCCCCATTTCTTAACCACCCATAATCACCGGGGCTCACCTTCCACAGCGGTTCACCTTTCCTTCGCAGGTTCTTCAAGAGGCAGCCATGGCACGGGTCTACCGCCACGAGTCTCCGTGACCTGGAGCAATGGAGACTAGGCACTTAACATCAATTTTTCAAATCAAAAATGGATACGGTAAAACAAAATCACTGGAGATAATAGCCTACACAGCATCATAGCAGTGAATACTGGCTATGGTTTTCTCTATTTTCTGGATATAATTTAATAATGGGATTTAATTATATCGGATATACAGGCATATGATACCTGGGTCTGTCCCAGAATTGGGAAATTTGTTCATTTATGGCACTCACATTGTCGACTGTAACAGTCTCGCTCATTTATGGCAATTTTATTGGCAATATTAAATAAAAATATTGTGATTCACCACCACATTTGGGGGATACACCCTGTTTCCAGACAAACCCTATGAGGGGGCGATGATGGTCATTGTCATTTTTGGGGTAATTTTATATATTGTACCCTGTCTTTTGCAGAATCGGTTGGTGTTATTTGAATATGTAGGGTAGCAATTCCCCAAAATATCGCGCTTCGATCCTGATATTTGACCCTCGCTTCCTTTTTTTGTCTGACTTTTGCTAAACATAGGGAATGGGGGGAATGATCCAATCCATAACTACAAACAATCATCCCATTCCCCCCATTCACTAAATTCACTATTTCCTACGTTTCGCAGCAGTAAGTTGTTGATTATATATAACTGATCCAATCCATAACATTCCATAACTATAGAAATAATCATCCAATTCACCCCCTTCACATCAGTATTCCCTACGTTTTCCCGAAAATATTCGCAGCAGTTCCGTGATTTCTGGCAGGCTCTTGTGTGCCTTGGTGCAACGGCCCATTCGCCTACTGCTGGCTTTAAGCCTGGGGGTCGCTCTGGCCAGCCTTCTGGGATGCACCTTGGATGCCAGTGGTAGTAACTTAGTAACCCCGAAATAGGTCACCTTTATATATAATCATATATGGCAGTGTGTCAAACCTTGTACCCCTGGTGAACATCAAAATAGCTGGTAAATGGATGTTCATCCCACTAAAAATGGTACTTATAGGTATTGATCCATAGCCATATAACCCATATACATCTCTGGTTGATGGTTTCGAACATTTTTTATTTTCCAAATATTGTGAATCATAATCCCAACTGACTAATATTTTTCAGAGGGGTTGAAACCACCAACCAGATATACATATATATATATATAACCCAGTAAGTGGAATAGTAACCCATATGTATATATATATATATACATAGATAGTAAGCCTGAAATAAGTCACCAACTCGAAAAGTTGGCCTGGAAATATGATCGCAACTGGTCACATTTGTTTTTCGGCTTCAACTTTTAGGGGTACCCAAGGGTACCCAATTTGGACTCATGCCCAAATGATCTGGGTAAATTATAACGACCTCACTACGACCTCACTGGAAATCATGGTTAATAAGGGGAATCATCCCCAGATGGCCTTAATTCAGGTTAGTGAAATATTATAATTTACCCAGAAATGATATGTTTCAGTTGATTGCTGATTTGAGTGCTTGGAGGACCATCTCCGTTGCTAGAGGATCCCCTCTGAAGCAATGACTACTATGGGACTAACAAGCCATATATTTGCCATTGCCGGCACATGTGTGATTCTGGATAGTCATCAATACATTAGGGGTTGATAGAGCCAGCATATGCCAGCATATATAAGTAGTACATAATAACACCATATACCCTCTGGTTATTTAACATAGCCATGGAAAATGGCCCATTTATAATAGATGGTGTACCCATAAAAAATTGTGATTTTCCATGACAAACTGTTAAATAACCAGAGGGTAATACCCAATGATAGTGGGAAGGCCATACCCCATGGCACACATGAAGCCGTCAATGATCACACCCGTGATTTCTCCTGGGGCAAAAAGACGTTCCTTCGTTGCTTATGTGAGTTGTATATGAGATTGACACATCTTTACATGATCATTCGATATTTAGATACATACTCGCAGAATATATACATATATACATACTGGTATATATACATATATATATATAGTATACCACATATTCCAGCCATCTTTTTTCTAGCAGCTCTTGGCGGTGAATAAGGCATACGGCTCATTTGGAGGCAAAGCATTAAGAGATGGCTGGTGATTGCCCTCCTGTTGACCCTCCTGTTGCATCTCGGCCCTCACTGGGAATCCTGTTGTGGATGATGGGAGTTACACTCTCGAACTGGCCTGATGTGATGTGAAGGTTTACTGTTCTTTAGGCCCAGTAACTGTGAAGTTATTTCAGTTGGTTTATAAACCATAGTAAGTATAGAATAGTATAATGTCAAGTCAGGATTAATCAACATCCCGTTATTAATCAAACTCATCCTCAAACAAAAAAACTGTAATTTAAAAACAGGCAGTCCCCCCAGATTAATAATTACTTTGGCATACCCCCGATTAATAAACCACCAGTGCTGAAATTTCATTTTTTTATCCAACATTTTTTTATTTCCAATTCTTTTTATCTCATCAATCTCAGAACTCATCATTGTTATACTTAAGGTTTAAGTTGATCCTTGAAAATTTCAAAAATCAACTATTCCCCAAATGATCGGTTTCTAATTAAATTCTTTATACAAATCATCAGTTTGGATAGCTCCCAAATGAGCCCATGTCCCCCATTAATAATAACCAGGGTTTGCCCCTTATTAATCAACCCCCTTTCTGATCCATGGGTTTTTCACAATCAAATCTTATCAAATCCAATGGAATTCTATGAAGATCTAATTGACGTAAGCCATATCCAAAGTTTTATGGTTTAGAAGGTGCTTATTATTCAGGGGTGCATCACAAGGTCTACCTAGACCTATAGGGGGGGTGGTTTATTAATCCGGTGTTGACATTAGTATAGATATATCTACCAAAAACCATAGTGAAATCGGAGTTATGAGAACCTACTTAGCGATTTCGTAAACGGGGGCCCCACCTTGTATGACTCCAAATTATTGCAAAATACATCAAGTCAAACATCAATATACCGCTTATTTGTCTCATGTTTTTTCCCATCAATTTCCCCGTGTTGCCCTTTTCTTTCCCTCTTCAGGAGCGTTGCCTGCGTTGCTTGGCGTCGATGAACATGCTGGATCCCGTTTGTTTTCGATTGGCGTACTAGTTTGTTTTTTAGACACAACCATATCCATATATTTGGACAGTGCTGGGCATATTTGGACAGTGGTGACATATATATATATATATATACAGATATGCAGTTATATATATATAATTGTATAGATATACATATATATATACATATATATATACTAAAGTAATATGGTCATAGTACTCATGACCAATATAATGTGGTCATACTTACATACTTATATATGAAAGTTACCAACTCTAGCGATTTTTGGGGCTCCCCGGGTCCAAAAAGAGGCACCGTCCTTCAGGCCCACGGCGGAAGCTCCATGTCTTCCGTGCTGGGCTTCGCCTGGGACTCTGGCCATGCCACCATCGGTGCGGGGACCGTGAGGGCTGTTGATTTGAAGATGTTTCTTTGGGGCCCCCCAGTTATAAGATGGTTTATAAACCCCATTAACTATAGTTATAGGTACCATAAACCATAGTTATGGGAGTTATAAACCAACTTAGCTAACTATTTATGGGGCACTACCTTGTACATATATATATATATATGGGTATGGATCAATACCTATTAATACCATTTTTAGGGGGATGAACATCCATAAACCAGCTATTTTGATGTGAACTACAGGGGTACTATTGGTTTTGACACACTGCCATATGGATTCCCTGTGTCTTTGATGTTCCTGATTTGAAAAGCTGTTCTGCTTTTCTTGCTGAAATTTTCCGGTTCTCTGCTTTTCCGCTTTTTGCTGTTCCTGCTTCAGTGCTTTTCTGCTTTTCTGCTTCTATGCCTTTCTACTTCTACTTTTTCTGCAGTCATGCGTTCTTCCTGCTCTACTTTTTCCTGCTCCTCTGCTTCTTTGATTCCTTTCTTCACTGTCTCCCAGCTTTTCTTTTTCGTTTGCCTTATTCTCTTCTGTTTGTATCCTAAATGAAACCCTAGAAAAACCCTTAATGAAATCGTAAATGAAACCCTGAATGAAACCCTTAATGAAAACCCTAAAGAAACCCTAAAGGAAACCCTAAATGAAAGCCTAAAGAAACCTTAAAGGAAATCCTAAATGAAAGCCTAAAGAAACCCTAATGGAACCCTAAAGAAACCCTAAATGAAGCCGTAAAGAAACCCTAAATGAAACTAAGTGAAACCGTAAAGAAACCCTCTGCATGAAACCCTAAAGAAACTCTCTGCATGAAACCCTAAAGAGACCCTGAATGAAATTCTAAATGAAAGCCTAAAGAAACCCTAAATGGAACCCTAAAGACACCCTAAATGAAACCGTAAAGAAACCCTAAAACCCTAAGTGAAACCCTAAAGAAACCCTGATTGAAACCCTAAAGCAACCCTAGAGATACCCCAAATGACACCCTGAAGAAACCCACATGAACGTTTGAAGTGCCAGCATGTAGCAAATATACCTTTCAAAATGAGAGGTGAACATTCCAAAATGTAACAAACACCATGCAAATGGAAGGTGATCATGCCAACATGTAGCAAATACGATGCAAAATGACAGGCTCTAGTTCCAAACTGTTGCGACTGCTAGGTAAATGGTACCAGGAAAGAAATAAACAAATCCCAAACCTCATCAAAACAAAAATCCTAAAACTATTCTTCACCCTCGTTATTTTCAGGCAAACCCATGTGGTAAACGAATCAGGTTGTCATATCCGGATTTTGACTTGGATTTATTTATTGGTGCACAGCTGAGTCTACTGTGTAGCTACTGTGTAGCATGTGATTTCGGAAGAAAGTTTGGAAAAACATGAATTTTTGCTGGGGTTCACCATCGGACTATCAATTGCCAAACCATATCTTATAGATATGTTCTCACATATTAGAATTATTCTTGTATTTATTTTGTACATTTTCCCATTGTGTCATTTTGTAACTCCAACTAAAATGCCGTTGGGAATGGCGTAAAAAAAAAAACCTAGGGAATATGGATACTGCACACATAGCTCCCAACCGCTCCACCGCTTCAATAGAATGGTTATTGATCATTACATATATATAGTTATACATATATATATATCCTGTTACATCATTACAGCATATTTCATTATATCATTGTATACCAAATCATTAAATCATTAATTTGTATCCCTTTGGATCCAAACACTGCCTTAGATGATACGGCTAACCCCCTAAACCAACGCCCATTCATACTTGCTTTCAGAAGCTACGGCTGGATCATAGGGTATCATCACATATCATTATGTCCCATTATATCATTAAGCCCAACAAAATGCTTATTTAGTATTACAGTATCTGTCATATCATATCATTTGGTATCAGTATATTTGATACACATTATATATCTATATATATGGTTGTATATCATGTATATATATATATACATACATCATACAATTATACATCATACATGATCATATTTACACACTATCATAAGATTATGGTATCATTGTGCTTTGTTCACCAATCCATGATACTGTGGATGGTTTCGAAATCCTGCACCAGTCGATAGATGGTTTATCCCATTATTTGTAGGGTTTCAACTGTTTCAACCATCCAAGGTGGTGCAGGATTTTACAACCATCCACAGTATCACTATGGGTTCACTATGGTTTTACTATGGTTTCACTATGGTCGTTATATCAACTTATATCAACTCCATATATGAAGTACCCTCTGGTAAACTAACGTAACTATGGAAAATCACCATTTTTAATGGGTAAATCCACTATAAATGGCCATTTTCAATAGCTATGTTAAATTACCAGAGGGTAACCATGGTTTGTTCACTATGGTTTGTTCCAATATGGGACTCCCATTGCCGCCGCGACGTCAGGCCCCCTGACGTCGCCCATCCTCTTGAGCCTGGGCATTGGCATGGCCACACCCAGACGCCGGCCGAGTGACCAGGAGGCTGCGCTGGATGGGTTATGGTTGATAAGTTTGTCCCATCTTTCCAACTGTCTATATTATAAATATATAATTATAAGTATATATATATACTCATATATATATATATATATTATATATAGAGAGAGAGATATAGATAAGGATATATATATAATGAATAGATATATCTATATATATATATATTATATATAGAGAGAGAGATATAGATAAGGATATATATATATATATATATATAATGAATAGATATATCTATATATATATATATATTGGATTTGAATGAATTATAGTGACCTCACGTAGTGACTTCACAATGGAATGATGGTTTCTTGGATTCGGGGAATCAGTGGCCGCATGATCCAAGGGATTCCTTCCTGAAGTTGGCTGGGTTTACTTCATTGACATACATTACCCGGCCTGGTAAACATACAAAAAGCTATTGAAAATGGCCATTTATAGATGGTTTACCTATTAAAAATGGTGATTTTCCATAGTTATGTTAGTTTACCAGAGGGTAACCAGGTCTTTCTTACATGTTTTCTCTTGATTTCCGGGTTCCTGCACATCTACAGTATACATATAAATTTAACTATCTCATGAAAAAAACATCTCACTTCGATTATTTGTTATATATACCCTCTGGTAAACGTTTACATAACTATGGAAAGATCCACCATGTTATCAATGTTTAATAGGTAAATCAACTATAAATGGGCCATGTTCAATAGCTATGTGGGTAAAAACTATGGAAAATCACCATTTTCAATGGGTCAATCCACTATAAATGGGCCATTTTCAATAGCTTTTTCTATGTTGACCAGGCCGGGTATACCATTGCAAGCCTCGTTTCGGAGTTTCAGGAGGCGCAGCTGGACGACCTGGCGGGCTTCGGGCTCATTGGCTTCAGTTCTCTGCTGCCGGCGGGGGACCTGGAAAGGGGGTTTTTGTGGATCTTTTGGGCAAAGAAAATGAGGAAATATGGGTATGGATCAATACCTATTAATACCATTTTTAGTGGGATGAACATCCATTTACCAGCTGTTTTGATTTTCAAGAATCACCATGTGGGTATGTCTGAAAATGGGGTATACCCCCAATGAAATAGCCATTTAGTAGGGATAATGATCAGCAAAACCATTGGGTGTAGGGGTACACTATTTTCAGACAAACCCAAATGAGGAAATATATATTATATAAATATATGATATATCATCTAATATTAAATATATGTATATCATACAATATTAATCGAATATAATCTTAATATAATCTTACATAATATTGTATAATCTTATCTAATCTTATATATCATCTTATATGTGATATGTGTTTGAATTAGCAAGGAATTTTGATGAGACCTTAAGATGTTGAATTGCCAACGCAAGAATTTTCTGATGTTGACTTTTTGAAGATGTTCGGAGTAAATACCTATGGGTTTAAATGGTTTTGTTGAAGAAATGGAAGATTATGCTCTGGATTACTAACAAAGACGAGCACATGCAAAGAGCCTCATTGGCCAGCCTCATCAATGGTGGTAACTGGTGGTATCTTGGGGAAGGGAACGTTAATCGCCGCAGGTCATGGCGGTGGAGATTCTGGCACTCTGCGTGGCTGATGCAGATGCCTCTTGGCACGGCTTCGGGGAGTTTGAAGGATCCAGATGTCCCATGGCTTTCGACCTGTTGGATCCTGGACATGTTTTTTTGTCGAGTATTTCTTTGTTAAAACGAATGGCTTGGAGTTTGTTTGGAAAGATTCGCCTTTGTGATACAGTGGGAGCCAACAATGGTGAAGATCAATGGACCAGAACGTACAAGGTAATCTCCCCCACCAGTTACAAGCTATCTATCTATCTATCTATCTATATATATATAAATATGCAGGATAGTGATATGGTATATTATATATAATTATTTATATAGTTACATTTAGTTTGTAGACGTATTTATGAATTGTATATAAATAGATATCTCATGATAGACCCAAAAGTCCTGCGGTTGGGCACCACAGGCAGTCTGGATCCAGCGAGACTTGCGGAAGAATTTGCAGCGCCATGGCTTTGTTTCAAAACATACGGCTGGATCATAGGGTATCATCACACCTATCATATATATATATGTGTGGTTGTATTTCATGTATGCTATATATATATATATGCATTAAAGTTCCATTTTATCATTAAGTCCAACAAAATGCTTATATTGATTATTATCATGTTATATCATATCATTTGGTATCAGTATATCTGATACCCATGATATGGTTGTATATCATGTATATATATATATATACATACATCATATAGTTATACATAATATAGGATCATATTTACCCACTGACATCTAATATTATGGTATCATGTTTTTTTGTTCACCAATCCATGATACTGTGGATGGTTGCAAAATCCTGCACCAGTTGATAGATGGTTTATCCAATTATTTATAGGGTGTCAACTGTTTTAACCATCCAAGGTGGTGCAGGATCTTACAACCATCCACAGTACCCAACTTAGCAATGTTCATGTGGCAAAGATGAGAAATACGATGGAATGTCTGGAGCTACCCAAATTTTAAGTCAAAGCCATGTTCAAAAAAAATGAACACGACACAAGCAATGTAAAAAACAAGAAAAGAAAAAAACGCATGGATGATGTTATGATTGATGAACTCCGCACGCTGTTGATGAACATGAATTTTGACCTATATACTCATCGAACTTGATTTTAATGTGTGGTGTTTCCCAGGCCCAGAATTATTCCCATAGAACGTATCCTTTTTTTTGAACCGTCATTAATGGCTAATGCGCGACTGTCAACCTCCGATTTTTTGTTGATTAACCCCTGAGATTGTCGCGCATGTTTGTTGATTGAATCTTTTTGCAGATCAACCCGGCATTGTTCAACTTACTGTACTCGCTTAAGGAAAAACATGCAGACACCACTATTTATCTATTTGCTGTATCTATATTTTTAATTTATTAAGTTATCCCTTAAGTTATCCATATAATATATATATATATATACATCATCAAGAAAACCATGCAGAACCCGTGGTTACCGCAGATTTCCCCTTGAGTTCTCCCGAAAGTTGCGATGCCAACGGCTTCATCCGAGGCAAAAGGACATGGAAAGCAAGGAAGCTGCAGCTTGGCTGAGGGATTACCCTCTGGTAATTTAACATAGCTATGGAAAATCACCATTTTTCATGGGAAAATTCACCATAAATGGCCATTTTCAATAGCAAACTGTTAGTTTACCAGAGGGTAACCAACAAACATGGAGGTTTCCTATGGTTTCCTATCATCCCCAGCCGTTACCCGGCCTGGTAAACGTTTACAAAAAACTATGGAAAGATCTACCACGCTATCAATGGGTAAATCCACTATTTCGACTGGGCCATTTTCAATAGCTATGTTAAAGTACCAGAGGGTATCTTCCAAGTTATTGGCTATTGTACATGATATTATCAATTGGAAAACCCATGCTTTGGGGTATACATATTCTA